>JAVIWB010001129.1:0-196703 GCA_031893035.1 Dermolepida albohirtum | reverse complement strand
AGTAGCATGTCACTTGTAGCACATAGCACTAAGTGTACATCGTTCACAATTTCCATTGACTTCGCTAACGACGACTGGGGGTTTTTTAAATTTTTCTATTGACTCAATAAATCAAATTGTCGTGAATATGTTTTAAATCGGTTTCAACGCAAGTATTTTCAAATCTTTTTTGGCTTTCCGTAATTGCTACAGGTTCATACGGTTTGAATCGTAGAACTGCAGGTTTTATTTGTTGGAAATTCTCGTAACAACAGAAAGCCGTTGTCAACCATGTTCCCAACGTGTGGGCATTGACTCTGGTGACTCAGGAATACCGGAGCCGCCCTATGTGGAATGTGTTTGGGACATTTCGAAAACACTCTTTTGGTATTTGAAATACATGCGCCCACTTATGAATAACATTGTCGAATACTTTATGCACTTTATTTAGAAAAAACTTAAATAATTGACAATAATTGTCCTAGAATCCGGTGCTTCGCCTGTGGCGCTACACCGGATGTAACCTAACCTTAATCTTTTCTTACTACAAAACTAATTATCCTTCATATGCAAACTCAATGTTTAATGATTTACACCTGAGACCGTAATTACTTACGTTTTGCTTATATTTTCTTGCATTGTGTTGCTTTTAATTTTCTTGTTCTGTAATTGGTTATCTGTAAGACAAATAAAGAGTATTATTATTACTAACATAACAAACCTGGCATTTTGCTTTAGTTCGACTGAATATTGTTTATAAAGAGTCTTTCAAATTTCGCGGTTTTTTTAAAGAATAAATAAAACACATAATTTGCATTCACTTTATTCGTAATTGAAGTATCAGTTACGACATTTAAATGCGAAAAATAATATCTGCCAAACGGCCTCCTCTTGTAGCTCCGCAGACGTCCACTCTTTTGTTAAAATTTTCAATGACATTTTGACATAATTGAGGCTCTATCTCACCAATGACAGGAATAATTTCATCTTTCAAAGCAGGAATTGATTGTGGATTGTTTTTATAAACTTAACTTTTAACATAACCCCAAAGAAAATAGTCTAACGGTGACAAATCAGATGATCTTGGTGGTCAATTAACAACACCGTTTCTTGAGTTTACGCGTCCAGAAAATTTTTCTCTCAATAAATCAATTGATTCGTGTGGAAAGTGAGGTGTAGCGCCATCCTGTTGAAACCACATATCCTCCAGATTAATATTCATTAATTCAGGCCACAAAAATATGGTTATCATCCGACGATATCGATCACCATTGACACTTACAGTTTCACCAGCAGCATTTTCAAAGAAGTAAGGTCCAATTACAACACCTGATCATATTGCACACCAAACAGTAACTCGTTTAGTATGCACAGGTTTTTCGTGAATAATTCGTGGATTTTCCTCACCCAAGATAGGGAAATTTTGTTTATTAACATAGCCACCAAATTCAAAATGTGCCTCATCGGAAAACATTATTTTTTGAGAAAAATCAGCTGGTTGCTCATTGATGAAATTGACAAACGAACGTTTTGAATGATCTAATGGCTTCAGTTCCTGCGTTATTTGACCCTTATATGCCTTCAGAGCTAAATCCTTGTTGATCCACTAAGTCCAAGTTGTAAACGTCGTCTAATGGACATTTCAGGATCTTCAGCAACACTTTCACGAACCAAACCAATATTTTCTTGTGAACGACCACTACGACTGTATTTTTCACTTTCTGGTCTTCCACGGAACCGGTCTCCTGAAATTGTTTAATGATTCGACCAATAGTGGTTTCAGATGGAGGATTATATAAACCGTAAAATTCCCGTAATTTTCTAAAAACTCTTCACAGAACGCCGATTTTCATAAAATAATTCAACGATTTGAACGCGTCGTTGCACCGTGTACGAAACCTTTTTTGTAAATGTCATACATCACACTTTTTAAATGCCCACATACCCAGACAAATTCAGTGCGCCATCTATACTTTATTTATTCTTAAAAAAACCGTGCAATTTGAAACACACTTTACTTTACATCACATTAACTGACCTTGTAATACCCATGCATGCTTTCGTCGTAAAATTTTATAATATTCTCGTAGAAAAGTCACTAATCTACGTGTATTACCGTTTAGCCTTTTTCGTCCGCATTTTAAATCACCTCTTGTAATGATAATATATTTTCTATTGATCGTTTACAAAAAAATTAAATAATATACTTCTTCGAACTATGAATTTAAGCACATTTATACCGCATCGTTTGTAACCCTGCCTGACAGTGCAGCTCATTCATTGTGTAGTTGTGTGGGTTGATATAGCTGCCTTGGAAAATAACCGTAAAGGTGCAATTCCACCAGACATAAGCATAAATCAGTCTGGCCTGGAAATCCTCCTGTTATATCTTTAACGATTTATTTGAATACATTCCACCTCTGGTATCACCTACGGTATGCATTGTGGCAACTTAATACAAACTTTTAAGGTAAACATAACAGATATCTTTAGAATTTTTGTGTGCGGGAAATAATATATTACGTGTCTGTGTACACGTGAATTTGCCTTAATTTAACGCCTGTAATATTTATTATTTCAGCAAACGTTAATGTATTGTTGGTAGTTTCTGTATTTCCGCAGTCGTAAATAACGGCTGACCTAAATTGAGCGTAGGATTTATATCAAAACATCTCTACTTTTTACTGGTTTTACGACGAGATATTTATTAAATAGTATATGGATTGTTACCTTGCTACATTGTCCAAAATAAAATAGACTTATTTACAATTTTAAGTAAAAAATACTCATCAAGTAGCTACATCCTTCTTACGAAACAAACAGACTTCTGAAATCTTTAATTTTAATGTGAATGATGTATATCCTTGTAGGAATACCGATCATCTATCATTAATAATAATAATAATAATAAGCTTTATTTTACTATCTATTATAATACAGATAAAGAGGTAACGTCATTGTATGTAATGGTCTGTGTGTGTATGTACATATGTATATATGTACTGTGTGTAAGTGTGGTATAAACATATGTGTGCACAAAGCAGAACATACAGTTTAGTATTTGATTGATTTCATCTGCTCTTGGAACTCCGTTACTGTGTAGAATCCGTTTTCTGAAAGAAATGTTTTTATATCATTTCTAAATTTCAAAATGGGTTTTTCAGTCCACGATAATGGCAACTTGTTAAACATATCCAAATGTTTGTGCTGGGCAGCAGTAGTAGTAGCCTATTGTTGGGAAGAAGTACTTGTTGTCTGGATCTCAGTTGTATTGCTCTTCCCTCTCCTTTCCTTTTCTGGGTTGGTAGCTCTCGTTTAGCGCGCAGCAATTGCTTATATATGTAAGTGGAGGCCAACGTCATTATTTTATTTTTTATGAATATAGGTCTACAATGTGCCGTTATATTAACTTGTTCGATTATTCGTAATGCCTCCTTTTGTAAATTAAAAATGTCATTGGCATGCACTGAATCGCCCCATAGTTGGACACTGTATGCCATCCGCGAGTGAAAAAGTGCGTGATAAGCTGTTTTTGCAGTTTCCTTATTTGTGATGACTCTGATTCTCCGCACAGCATATATTGCACAAGAGAGTTTTTTCGAGAGGGCGTCCACTTCATCCTTCCAGGTTAGTCTGGTATCTAAATGTATTCCCAATATTTTGACTGACCCTGCATTCGCGTTTCTTTCCTTTTGGAAGTGAATGCCAGTTTGACAGTTTTGGCCTCATTCAGGACCAGCTTGTTTGCCGAAAACCATGCCATGGCCTCCGACAGCGTTTCGTGAGCCCCTTCTCCAAGTTGCTGATCGCTCTTCCCTCTACAAAGAAACGTTGTGTCATCAGCGTATTGCACAACCATTTGCGTGACATGCTGCGGAAGGTCATTGACGTACAGGCAAAACAGAAGAGGACCCAAAAGAGATCCTTGAGCCACTCCATATCTGGTGGTCTTTAGTTCACTCGTTACGCCATTAAAGTGAACAACCTGCCCTCGCCCTTCAAAATAGGAACGCAACAACCTCGACACCTGACCACAAATGCCATAACATTCCAACTTCCGCAAAAGCATGTCACTCTGCACACAGTCGAAGGCCCTAGACAAGTCACACGCCAACACCATGGCAACCTCTTCATCTTCAAAAGTATCCCAAATAAAATTTAATATGGCCACCATGGCATCTATCGTCGATCTACCAGCACGAAAACCAAATTGATTCTCGGCCAGGACACCATTTTTTTCCAGAAATGCCACCAGTCGCGACAGAAGTGCTGCCTCCAAAAGCTTTGATAGGACAGGCAAAACTGAAATGGGTCTGTAATTTCGAGGATCCGTAGGGTCATTGTTATGCGAATACCGGTCTGACCTAGAGATGGCGGTAGTTGTTTGAAAAATATCACTGTATTAGAAATTCCACAATCAATAGAGCATATGTTTTAAGTTTGAAGACGCCACGTTGTTTAGTATTTGTCTGGCAGCCATCAATAGTGAATGTTTTCAGTGAATTTGTAAAAATGGAGAAAATTGGTCATCGTTCCGTGATGCAATACTTTTATTTGAATGGCCTCAGACAAACCGATATAAAAGCTGGACTGGATTCTACTCTGGGTGAGTCTGCTCCTTCGTTTACAATAGTGAAATATTGGGTAGCAGAGTTTAAACGACGCCATACGATCTGCCAAGACGAGCATCGCAGTGGTCGAACAAATGAGGTGACGACTTCAGAAACGGTAAAGTAAATCCATAAAGCGGTGCTGGATAATCGTCGACTGAAAGTGCTCGAGTTAGTAGACATACTAGGCATTTTAAAAGGTGTAGTACATCACATGTTATCTGAAAATTTTGACATGAGAAAGCTGTGTGCAAAGTGGGTGCCGCGTTTGCTCACACTCGGGCAAAAAAACAGTGTCGTGAAGATATTTCAAATGAGTGTTTAGCGAAGTTTCACAGCAACAAAGCAGAATTTTTGCGTCATTTCATAACCATTGATGAAACATGGGTCCATCACTTCACACCCGAGACAAAAGAATAATCAAAACAATGGACTCAATAGGAAGAACCCAAAGAAGGCGAAGACCGTCTCGTATGCAGACAAGGTCATGGCAACGGTTTTTTGGGATGCGCTTAGAATAATTTTCATTAACTATCTTGAAAAAGGAAAACTATCAACGGCGAGTATTATGCGAACTTATTGCAACGTTTGAGCGAAGAAATCAAGCAAGAACGGCCGCATTTGGCTAAGAAGAAAATGTTGTTTCATCAAGACAATGCACCAGCTCATAAATCCGTTATTGCAATGGCCAAAATTAATGAATTGAAGTTTGAATTGCTATCTCATGCACCCTGTTCGACAGATTTAACCCCCTCGAATTATTTTCTGTTCCCAAATTTGAAAAAATGGCTCAGCGGTCAAAGATTTTCCAACGGTGAAGAAGTGATATCGGCAGTTAATGGCTATTTTGAGGAGCAAGACAGTTCTTATTATGAAAAGGGTATGGAACTTATTGAACAACGCTGGGAGAAGTGTATAGAACTAAGGAGATTATGTTGAAAAATAAATATATTTCGTTTAAAAATTTTTGTGTTTTCTTTGTTGGATCGGGTACTTCTGGGACCACCCTCGTAGTTTCACTATACACTCGACGTGCAGATAACCAAACGTAACAAGAAGGTGTAGAAATCTAGAAGCAATAAAAGTTAGAAGTTTACAATAAGCAAACAATATAGTACTGATAGCAAATACCACAAATAAAATGAAGAAAGAAAATATAAATATAATACGAAAAATACAGGTGAACATGGATAAAACTAAAGTAATAATCACAAATGAAAAGAAAGGGAAACAAAAGAGATTAAACGGAAGGACAGATTATTGGAAGGATCAAGTACATATGAATATTTTGGGAATGCAGTTACAAAAGATGGAAAAATACATGCAGAAATAACAAACAGAAAGAACAAATATTATTCATTGAGTAAGACAATATTGGAAGCACAAATAGGTCGATGTGGTAGTAAAAATGGCGACACATATTGGAGTAACAATATCAGTAGTAATCTACGATAGCGAAAGTTGAACAACACGAAAAAAAGACGAAGGCGCGATAAATGCAATTGAAATGAAACATGTATTTAAGAATTGCATATAATTATGCGCTTTTACGATGCTAAACTGTGATGGCAAATTCACGGAGAAAACGAGGGTGCGAGTTTGAGTTCCGCGTAGAGAGCAGACACTTCTTAAAAAATTTCTGCATTACATATGCTATGTAAAAACCGAAATTTTTCCTTTCAGAAGAATAGTTGGGGAAAGAAAATTGGATAATTGAAAACGGGTCATCAGATAAAGGACAAATCGAGAACCGGTTGTGATTAAAATAAAAAAGGAAACGAAAGTTGTGTGGGCACGTGACTAGAATGAAGACAAATAGAATTACAAGAAAAATATTGGAAACAAGAAACATAGGTGAGAAGCAGAAAGACCAAGAAGAGAATGAATAAACCGAATTAGAGAAATGAGGATACAAAAGGGAATGATAGAAGAAAGAAAAATAATATTAAGAGACAAAGAAAGATGGAAAAAATGAATATCAGAAATCTCTACACCTGAAAAGGTATACGGATACGAGAGGAGAAGAAGAAAATGGAAGCTTTTAATGATTATTTGCCAATGGAGCATCTAGAAGTGTTCAGTTGTATTTGAAGTGTATTTGTAAGCAATATTCTAACAGGATTTTATTTTAATCACTAAGGTTGGTATATAACCCCGTTCCACATTAACTTTCGTAATTCTGTATACGTATTTCGACAACTAAGTTGTCATCATAAGCAGATATCGGGTTGTTACATATGAAATGTCTGATTTTGTAACGAATAAAAAAAAGTCTAAATTTAAAAAAATATAAATATTTATTCTGCAAAATAGTCTCCATTTACATCAATAGTTTGTTGCCAATGGCCTGAAAGCAGAAAAATTCCCTTTGAAAAGAAATCTAGGTTTTGACGGCTCACATATTGCTCAAACACTGCTATTCCAGATTCCCGGTCAGGGGAGTTCCTATTTTTTAAGTGATTGTCTAAACTTTAGAAAAAATGAAAATCAGTTGGCGAAAGATCAGGTGAATAAGGTGGGTGAGGGAGAATTTCGTAACCAAATTCCGAAAGTTTTTGGATTGTCTGTCGCGCAACATGAGGTCTTGCATTATCATGAAGAAGTATGGGTCCATGTCTATTGACTAGTGAGGGTTGCAAGCGGCTCAATTTTCCATGCATAGTTTCCAGTTCGGCACAATAGGAGGCTGCTGTGATGGTTTCACCAGGTTGAAAAAATGAATAGTGAATAATACCCTTACTGGTCAACCATACAGTCACCATAATCTTTCGCGGGTGAAGTGATGCTCGTGCATGCTGTCTTGGTGCTTCACCTCGATCTAACCATTGTCCTGACCGTCTCCGATTATCATAAAGTATCCACTTTTCGTCACACGTTACCACTCGATGAAGAAACGGTTCAACTTTCTGTCGATTAGCCAAAGAGGTAGCTACCTCTAATCGACGGAGCTTATTGGCTTCCGTTAATTGGTGCGGCACCCATCGATCGAGTTTCTTCACTTTGCCAATCGAAGAAAGGTGACGACTAATGGTGGCAATGGACACTTGAAATGTTTCTGCAAGGCTACGCATTGTTGTCAACGGATTACTTTCAACTTCTACACGCAGCTCGTCGTCATTAACGGTGCTACGCGCATATCCGCGAGGCTCATTTTCCAAATCAAAATTTCCCTCGCTGAATTTTTTAAACCATCGCCGTAATGTGCGTTCATTACACGTGGTTTCACCGAACGTCTGATTAATTTCTCGCGCTGCTGCAGCTGCATTTAATCTCTTTTTAAATTGAAAGAGGTAAATAGCCCGAATATCTCTTGCCGACAGCATTTCCATAGGCGAGACAAGGACAGGTGTATTAATCTTTCCAAGAAATGGAACAGGTACACACTTCAAAATAAATACCCTTTTCTACAAATACAATAATAATTTTCACCAAAAACATACACGACTTCACACAGGTGCGATTCAGTTCAGACTGAAGGAAAAAACGGACATTACATTTGCAACAACCTGATAATTAAGCAATGTTGCACCTCGAGAACTACGATAATAAATACCCGTACGAAACAATTAATTCCGCACACGTTCCGTACTGTTGAAAGCCAAGACGCACACATGTGAAGAGAACCAAAGAACCAAAATGTATAGTGGTTCTTAACGGTACAGATCGCTTACGGAGTTTGTTTCCGTACAGGTATTTTTCGCCGTGGTTTACCAGGAGCGACACTTTGCAATTATCTGCTGATGATGACAACTTGGTTGTCGAAATGCGTATAAAGAATTACGAAAGTTAATGTGGAAAGGGGTTATATATCAACCTTAGTGATTAAGTTAATCAACCACAGTCTCCATCAAATTCAACTTCAGGATTTTATTCCAAGATTGCTCATTCATTACCGGTACAATTTTCTCAAGATTCCTAACGTGTTTTAAAAATATTCCGTATTTAAAACACAAGTACAGTCTTTTCAAAATTACGCCTGGATTACTTATGGTCCCACGTTCTAGCCCTTTGCTGTCCTTATTTATTCGATTTCTATATTTTTTACTGTAATCTTAAAGTTATTGTTAATCATTTGCATAGAATGTACTATCTACATCTTTATTATTTCTGTTGCTATTATTTGCAACGTCGTCTGTATTTATGATATTAAAATATAGACTATAGATTGACCAGACGTATGCTGTCATTGCAGCTACTGCATAAAATGTCACCTTATATAATTATTTTTCTTACGCTAGTAGAAGTTGGCGTAATATAATTTTATGATCTAGTTTTTGAAATTAAGGTTCGAAGTGATTCATTTTAATTGCTTCTCAACGTAGTTATTACATATTCCTAAAAATTTTGTGTCAGCAACTGATTGCGTGCAAAAAACGATCCGCGAATACTAATAAGCGGAAGGAATCTTTTTTTTGTATGCGATACAAAGTTGCATCTTAATTTATCGAGTAGGACGTATACATATTTTAATTTTATTATCTTTACCGTCTCCGATTAAGATGATTCTACTTCCTTTTTTTACTTTTTTTAAATTCTGAACTCGGAATCAACGCCCTTATTCTTTAGTCATGCATGGATAGAGTTGGGATGTCTACCCGCGGACTAGGTCCGTACTGAGTACGCAACGCCCTCTTGTAATGATCTAATGTATGGTTTGTATATATTTAATCAAAGCCTGAAAAGCCGAGCCTCATTTCACTTTCGTAATCGTCTTTCTGATATTTCTCTTTGACATTTTCCGAAGAGGTCATTACGTGCCTTATCCAAGTCAATCGATTGCCAATGTATAAATCAAAATATTTAATGTACATAAAAATACGAAAATTTTTATCATTTAATGGTATACGTTGGGTTGGCAGATTTTTTTAACGTGAAAAGAAACCAGAAACGATTCTGTTCGATAAGTTTCAAGACGGTAAAAAACAAAATATTATCAAAATAAACCTCTTTCGTTTTATGAAATAACAATTGTCAATTATATATTTGAGTTAACAATGGTTTTGAACTACCAGAATATTTCATCGCAAACTCCCAGTGACGGTTTTTATGGGAAAACCATTTACATTTTTGAGATAATCCATTTTGACATCCAAAATTTTACATTTTGCGATGACTACAGGTTTTTTTGCCTTTCTCTCATGATTAAGCAGGACCGTGCCACAAGCACACAGCACACGACAAATTTTGTTATCAAAATCAGTTTTAGCACTTTTCAAAATGTCAGCGAGTAATTATTAATGTGTGGCTACAACTTTTGAAAAATACCAATCTTTTTTGCGATAATAAAGTTTTTGATACCCCTTTGAAAAAGTTGAGAATTGGAAAAACCTTTATTTAATGTACATAAAAATAAAAAATTTTGAATTTTAAACTTTGCGATACATAAAAAACAAAATATTATCTAAACCTCTTTCGTTTTATGAAATAACAATTGTCAATTATATATTTGACACACCGCTCTTTATGGGAAAACCATTCAAATTTTAGAGATAATCCACTTACACATACTAAACTTTACATTTTGACATGGTTTTCCAGGTTTGGCGTTCTCTCAGGATTAAGCGGAAAAAGACAGATAAATTTTGTTATCAAAATCATTTTTAGCACCTTTCAAAATGTCAGCAGGCGAGTAATTATTAATATTCTACAACTTTTGAAAAATACCAATCTTTGCGAGTATACCCCTTTGAAAAAGTTGAGAATTCGTCAAAATAAAAAGTTTTGAATTTTAAACTTTGCGATACATAAAACAGTAGTTCTGAACTAGCAGAATATAAATACACCACTCTTTATGGTAAAAACCAATCAAATTTTAGAGATAACACACTTACATCAGGAAGAAGACACTGGATTTTTGGAAGAACAACTCGTTGTTTCTGCACCAGCACAACGCATTAACTAGCATGCCTTATCTCCGTACTCGCCAGATTTCGCACAATGTGACTTCTACCTGTTCCCAAAAGTGAAAAGCTCATTAAAGACAACACGTTTTTAGGCTGTTGAACATGTAAAACAGAAACGGCAAAGTTGTTGAGGAGGCTGACAACTTGAACAATGGGAGATACGTATACAGCGGTGCATAGATAGGGGAGGAGAATATGTTGAAGGGGATAAAAGCTAAATACAAATTTATTTGCAATAAATAACATTTTTCGCACCAGTTTCGGTATTTAATTGTCACACCTTGTATTGTAAAGGGTTTTCTGTTGTAAATGTATGGGGACGACAAAAACAGGGCGAAGATGTTTATAGGGCACTAACGATGTTAGAAATACACAGAAGCACCTTTCTTTTTGCATTTCTGTTTGTATTCACTGCTATCTGGGCTATACTTTCCGGCATCCAAATTTAAAATTTCTTTTTGTAACTTTATTAAATATATTAAATCTCTTCATTGTATCGGGTTTTCCAATATAGACATAACAATTTTGTCTTTTAATTTGAATACACTCTTGAAAATTTTTCATAATGTCAATTGTCAAAATGTCAGTCAAGGTTAACATTTTTACCATAGTGAAGTGCGCGAACAAGTAACGTTTGGAAAAAAATTACTAAAAATTACTACCGTAGTTCTGAGTTGGTGGTCACAACATCAAGAGCGTTTACTTCAATTTTCGGTCGTAATAGTCGTCCCACCAGACAGACTGTGCGTGCTGTAGTGGAAAAATTCGAGTCAAAATATTCATGACAATACAACGATCGAAGTATCGAAAATATCGCGACCGTAAGTGCTTCAGTTTAAATGAGCCAAATCAGTCGATTACACGCCGTTCACAGGAATTGGGAATCTCTCAAACCACACCGTGTCGAATTTTGAGTAAAGATCTTGGCTTACACCCTTCCAAGACCAAATTAACTCAAGATGTGAAGCCTCTTGATCATTTGAACCGCTGAAACTTTTCAGCTTGGGTTCCGCTAAAATCTGAAGAAAATCCTGAATTTCATCGAAAAATCGTCTTCACCGATGAAGCTCATTTTCGGTTTAATGGCTTTGTCATTAAGCAAAATTTGCGTTATTGAACTGCAACGAAGTCACGTGCGGATTTCATGCCGGAGGTGTGATTGTTGCATATTTTGTCGTCGATGAAAATGATCACTATGTTATTGTCAATGGAATTCGCTATTGTGCCATGTTGAAAGACTATTTTTGACCAAAATTGGATAGACTTGACACTAGTGGTATGTGGTTCCAACAAGATGGTGCCACATGTCACACAGCTGGTCAAACCATTGATTTTTGATAGGGAAGTTCGGCAATCTAATCTGGGGAAATGGTCCGGTCGAGTGGCCACCTACTTCATGCGATTTAACGCCGTTGGATTTCTTTTAATGGGATAGGTTAAGTCGTTGGTTTATGCCAACAAGCTAATAATGCTAGAGGAGCTCAGGGACAATGTCGAACGCGATATTGCCAACGTTCGGGCCGATATATATATATGAAAGAGTGATGAAAAATTGGCCCCAAATAATCGATTGCTGCAAACATACTCGTGGTGGTCATATGAACGAGATCGACTTCCATAGTTAATTGTAACATGTGTCTACTTGGAATAAATTTCGGGCCAATATCTCAATTATTCTGTTTCACTTAAATACAAAATTGCTATGTTTCTGAAGAACCCAATGCAATACAATATTATCATTGTTATTATTGTTGTCACTAAAATCATACTTGGTTCTAAATTTTTGAAATAATCAACCGATATTCTTGTTGTAATTTAAAACGTTCACTACTGGCAGCAATCTTAACAGGTAATTACAAGCGTGACGGAGCAAGGCACGTTAAATCCTTATCAAATCGAATTTTACGATACACATTTTAACGAAAAAGTAGAAACACTATATTATATTTTTTACGATGGCCCCTGTTTTATCATTCGAGCCAGTCTTATTTAAAATCCATAAATTCACGTGGACCGGTTACACGGCTTCGTGATCTCATATTAGCTGGATATTTCGTGCCGTTTTCTGCCACCTATGACAGAAGCGGTTGTCTGATAAGTCTCGTCGAGACATCGTACATAAATTCGGAATAAAACGACGCAATTTTCCAGTGTTCTCTCTAAGTATAAACGGATTCAGCACTTTGCATTTTGTTCATTACAGAAGCAGGGGCCCATTACCCTCGCTTCACTGAGCGCAATCAGCCACCGAGGCGCCCGAAATCGCTCATGGCGCTCTCGTCTGCTTGTCACATCACAGCACATTCAATTTGTCAACCTTAATGCCGTTTGAGGGTTTTTAAATCTGAATGTTCACGTAATGTTATGTTTTTTTGTGGAATAAACTTTTTTCTTTTCTGTATACATATGTGTTAATATACAAACATATTCCGGCTTGATTCCTTTGCTCGAAATTGTCTACGTTTGGTATTGTAGCATGACTTAAATTAAATTATTTACAGTGACTCACGGTCAAAATGATGCAGTGCTATACAAATTATATAACGAGAAATTGTTTTTGAAAAAGAATTAAACACATTGCTATTTAGTTGAATTTGATGGAGCCTGTGGTTTGAAATTATCTGCTGGTGATGACAACTTGGTTGTCGAAATGCGTATACAGAAT
Organism: Dermolepida albohirtum; assembly: GCA_031893035.1. Classification (NCBI taxonomy): domain Eukaryota; kingdom Metazoa; phylum Arthropoda; class Insecta; order Coleoptera; family Scarabaeidae; genus Dermolepida; species Dermolepida albohirtum. The sequence continues at coordinate 183,546 of JAVIWB010001129.1, read as the reverse complement.
TTACAAAAGTTAATGTGGAAAGGGGTTATATATCAACCTTATTGATCAACATTTGCTATTTAATCACTAAAGGTTGATACATAACCCCTTTCCACATTAATTTTCGTAATTCTGTATACGTATTTCGACAACTAAGTTGTCATCATCAGCAGATAATTAAGCAGTGCCGCACCTGGAGAACTGCGGCAAGAAATACTCGTACGAAAAAACTAATTCCGCACACGATCCGTACCGCTGAAAGCCAAGACGCACACTGTAGATTCATTGTACATAATTTAAAATGTATTATAATGCTGCTGATGACAACTTAGTTATTGAAATACCGTGTACATAATATGAAAATTGATGTGGAAGAGGGTTTCATTTATCTTTCTTGAGTAATCATATTTTATTGGTTCCTTGTATAGATTATAGAGCTACTATTTTATTATTTTTTGATTCCTCATTATTTATTCATATGCCTAGGTGGTTGGCTTATTTTATTCGTTTATTAGCCTTAAAATTTTTTCATAACCAAACCTTTTTCTTACTTCCATATAGTTTCTTCTTTTCTTTCTTCAATATACACTCAAATAATATTAGTTTAAGATAAAAAGTCGTGGTAGTAAATAATTATGAACGGCAGTGTACGTACACGCTGGAGAAATCGAATAGAAAATAGAATAAAGAAAACGAAATTTTAAGTATCAGTAAATGTAGCATCAAAATCGCTTCATATAGAAGTGTCTGAAGTAGTGTAGAAGGTCTAAATTTTCACAACTTGCAATCAGTGAAGCATAAGTTTTTAGATTGCTGGAACTGTCCAGCGAACTGGACATCGCGCTTGGGATAAATGCGTCTGGACCGTGATATAAAAGCCGTAAATTCTAATACGTTCACTCGGATTTATTGAATTTTATTTCCCCGCTTCCTATTATATTAGAGCACATTCATATATAGCGTGAGCAAAATGTAAAGGAAAATAGTTAACCATTATACGTTCCGAATTACTCTTGTGATATAAAACTATCGCCTCTCAAAATATCTTTTCCAAGTGTAGTTGATTTTCCATAAGATATTTAAAATAGTGGTGAGTTCTACAGAGTAAAATGTGTTTCTGTCTACAATATTTACAGCTTCGAATAAAAATTTTAATACAGAATTGGCAGATACAGCATTTTCGTTGCTAACTAGATACGTGGGCAAGGTGAAAAGTTCTCGGCATGACAATGAAAGACTGCGATTTAAATTTTAAAAATGATTTTATTTTTCTACATAATCTCCTTTGAGTTCAACACACTTGGTCCAGCGTTTTTCTAACATCAATATTCCTTCCCGAAAGTGAGAGTCTGGAAGGCTGTCAAAATATTCTTTCAACTTCTTTGTTGGATGTGAATCGTTTTCCAGAAACAAATTTTTTCAAATTTGGGAATAGATGGAAGTCTGAGGGTGCCAAATTAGGAGAATAGGGAGGATAGCCGAGCAAATCATACCGCAAATTCCGCAATTTTCCCATCGCCAATGCATCCTCGTGTGCGGGTGCGTTATCCTGATGAAAAATGATTTTTTTCTTCTTCAAACCAGGCCTCTTCTCGCGAATTTGGCATCCAGCTGGTCAAGAAGGTTAGAGTAATATGCGCCTGTAATTGTTCTGCCTTTTTCAAGGTAATCAATTAACAAGATTCCTTTTGCATCCCAAAACACTCTAGCCATGACTTCCGGGAGATGCGATCGACTTCGCTTTCTTTGGCGCTGAACCACCGGCTTCCACCCACTGCTTCGACTGCTGTTTCGTTTCTGGCGTATAGTGGTGGACCAATGTCTCATCCATGGTGACAAATCGCCGCACAAAATCGGTCGGATTCTTGTTAAATCGGTCCAAAGGATCCGAAAATCATTTGCGCATTTGCTTTTGATCGACATTCAGCAAATGAGGCACCCATCTTGCGCAGAGCTTTCTCATCTCTAATTCTTTGTGCAAAATGTTTCGCACCCTTTCTTCCGATATCCCCACAGCCTCAACTATCTCACTCACTTTCACTCGCCTATCGTCCAACACAATATCATGTACATTTTCGATAATTTCTGGTGTGGTTGCGGTTTTTGGCCGTCCTTCACGTGGGTCATCTTCGAGGGATGTACGACCACGTTTAAATTCAGCTGCTCACTTTTTAACGGTTGACATCGAAGGAGCAAAGTCACCGTACATTTTTGTCAACTTCGCATGAATTTCCATAAGTGTTAAACCATCCAAAACAAAGAATTTTATAACAGCACGATATTCAAGTTGATCCATTTAAAAAATAACACCCACGACGTCTACTACAAAAATTCTTGCAAACAAACTGCTTAAGAGAACAAGTTGAAAGTTTTCATATGAACTAAAAGACATAAGAACTAAAGAACTAAAAGAAACATAAATTTCTGTTAATTGTAACGCCATCTCTCTGTCAGGACGAGAACTTTTCACCTTGCCCACGTATTGTTCGAAAGTTTAAGAATAATTCAAATGTTAATAAACCGCGTTTCAAGTTATCAACCCTCTTCAGGTAAACTATAGTATTATTAACGAACTTATTCTTTGTGTGAGTTATCGTATCGTTTTGCAATACAACACAGAATAAAAAAAACAATAACCCCCCCCCCCCCTCTATAACACACAGGGCCGTACTGAAATAAATTAAAATAGGATACAAATTAGAAAAATGGATAATTTAAATTGCCATGCTATTATAGATATGAATATTAATCACATATTGAATGCGTAAGCACCCAACAAAGAAACCTGTAATGATGTACGACAAGATATGAACAAATTACCCAACTACGTTGAGCATTTAAGCCTTAAAATGCAAAAATGAATCGAAAGGTAAAACGAACGCATAACACGACGTTCGAAGATCTAGTAATAATGCGGCGTCCCTACAACATCATTAGATAATAAAAAAAAAGTAAGCGCAACCACTCTCCACAATAATGTTTGTATTTTGTATACGCATTTCGACAACTAAGTTGTCATCATCAGCAGATAATTAATCACAGTGTCGTACCTGGATCTGCGGTGAAAATCGCACAGAATAAAATAGAAATTGATATTTTTCGAAAACGTTAATAGATTTATTACGGCGGGTTCAAATTATGGCATGAAAAAGAAGATGGCTTCATTCAATTTTCTTATCAATCGTTTGCTTAGTTTCATACTAACGAAAGTGAGGTATAAAAGAGAAATAAATTTTATTGAAAAGATTGCGAGATAAAATGATTTTGATTCGGAAATAATCAATAGATTAACTAGAAAAGCTAACTTAAAAAAACAATCAGGGATACCACGTGTCTGTCACCCCAAAATAATCGAGACGAGCAATTTAAATGCTTAGCTTTTCACCTAATAACGAAAAATTAAAATACAGTTTTTAAAGAGTGGGGTAATCAAGTTACATTTTAATCAAGTATAATAACTTTTTAAATCTCTTACGAAATGCGAAAGATAAAATCAAGTTAAATCAGAAATCAAGGGTTTACGAAATAAAATATCTAGATTGCAATAAATAATACATCGGTCAGACACATTAAGTTTAATCGATCCGAGAAATCTAGTTTAGAAAAGCACGTGTTAGAAAATAATCATAATGTAACCGCAGATTGCCTAAATTTAACCAAAAATATAAATAATCATCGCGAATTGGATAGCTATGAAAGCATATATAAAAAACACCGATAAGGGTCCAATAATATATTTCTGTCTGTTTCAATTCTTGGAAAAGAAAAATATTACCGTTAAAAAAGATTCGCAAGTGTAAGTGGAGGTTATACTTTACGACAAGTGGTTAGATTTAAGACAAGAATACATTTTAAATTATATGAAACGAAACTAGAGTGTGTTTAGCTTTTGACGGTGATTGTCTGGTACGGATTTGTTTCGGAGCGACACCGTGATTAAGTATCTGCTAATGATGACTTAGTTGTCGAAATGCGTTACAGAATACGGACATTATAATGGAAAGGGACTTTATTTACCTTTTTTCATTAATTCAATCTACCACAGTCAACATTAAAATATAACATCATTAGTAATTAATGGTTCCTTTCTCCTAATAAGCTCAGAGCCAGGTGGAATTTCCAAACGTGGCAACAGATACGTTCGAGAGGGGTATCAACTCTCCTTTAGTCACATTCGTATTATTCTTTTTCTTTGTATTGGGTGACATCGCAAAGTAATGCGTATAGAAAACAAAGGACATGAATTAAATTTATTAGAATGCTTAGAAACGAATGAATTTAAAAAATCGAATAATTTAAGAAACGAATATATTGACCTTAACGTTTGAGCTTGAATAGAAAGTTTAATAGCGCGGCAGAACGTGTTTTTACCAATATTTCTAGTTAAGGCTGCAGAAACGAGTGCTTTCGTAGTAGTGTACGGCTCAGTTACTATCGATATTAGAAATAATAAATGTAATTACTTACTAGTTTAGGTTTTTTTTGTATTGTTGATGTAGTGATGGCTATGGTGGCTGAGAAAGACCCGAACAAGTCTGTTTAAACCCACGAATGCCTTTTGGAAATTTAATAAAAACTCTTTTGGTAGAAACTATAAATTGATCTACTTTTGGATAACTGTTTCTAATAAATTCAGCTACAAGATCACTAAGGTTGATATATAACCCCTTTCCACATTAACTTTTGTAATTCTGTATACGCATTTCGACAACTAAGTTGTCGCTTTTAGGAAATGCAAAAGACAAAGTCGAGGAGAACAAGAAATCCGGAATATACAGCATTAAATATTTAGATTGTAATAAACAATACATCGGTCACACGAAACGATCGATAGAAACCCGGTATAAAGAACATATCGCGCATATAAAATTCAACCAGCCGGAAAAATCGAGTCTAGTAAGACATGTGTTGGATTGTAATCATAACATCAACGCCGATTGTTTACAATTGATTAAGAACGTGTATAATTATAGAGAATTAAATACGTATGAAAGTATGTACATTTTAAATAATAAAAGCCATGTGGTAAACAGTGACACTGGACCGACCCAAACGTCCCTTTTCGGTCTGCTTAATGTCAGAAAAAGAGGAACACTGTAATAAATCACATGCAGGTACTTATCGGTCGTGTCCGTGTTCCTTTTTCAATGTCCTTCATCCTAGTTTAAGTAAAACAATTTTAAAAATCTTGTGAAACGAATATACAGTGCACAATTTGGTTCTCAACGGTACAGATCGCGTACGGAGTTTGTTTTCGTACACGTGTTTTTCGCCGTGGTTTACCAGGTGCGACACTTTGCAATTGTCTGCTGATGATGACAACTTAGTTGTCGAAATGCGTATGCAGAATTACAAAAGTTAATGTGGAAAGGGGTTATATATCAACCTTAGTGATTAAGTTAATCAACCACAAGCTCCATCAAATTTAACTTCAGCTACAAGATGAGATGCATGAAGCAAACAAATTACATGAAGCAACTGAAGATAAGATTGTTTTAGTAACTTTCCGGCTTTAACCATATTTGAACCTCCACCTGTAATCGCTATTACAAGTTGGGTTGCCGATATATCGAACTTTCGAAAGCTCTGTTTTATTGTTTTTACGAGGGAGCGTTTTTATATTCGCGGAATGGGGGACAAGGGATGGAAATAAAAAAAACAATTTATTTTTCTTTTTCAATATATTCACCTGCAAGACGGATACATTTTTCACATCTTTCAATTAATTTATTTATACCCTCATAAAAAAATTATTTCTCTTTATCTGCAAAATACGCCGAAACTGCCTCCTTGACTTCATCATCGGCAGTAAATTTTTTACCCCGCAGCTCTTTTTTCATTTTCGGAAACAGGTAATATTCACCCGGGGCCAGGTCTGGGCTGTAGGGTGGGTGATTCACAATTTCGAAGCCCACCTTATGCAGGGCAGCTAACGCAACGCGGCTCTTGTGGACGGCCGCGTTGTCGTGCAAAAGCTGAACACCTTTTGTCAATTTTCCCCGTCTTTTCTCTTTAATGGCTTCTTTTAGTCGCTCTAATATTAAAGCGTAATATTCTCCGGTTATAGAAATACCTTTATCTTTATAATCAATCAAAAATATTCCTTCCGAGTCCCAAAATACCGTTGCCATGAGTTTCCCAGCTGATTGTGACACTTCTTGGGAGGTGCTGTGCCTTTTTTATGCCACTGCATGGAGTCTTGTTTGGACTCAGGTTCATAATGATGAACCCAAGTTTCGTCTCCAGTAACAATTCCACTCAATACACCATCCTTGTCTTCATTACAAAGGTCCAAAAATGCACGCGAACACTCTACGCGCTGTTGTTTTTTGCGGTGGCGTGAGCATTCTCGGCGCTCATCTTGCGCTGACCTCAGACATGCCGAGATGACCGTGTAGGATTTTAAAAATTGTTGTATCGGATACTCCAACCATTTCTGCGAGTTGTTTCTTCTTTAGTCGAGCATCTTCGAGTACAATTTGTTCAACTTTTTGGATAAGTGCTGGCGTGGTCACCTCAATGCTCCTGCCCGGCCTCGGGTCGTCCTCAAGGGATTCCCTTCCTTGTTTAAATAAACTATGCCACTTGTACACGATGGTTTTTCCTGGACAAGAGTCACCGTAAACCAATGACATCTCATTCATTATGATCGCGACTGATTTTCCTTGCCTGGTAAGGAACTTTATAACGGCAAGATATTCGATTTTTTCCATATTTCACTTTTCACTCCTGATTATGTTCCTTGGTTGACGATAGCTCAAAGACTAACTGTCTAATAACAATGAAACTTCGTATTTGTACTAATCATGAGTCGCTGCACAGGCCACGCCCCCAATGCACCTACTCACCCCTCTACAACCTGCTCATTCCGCGAATATAAAAACGCTCCCTCGTACTATCCTTTCCGCCTTAGTCTTCTGTAATATTCTACTAGGTAAAAGAAGAGTCAATGAAATCTCACCGCCTTTTAAAGTACGCTCTAACACATTTAAAATACTATTCTTTCTTGCATCCGTTGTTTCATCTATCTAATCCGGCATTCATACACATACCATACACATATGAATCTCGACTACCGGTATATCCGACCGCTTTCAGAATATATCATCGCCGCCAATGAGTGTGCATTCGTTTCTGCAGGTTTAGTGCGTAGCTGCTTCTATTCAATAAATAAATAAATTAAAGATGAGATAACGGACTCGTCATTGCAAAACAGTTAAAAAATCATACGAGAATAAAGAAATGCACTTCGGGGACGGGGAGTCACCGGTAACCCTCTGTAAGGTAAATGCGTTGCATATGATTACACATTTTAACTTATCCATTCTAAATAATATTCCAGCATATTGTGTAATCAATAATAACAAATACATGTAAGTGTCACAAGCAAAACGTGTGAAATTAACGTGACATTCAACTGTTAATTGCATTTGTCTTAAAAAAATCTATGCTAAAGAGTGGGGAGGTGTGAAAAAATAAAATAAGTGATTTTAAATGAATTCTAATTCACGTAAAGTGACATCACCTAAATATCTAAATACATGTTTATGTGCAAAGTACTTTTACGAATTATTTTGACGAATATACAACGAATATTCGCTTTATTTTTAAAGGCGAACACGTTTATTTAAGGATCTTGAGTTCATAAAACGTACACACAACAACGTAGTCAAAGTATAATGTTATTTTCTGTCAATACCGATTTACTTTTCAGACGTCTATATTCCCAATCCTCTGCAGATTTCATTGTAGGTGCCATGCAATTCGATGTCGTTCCCGGAGGCAATCCGTCTCGTTTCCCTCTCAATGCGAACCGGTATCCTAAAGGAGAAAATTTTATAGGATTTTGAAATTGGCCAGACGTCGGACGAGTTAAATCAAATTACCGATTGACAAAATACACCTATAATTTTTGTTATCATTAAATTGTATTTTACGTAGGCTATAAAACTGTTCTTATGTGTGTGTGCGTGGCTGAGGTACATACAAGGTGTGCAAAAAAAAGGTCAGACATTTTATTCACGTGATAGTGCCCATGAAAAGAAATAAAAGTCTTAGTGAACGTATTGGGTTGGCAACTAAGTACTTTCGGTTTTGTAGTATAAAGTAAAACACTTTTTTTTAAACAAAGAATAGTTTTTAATCAATTATATATTTTCCATTTTGCTCAATGACCTTTTGCCATCTTGCTTTTAGCTGCTTGATTCCGCGCTCATAAAATTTCTGGTCCTTATCAGCAAAAAACTGAACCAGGTGCTAGTGAAGGTCATCGTCATTTGTGGAAGTTTTACTATTCAAAGAATTCTGCAAACTTCGAAATAAATGGTAATCAGATGGTGCTAGATCAGGGCTGTATGGGGGATGTGGCATCACTTCCCAGCCAAGCTCCAATAGTTTCCCAGGAGTTGCCAAAGATGTGTGAGGCCTTGCATTATCTTGGTGGAAAACTACACCTTTCCGATTTGACAATTCTGGCCGTTTTTCTTTGATTGTTTCATCCACTTTTATTAATTGTTGACAGTAAACATCAGAATTGATCGTTTGGTTCCTTGGAAGCAGCTCAAAAAACACAACACCTTTGTAATCCTACCAAAGTGACAGCATGATCTTTTTTGGATGCAATTCAGCTTTCGATGTGGTTTGAGCTGGTTTATCGTGTTTGCTCCATGATCATTTTCGAACTATGTTACTGTACAGGACCCATTTTTTATCACCAGTGATGATTCTTTTTAAGAAAGGGTCGGTTTCATTTCGTCTAAGGTGCATATCGCAAAAGTTGATTCTTTGTGTTAAATGAATTTCTTTCAATTCGTGAGGTACCCAAATATCAAGCTTCTTAACTAGCCCAAGACATTTTAAATGTTTTTAAATTGTTGTGTGCGATACATGTAGCCTCTCCGCAACCTCTCGAACAATTATATGACGATCCTCTTCAATTATGACTTTGATTTGGTCATCATCAACTTCAGCAGGCCGACCAGAACGTTGCTCATCTTTGAGGGAAAAATCTCCAGAACGGAATTTTTTATACCAATTCTGACACGTGCGCTCTGTTAAGCAATTAGCACCATAAACTTCACATATCTCTTTGTGAGCCGCAGCAGCTTTCTTTCCTTTACGGAAATAAAATAGTAAAATATGTCGAAAATGTTCGTTTCTGCACTCCATTTAAAATTAACCCACAACTAATAGCTTTAATAAAAATCACGCACTACTTGCTTCTGAAGTTACGTCAATGTGACTAGTATCACGCGACAAAAGGTAAAGTACAGCACTAACATACGTTATACAAAAAATAAAGCAACGCTCTCTATCAGTAAAAACCGAAAGTACTTAGTTGCCAAACCAATAGTTCGGAGTTTAGGTGTTTCAAAGATAGAATTAACTTTATATTTTACTCAATTTGTCGTTTATCATTAGTATTGATGCTAGACTCTGAAAATAGCTATGGAAATTCGGGCACTATAAGGAAGTCGTAAATGCATAAATTTTAAAAATTTTGCTATGCTATAAATAACAGGATTAAAAGTTGGAAATACAAGGCGAAAAAATTTTCCCTTAAAATATTATAAATGGGAGTCCAATTCGAAATGAAGTTCAATATATCGGCAACCCAACTTGTAATGTTGGTTACAGATGGGGATTCGAATAAGCCTAAAGCTGGAAAGTTACTAAAACAATATTATCCTCGATTGCTTCATGTAACCTGTTTGCTCCATGCATATCATCTTGTAGCTGAATTTATTAGAAATAGTTATCCAAAAGTAGATCAATTTATAGTTTCTACCAAAAAAATTTTTATTAAATCTTCAAAACGCATTCGAGAATTTGAAGAGGCTTGTCCGAACATTCCTCGACCACCACAACCGTTATTGATGAACGCAGAAAGGATAGTAGAAGCTATAAAACATACCTTTGGGAAGTTCAATATATCTGCAAAAAGATGGGGGTTCAAATTTGGTTAAAGCTGGAAGGTTACCAAAACAATCTTATCTTCAATTGCTTCATGTAACCTGTTTGCTCCATGCATGTGATCTTGCGGCTGAATTTATTAGAAATAGTCATCTAAAAGTAGACCAATTTATAGTTTCCACCAAAAGAATCTTTATTAAATCTCCACGCACCACAACCGTTATTGATGAAATGGGGTACGTGGCTTAAAGTTGTTTTATATTATGAGAAATTTTTGCACATTATTAAACCTTGTATCTTAAATTTAAATACGCAAGATGCTCAAGCAATTTCAGTAAGTCAGCGGCTGGTTTCAGATACCGAAATTCATACTGAAATAGAGCAAATTTCCGAAATTATTCAATTTTTTAGATTATTTCTAAATGTGAGAACACCAAGTTGTCATTACATGAAGCGCTAAATATAGTATATTACCTCAAAGCCTCATTAGGAAATCTAACAGATAGTATACGAAGATTAACAATCGTTAAATTGTGGCCGGTTATAAATAAGAATCCCGATTTTTAAACTATAGTGCGTATAGGCAAGAGTTTAACTGAAAACCAAGAGTGCAAATATGATGCGAATGTCCTCTTTAAATTCGCGAATATCACATCATTAGACGCAGAACGCCCCTTATCCAAATACACTAACATATTTTCACCTCGCCTCCTATGACTTGAGTCAGCACTGGGAGGCATACTAATGACACAATACTATAACGAAAGTTTGCGTCACTACATCGACAACACACAAAAAAAAAAACTAAAACAGCAATTACATTTATTATTTTTATCATTAACAGTGACTGAGCCGTAGGTTACAGCAACCTGCAGCCTTAGTGTGAATTGTAAACTATATTATCGCGCCTTGTATATTCGTATCGTTTATTCAATGTTTTTATAAACTGCGCTTAATTATCGTTGTTTTAATTTTCTAATTTTTCTTTTGTAGTTTCGTTCACTCGAACGTTACTAATATTGGGGGTAATGAAATATATTTTCGTATAAATTTAATTTGAAATTTGCGTTCGAATAATGAGGGTCACGAAAAAGAAAGTTTCTTTATTATTTAGAAAGGTTTCAGTTCTAGGAGTTTCGGTAATTACGTGGCAATTTGAAGGTCACCAAACAAACAAAAATTAATACGTTTATATTAAAAACACGAAAAAGACGTCGCTATAGAATAAATTAAGAGATTTACCCGATATAACGTGACCGTTACGTTGGTTATCAATTAAATATTGTAGTAGACATCGAAACTGTTTCTATTAATAGCCCATTCCTGATATGGGTCGCGATAGAATGAAAGTTTCTGGTTCGGAATATAGTAGATTTTGTGAATTCGCCGAATGACAAGTCACGCTACTGTTCATGCAGACTGCGGAGTGCCAGACTGACCTTGACCTTCACCAAGTTTCGATCGACCACACAGGCGGGGGCGACGTCTATCGCCTTGCATTATAGGACCCTTAGTACATGTCCTCTATGTCCTCTATCAATCCCGAAAACTTGTTCCTGTTCATTCCGTATGATCCTCTCATACATAAAAGACACTGCTGACGGTGCATGTAAATTTGCCTCTCATAAAGATTCACGGAGGTGCTCCCTTATCTAGAAAATGAATCTCGTGGCGTTTGTGCACCATAAACGAGTTTTCGTGTCTCCGAATCCATATGGTCATGTTAATAAAAACGCAGTCGTGGCAATTTCGTATTCATTTAATTTTGATACTTTCAGAAGTTGTCCCTTTTATGGGGACACAACTTCACCTAGTAGAAATATGTTAACTGGTGTGTTTCTATACATGGAATTCCGGATGGGATTCTCTAAAATTCAAATTAGTTGGGAGTGAACGAGACTGTCTGCACTAACACAATTTAATTTCTTTTTGATGCCGTGCAATATAAAGGATGTAATTTGAAATTTAAAAGCCAAAAGTAAACAGAAAAATATAAATTAAAAACGTATATTTAGTTGTATCACTATATCTAGCAAATAACGTTACTATAATTACAACAATATATCTGAAATGATCACCAATTTTAAACTAAAATAATATTACCACAAGAGGTAGATAAAAAAAGAGTTTAAGAGAGCTAATCAAAGAACGAATTTGTGTAGAATATTTTTATTTTTTTCTGGATCTGCAGCAAAATTCGCGCAGAATCATTCAGCGTCTACTTTAACCGCTGACAACCAAATACACATTGACCTCACAAGATAAAAGGACGCGGATATCAAGTTATTCTCGCCTCTTTGAGTTCCTAGAAGGCACGACCATTAAAAAGTTCGATAAGTGGAAGCGGGTATGTATTTTAGCATAACTATTAGCTTTAAGACTAGAAAACATTCTAAATTATACGAGGATAGTTTGACAAGTAGTGAGAGTGACACATAGGTGGCGCTCTAATTGGTAAAACAAATGCGCTGTAATTTAGGTTGCCTATTTATATGTTTACATTCCATTATTTAGATAAATCGGTTGATTAGTTTATTTTTGACAGCTGATTGAAAAAGGAGCAACACGTCGTTTTGTTAAAATGGAAGAAGCAGAGTATCGTGCGGTGAATTTAAACGTGGTAGAACAAGCTGTGTTGATGAAGCGCGCTCTGGAGCACCCAAAATTCTAAGGAAATGATTATAAAAATCCATAATATTATTACGCAAGATCGACGACTCAAAGTGAGAGAGATAGCAGACATGGTAAACATTTCAACAGAACGCCTACACCACATTTTAAGGAAAGAATTGGGCCTTTCCAAGCTTTCGGCAAGATGGATGCCGCGATTGCTTACGACTGATCAAAAGATCACTCGTTTGCGCATTTCCAGTGAGTGTTTGGACCTTTATAAGCGGAATCTGATTGATTTTCGTAGGCGGTTTGTTACTTGCGATGAAACTTGAATATACTACAGTACACCCGAAATTAAACAACAGTCGAAACAATGGTTAAATAGTGATTCTGCACCTCCAAAGAAAACGAAAACCACTTTATTAGCAAACAAGGTGATAACATCAATTTTTTGGTATTCAAAGGGCATTTTGCTCATTGATTACCTTTAAAAAGGTGCCACAATAAACGGACAATATTATGCAGAACTTCTACAAAAATTAAATGTTGAGATCCGTGCTAAACGGCCAGGAATGGCAAAGAAAAAGATTCTGTTTCACCAAGGCAACGCTCCTTCGCATACCAGCACAGTTGCGATGTCCAAAATCCACGAGTTGCATTTCCAATTAGTACCGCATGCGCCTTATTTGCCGTATCTAGCCCTTTCCGGCTTCCACCTTTTTCCAAAATTGAAAACGGCACTAGGTGGAAAGAAATTTTCGTCTAACGACGAGCTTATCATCTTCGTAAATGAGTATTTTGCAAACCTGCCGGAATTGTATTTTAAAGATGGCATAAGGGCATTGGAGCACCGTTGGAATAAATGTATTGCTCTTAGGAGAATATATTAAAAAAGAAAATTTATTTTGTATTTAAAAAATTCGTTTTTCTTTTCCATTTTCACTACTTGTCAAACTACCCTCGTATATGAAATAAATCAGTGTGTATTTGGTGATTAACTATTTCCCGATGATGACGACTTAGTTGCCAAAAAGCGTATACAGAGTGCGAGCACTGATGGTAAGAAGTTTTCATCAAAATTAAAATTTATCTTCATGATGATTTCCCGATCAAAGGAGCTCAGTAAGTTCCAGTAAAGTTAGGTTATACAAGTACAAATATTAATTTCTTGAAACGGTGTAAAAATGGAAACGTTTTTCATGAATTTATTAAAGTAAAAGTGACGTCGACTGCAGAAGTCATATGCGAAAACGAAATAATAATAATAATAATTTTCATTTGTCCAACAGCGAATTGCCATTTACAGGACAGTATTATATGTAATTTAATTTTAAGTTTTGGTGCAGATTAAGAGGAAAAAAAAGAAAATATAACACAAACTGAACTAATATCAATTAACAATGTATAAATTTTATAAAAAAAATAAATATAATTCAAAAACAAGTGCCAAATTAAATAAAATACAGTTCAGTATATTAGAAAACATTTTGAAGCCTGTCAAAACCCTTGCAGATAACATGCACAGTTGATTTCAACGATACAGTTGTTTTCGCCATAGGTAATTAAAAAGTAGCACAGTACCGTGTATTAGACACGGATACATTAAAGTCAATGCAGGCTAATATCATGGGACAAACAATTTCGTTAGCTAAAAGTTTGGATAAAAATTTACAGCCATACATTTCACGGCGACAAGCCACGGACTGCATATTATGCTGGTTTAAAAGGCCATCGTAATTCGCTCCGCTCTCGGAATAAATGCCAATCAGGAGAGATATTTTAGGAACCTCTGGATTCTCTCAACGGATAATTGCTGGCCCATGTAGTAAGGAGACCAAACCAGAGACGCATTCTCCAACCCGCACCGCACCAAAGCATAATATAACATCTTAAGTACAGCAGTATTTCTGAAGTCTCTACACGATCTAATATATAAGAAAGCCCAACGATTTTGTAGCTGACGCACAGATGGACGAGACATGCCGACTGAAGGTTAGTTGGGAATCAAAAAGTATGCCCAAATCATACCTCAGATTTTCTATTTACCAACTCAGATTTGGCAGAGTAATCAAATATTATAGGGGCAGTACAACGTGTGTAAGAAACAACACAGCATTTAGAAACATTCAATAAAATTTTGTTGTGGGTACACCATTCTTCAATTAAGGAGATATTGACTTGCAATTTGACACAATCAGCAGTTAAAACTAGAAATTAATCATCTGCATTTTAAAAGAAGTAGATTAGACTCAGAACTAACATAAAATTTAATATTGAATTTGAAGAGCGGTGTAATTTTTATAGAAAAATCGGAACATTACAAACCATAAATTAGAAAGAAAAGTTAAAGGTCTAAATAAAAAATTCAGAGTTTAATTCGCCATTAGAAAATAGTATTGATATAAATCCTATAAAAGAAACAGTAGTTGTCAATTATTCATCTGGAACTCTTAATCGTGAAGGAGCAGACGTACTAAACGGAGGTTTAAAGTATTGTTTGCCAAACCGTAATGCTCCTCCCAAGGAGGTGATTGCAAATATTGAAAACTTGATTAAGAATTTAAAACCAGGTTTAAAAAAACTTTAAGCGAGACCTATAAAATCCAAATTAAGGGGAATTTACAGTAGCACAAACAAAAGTCATTTAATAATGAGCGAAGCTCGATTAAAAGTTTTAAATCGAAAGACTGTTTTCACTTAAAAACAGATGAAGGGAACAAGTTAGCAATTCCGGACGAAATTGACTGATTTCATCCAATTGGCTACAAATAAAGCATAGGATATGTCATAAATTTTAAAATTAATCATAATCAGTGACTGGCATACAAAGAAATGTAAATTACATTTAAATTTACAATATTTAAAATGCAAGATAGTTTAAGTATTCCTGAAGTGCAAAGTTTCGTAATCTGTATACGTATTTCGACAACTAAGTTGTAATCATTAGCAAATAATTAATCACTAGAACCACGCTAAATTCCGCAGAAACACAAAGGTCATACTAGGCTACTGTCGAAAGCCAAGCACACAATTCAGTGTATGTTTGACGTATAGCGGGTACAGTCGATGCGAAATTTATTCTGTGTGAGTTTTGCCGCGGATCCAGGAGCGACACGGTGATTAATTATCTACTGATGATGACAACTTATTTGTCGAAATACGAAATTGCGAATGCGGAAAGCGGTTTTATTTACCTTCTTTGATTAACTAATTATTAGACATTATCTGCCTTTTCCCTAGCTATCTATTGATAGTCAATATGTGGCTCATTCTATCAAAAACAACGAAAAACTTTTTATAACACGAAAAGGACTGAAGATAGGTATAGAGAATGCTATTACTTGTTAACATAGATGTAAATTTTGTATTCCAATACGAACAAAAATATTAGGCATTTTATTGGAAAGAAAAAGTTTCGGTGCTTTAAAGTTGCATTTGTTTGGAACTACTTTATGAACACCCTATATAAGATTTGTCAAAAATAAAAGCATCAGTCTCTTCTATTTGTGCTGAAAATATGATCATTTCCAGTGTCAAAATAGTTACAACGAATAAGAACGATGATGACGTAAAACCAAATATTTTAAAAAAATTCTCTCTAAAATTATAGAGTTAAGGTATAGGGGAACTGATGAAAATCTTCCTACAATATCTTGTAGAATTCAAATAAGCAATAAAAAGTGCATCCTTCCATTCAAAATAAAAGAGTTGGCGGCGATTTCCGGCTTAACTAGGAGTGCAGTCATCACAAAGATACTCTTTTTGAATAGAACATGAGACCGTGCTAAAATTTTCAGAAAATACATAAAACAGATTATCCAATATATCTAACGACTGGCTTCAATCAATCACCCTGTACACAGTCTGGATTTAGCTCCACCCTACTTCTTTTCATCTAGAAATTTAAAAAACCAACTCAGAAGACGTTCATTTTGCAGACGACAAACACTATTGAACGCTGAGATTGCTGCTTATTTCAAAGATCAATAGAAATTACTCTTTTCAGATGGAATGAAATTTCTTCAGAGACCACTCAAGCAAGGAACTTGTATTGATAAAGAAAGATTATTAAAAAATTCATCGTTAGGAAGAAAGTTTTTTCTAGTTCCCATCGTATATACAAATACATTTGAATAATTGTTCTCCCACATCGATTTTGGATGTGTTTCGTTTTGTATTCAAACTTTTGATACTTGAGAAAGGTGAATATCAGGTACTTGAATTTCAATCAGTCATGATTTCCCCAGAGTAAGAAAGAAATACCACGCTGGTTGACACTCAAGAAGGCGGATTTAGTGCTTGTTCGCATTGAATTTCATTCAATACGTAAGAGAATATGAGATGTGTTTTCAATCTTTGAAAAAACCCACCTTTCTCACTGTCTGAAGTGCTTAAGCTATTTTATTATTAAATTCGTATGAAAAAGTTAAACGGCTTTGCACGTAAATAAAGTATTTCCAACAAAAAATTAATGTACCTTTTTAATGATTTAAATATTTTTTCAGTGGTGTCTATCATGATATTTGCGTAGCAGACAGGCTATTTTTTTAAGTTATTCAGAAAAATTCATAATATGGTACATAAAGTAATGTAATTTTTTTATGCATTTTGCACTTTATTAATTTTGTTCAAAATTTGAACAGGCAAATGTAGTGTGTGACAAACAATGTATTACCTAATAAAAATATATATTTTTAAACCAAATTTTAAGCAAATGGTTTTGAAAAGGGTCGTTAAATGAGGTGGGTATTACATTTTGTGAAATCTCTGGAAGTATGCAAAGAAATATTGGTGCAGTTATTTTCTGAATGACCTAAAAGAACCACCGAAAACGAAGATTGAAAACTAAGATTTCTTGTCCTTAGAGATCGGCATAGTATTTCAAGATTTATGGGAAATGCTTTTTGGCAGATATAGGCTATAGAATAACAATGCGTTTTATGTGTCACCGTATTTCCTGCTTTAGTTTGATTTCTATTCTTCCAAGATTGATACTGCCTCTAACTAACTGTCTAGGGAACGGTAGATACAGGTTCGTGTCCTGGTCCAACGTATGGAATTTTTGTTTAATTTTTTGTAATTGATTATCCTTTTTATAATAAGAACTGCCTTGCTCCTCAAAATAGCCACTAACTGCCGACATCACTTCTTTGTCATTGGACAACCTTTGACCGCTCAGCCATTTTTTCAAGTTTGAGAACAGAAAATAATCCGAGGGAGCTAAATCTGGCGAATAGGGTTCATGAGGTAGTAATTCAAACTTTAATTCATTAATTTTGACCAATGCAATAACGGATTTGTGAGCTTGATGAAACAACCCTTTCTTCTTAACCAAATGCCGCTGTTTTTGCTTGATTTCTTCGCTCAAACGTTGCAATAAGTTCGCATAGTACTCGACGTTGATAGTTTTTCTTTTTTCAAGATCGTCAATGAAAATTATTTCACGCGCATCCCAAAAAACCGATGCCATGACCTTGACTGCAGATGAAACGGTCTTCGCCTTCTTTGGAGTCGATGCTCCCTTTTGAGTCCATTGTTTTGATTGTTCTTTTTTCTCGAGTGTGAAGTGATGGACTCATGTTTCGTCCATGATTATGAAACAGGGCAAAAATTCTGCTTTGTTGCTGTGAAACTTCCTTAAACATTCAATTGAAGCATCTTCACGACACTGTTTTTGCTCGAGTGTGAGCAAACGCGGCACCCATTGTGCACACAGCTTTCCCATGTTCAAATTTTCATATAATATGTGATATACCGCACTCTTTGAAATGCCTGCTATGTTTACTAGCTCGTGCACTTTCAATCGATGATCATCCAGTACCACTTTATGGATTTTCTTCACCATATCTGGAGTCTTCACCTCATTTGGTCGACCACTGCGATGCTCGTCTTGGCATCTCGTACGTCCTCGCTTAAACTCTGCTACCCAATATTTCACTGTTGTAAACGAAGGAGCAGACTCACCCAGAGTATAATCCCGTTCAGCCTTTATATCGGTTGGGTTGAGGCTTTTCAAATAAAAGTATTGTATCACATAACGATAACCAATTTTCTCCATTTTTACAAATTCACTGAAAACGTTCACTATTGATGGCTGCGAAACAAATACTAAACAATGTGGCGTCGTCAAACTTGAAACATATGCTTTATAGATTGTGTACTTTCTAATACATTGATAATTTTCAAACAACTACCGCCATCTCTATATCAGGCCGGGTACTTATTGGACCGCCTTCGTAAAGCATGCAGCTATGAATCAAAATTATTTGAAATGTAAATAATTGCGTATCGATACCTTAAAGATAAATACCTGTTTCACGTAAACTAATCATTTCTTTATATACCGCGAAATTAACGTGAATTTAACACAAACAGCTAATGAATCAATAGAATATTAACGAGTTTCCGTAGAATGATTTGCAGACGATCTACCTTATCGTCGAACTGCAGGCAGACACAATTATTAAAATAGATATTTAAATTTCAGCAGACTTCAAATCGTATTGCATATAAATTAAAATTACGAAGCATTCGTCGAAAAGTTCCCGGCACTTTTTATTTCAATGCTGCGAAAAGATTTACTGCTTCCATTAACAGAGTATGAAACATTCTATAACACTTAATGGTAATCGCATTCTTCACTTTTTAACTAAATACAAAGTGAACTGAAAATTTGCATTTCCATTATAGTTTAAAAAAGTTATACAAGATAAATTTTAGTTTCGAAACTTCAATCTAATCACGAGACAAAGAGGTTTTTTCTGTAGCTTTTTTCTTCCTAAATGTACATCCTCGTTCAGGCGACGAATTATTCTGGGGAAATAAATGTGCTTGTAGAGTGAGACGTATTTACATACAACTTTTGTGTTATTAAAATCAACTGGCTCAGTTCTATACACAGAACGAATATGTATCTAAAAGTAATAAAACAATAATAATAACATTTGTCTAATAAAGAAAAAAAGAAAAGTTTTGAGTACAGCTTTTGTTGTGCGTAAAACGATAGTTATAAACCGGCAGAAAACGAATTTTATGCTCTCAATAACAAAATATTTCAAACTCTGGAGATAATCGATTTACACATTTAAAAGTTCCATTTTTGCCACAGTCCTTCAAGCCTTATATTTATCATAAGGTTAAGCCAAAAGAGCTGTCTAAATTTTGATATCAAAACTGTATTTAGAACATTACAAAATGTCAGCACATGAATAATTGATACTGTACCACAACTTTTGAAATATACAATTGTTCCGAGTGTACCCCTTTGAAAAATCGAGATTTTCGTCAAAATGAAAAGTTTTGAATTTAGTCTTGGTTCTATGTAAAACCATAGTTCTAAACTAGCAAAATGCAAATTGAATGCTTCCAATAACAAAATCTTTCAAGCTTTGGAGATAATCCATTTACACATTCAGTAGTTCACATTTTTGGCAACGTCCTTCAAGCCCTGTATTCTCCCAGAGTTAAGGCAAAAGAGCTATCTAAATTTTGAATTCAAAATTGTTTTTAGGACCTTCCAAAATGTCATCGCATGAACATTTGTTGCTGTATCACAACTTTTGAAAAATATCAATTTTTCCGAGTGTACCCCTTTGAAAAATCGAGATTTTCGTCAAAATGAAAAGTTTTGAATTTAGTCTTGGTTCTATGTAAAACCATAGTTCTAAACTAGCAAAATGCAAATTGAATGCTTCCAATAACAAAATCTTTCAAGCTTTGAAGATAATCCATTTACACATTCAGTAATTCACATTTTTGGCAACGTTCTTCAAGCCCTGTATTCTCCCAGAGTTAAGGCAAAAGAGCTATCTAAATTTTGAATTCAAAATTGTTTTTAGGACCTTCCAAAATATTAGCACATGAACATTCGCTACTGACCACTACTTTTGAAAAATATCAATTTTTCCGAGTGTACCCCTTTGAAGAAATCGAGATTTTCGTCAAAATGAAAAGTTTTGAATTTAGCCGTGGTTCTATGTAAAACGACAGTTCTAAACTTGCAAAATGCGAATTTTATGCTCCCAATAACGAAATCTTTCAAACTCTGGAGATTTTCCATTTACACATTCAATAGTTCACAATTTTGGCAACGTCCTTCAAACCTGGTATTCTCTCAGAGTTAAGCCAAAAAGCTATCTAAATTTTGAATTCAAAATTGTTTTTAGGACCTTCCAAAACGTTAACACATGAACATTTGCTAATGTACCACAACTTTTGAAAAATTTCTATTTTTCTGAGTGTACTCTTTTTGAAAAATCCAGATTTTCGTCAAAATGAAAATATTTGAATTTAGTTTTGGTTCTATATACTCGTAAAATGATAGTTCTAAAATAGCAAAAAAAAAGCTCGCTCGAGCCTTGCTTTCTCTCAAGGTGAAGCCACAAGAGCTGACTGAATGTTTTAAATTTAATCTTGGTTGTGCGTGAAACGATAGTTCTAAACTAGCAAAATACAAATTGTATGCTTCCCGTAACAAAAAAAAAATGTACACATTCGAAAGATCATATTTTTGGTATAGTCCTTCAAGCCTTTTATTTTCCCAGGATTAAGCCAGAAGACTTAAAATTTTGATATCAAAGTCGTTTTTTTGACCTTCTAAAATGGCACACGAACGTTTGCTAATGTACGATAACTGTAGAAAAATATCAATTTTACGTGTGTACGTTGGTGTAACAATATATTTGTAATAATATTAGCATTTTATTGAAAACAAATGAATATATTTAAAGGAGAATATAACAGGTATATATTTCATTTGTTTATACTTGGTGTGACTATTAAATAACGAGACTGACGCTGGTACATAAGAAGTGCGCATGCGCCAAACACTAACGACTGACAACTATTTATCGTGAAGCCTTCTCTTTCGAATGCGGTGCCTCTAGCCTCTGTAAACAAATTAGTATAGCTGTAGCCTTCGTTCGCATTAGAGGTTTATGTTAAGTAACTATTAATCAACATTACTACCTTTACGTTCTTACTCAGCTCCGTGAAAGAATAAGGAAAAAACGACCCGAATTATGGAAGGACAAGTCATGGGTTTTCCACCAAGACAATACACTGACTCATTCCGCAATGTCAGTCAAGATGTTTCTAGCCAAGTACAGCATCTCAGTGTTAGTTAGAAGTCGCACTCTTGCACCGTGCGACTTCTATCTGTTTCCTAAGATGAAATGTGAATTAAATGGAACAAAATTTGAGCCGTTGAAGCTGCAAAAGCGAAAGCGGCACATGTCCTGAAGGAGGTGACAGAAGAAGACTTTCAGCACTGTTTTGAACAATGGAAGATTCGCATGGGGCATTGTAGGGATAGAGGAGGGGCGTACTCGTATGATTATAAAAATCCATAATATTATTACGCAAGATCGATGACTCAAAGTGAGAGAGATAGCAGACATGGTAAACATTTTAACAGAACGCGTACACCGCATTTTAACGAAAGAATTGGGCCTTTCCAAGCTTTCGGCAAGATGAGTGTCGCGATTGCTTACGACTGATCAAAAGTTCACTCGTTTGCGCATTTCCAATGAGTGTTTGGACCTTTATAAACGGAATCCGATTGATTTTTGTAGGCGATTTGTTACTCGCGATGAAACTTGGATACACTACAGTACACCCGAAACTAAACAATAGTCGAAACAATGATTAGAACGTGGTTCTGCACCTCCAAAGAAAGCGAAAACCACTTTATCGGAAAACAAGGTGATGCCATCAATTTTTTGGGTTTCAAAGGGCATGTTGCTCATTGATTACCTTCAGAAAGGTGCCACAATAAACGGACAATATTATACAGAACTTCTACAAAAAATTAAATGTTGAGATTCGTGCTAAACGGCCAGGAATGGCCAAGAAAAAGATTCTGTTTCACCAATACAACGCTCCCTCGCATACCAGCACAGCTGCAATGTCCAAAATCCACGAGTTGCATTTTCAATTAGTACCGCATGCGCCTTATTCGCCGGATCTAGCCCTTTCCGACTTCCACCTTTTTCCAAAATTGAAAACGGCACTAGGTGGAAAGAAATTTTCGTCTAACTACGGGCTTATCATCTTCGTAAATGAGTATTTTGCAAGCCTTCCGGAATCGCATTTTAGAGATGGTATAAGGGCATTGGAGCACCGTTGAAATAAATGCATTGCTCTTTTAGGAGAATATATTGAAAAATAAAAGTTATTTTGTATTTAAAAAATTCGTTTTTCTTTTCCATTCTCACTACTTGTCAAACTACCCTCGTATATACATACAACAAATATCTCTGATCACAAATATTTCAAGAGAAAACGACATTTCATATGCACGATATTCAATGAAATTGGAATATGTAATAATATATTATTGTAATGAATATTCTGCACGAATTTGTATGTTAAATAGCATATAATATGCAACTGTTGAAAATAAACGGTGTCTCTTATGATATCATAGTTTACTCATAAAAATAAAATAAGAAAGTAAAATATATGGCAACCATATATGTAGGAATGGTTATTTTTATGTGAATAAGAACCTACTCATAATCTATATTTATCTAAAGGACTCTTGTAAAAGTGTGCAATATCTGCCTTTGTTATCTTTTGCATCTCCCTTTTTAAAATTTATAAAATCAAAACGTTATATCTATTCAATAACAATGTTACATTTTAGGCATTTAATGGGCACTCGTATGATGACACCAGCAATTTTCGTAACGCTTTACGATCAGGTTTCTGCGGGGAATATTACTTGAACAGGACGTGTCCATTTTTGATATCTTTTATTCGTTTAAATACGTCTCGTACATTTATTTTTCATGAACGTAGATAAAGAAACCTTAAATAAGATGGTACGAATTATGGTTAAAAAACGAATCATCGTTTATAAAGTTTCAATAGCAAAGCCAATTTAAAAAAATCTGTTGAATTATGAAAAGAATTATTAAGTTTTCCATCTCGAATCAAATTTTTATCTAACCTGAAGAAAAGAATTTCATATCCCTATAATGTCTGAGTAAACGTTTGAGACTTTGATAAGCATATTTTCTATTGCTAATTTCTCCTTTTATTTTCAATGTATAATAGGTGATAAACATTTGTTAATAAAAAAAGCCGAAACATAAAATACTAATGGTTTATATTTAATAGCAACATTATATAAATCATTATAGTTTAAATGAGGAACGTTTTTCGATCACGTGTGTCGACAAGAAGTGAGAATTTCGAACTAAATACTATACAAAGGGTACTAGTGAAGTTTTCCAATATGACGCAACAATGAATTGTAGGAAGCGGCTTGTTGCTGCATGTTGAGACATGTTCATACGTACATACTAGCCGCCGCGCCATGTCGATGGGCTCAGTTATTCATTAGCAGTGAGAGTGTAAAGTGTTTGCTATGGCATCGTGGTCACGAAATGAGATAAGGGCAGTTTTGCGTTATAATTTCGTGCGTGGTTTAAACATAGACCAGTGCTTCGAAGAAATGCCTCTTGCACTAGGTGATGTTTGTCCACATCGCACAACGATATTCAGGTGGTATCGAGACTTCCAAAGAGGAAATTTAACTGTGGAGGATGCTGAGAGGCCGGGAAGGCCACGAAAGTCAGTTACGGAGGAAAACGTTACTACGGCGAGGAAAATACTTGGCGAGGATAGGCGAGTGACCTACCAACAGGTAGAGGGTACTTCAGGCATAAATGCACCAGCAATTTGTTCGATTATGTGTGATTATTTGCACGTGAAGAAACTTTGTTCTCTCTGGGTGCCGCATCAACTGACTAAAGAGCAGATGACACGACGTGTGACTTGATGTCGGGAGATGCTCAAAAAGGAACATTCTCGGTATGTGAACAACATCGTGACAGGTGACGAGACTTGGCTGTACTATTACGATGTGCCGACCAAAGCTCAAAACAAGGTTTGGGTCTTCGATGATGAGGACACACCCGTAGTTGTCAGAAAAATCCCTATCTGTAAAGAAGAAAATGGTAGCTGTATTTTCAAATCGAGTGGAATTGTGGAACGCGTCGTTTTGGACACACAGAAGACAGTCACAGCTAAGTGGTATACTGAACAGTGCCTGCCTGAAGTTATTGGATCTATGAAGAGCCTGTGGCCAAAATCAAGAATGGACAGCTGGTTCCTCCATCACGATAATGCTCCATCTCACCGCGCCAAAGCCTACACCGAATATTTGACCACGACAGGATTGAAACTTCTCGGGCACCCTTCCCACAGTCCAGATCTTGCTCCCTGCGACTTTACACTGTTCCCGCATGTGAAAATGAAGCTAAAAGAGAGGCGGTTTTCCAGTGATGAGGGCCTTCTGCGGCCTTGGGACAACGAGTGTGCTTTATTCCCTAGTGAAACTTGGCAGAACTGGTTTAAAGATTGGTTTCGGAGGATGGAGAGGTGTATTGAGTGTAGAGGAAATTACTTTGAAAAAATTAAATAAACAAAGCTGATTTTCAAAGCTTTCCTAGTACCCTTTGTATTACGTAGACAACAAAAGTTAATATATGCACACCTACATGGACCACACCATGCTGAGAAACTTCTGAATAAAATTACTAGACGCTACGGCACATTATACATCTCCAGGCAGTTCATTTTAAATTTAGAATAGCATTTTCTGAGTTTAATTGAAAACCTTAACATATTCAAAACAATCACTGCTTTCCGAAGGTATTACATTTCCACTATTATTTAAAACGTCGGCATACTTTCCGTCTAGACCTATTAATATTACATTCTGAGCAAGTAAACCCGTCGATGTTCGCCCAATTACTTATAATGAATTTAACGAAATTCGATATTACAGCTCGGCATGTACTAATTCTCTCCTCGACTAAAATCCGAGCAATTTCCCATTATTTTGTTTACGCTGAAATTAATATAAACAACTGGTACGTACACACAAAAAATATGGGATAAATAATGCGAAGCAACTTATTACAGAATAAGTAATGGAAAATACGAGGGTGCGTTTTTATATTCGCGGAATGAGCGGGTTGTAGAGGGGTGAGTAGGTGCATTGGGGGCGTGGTCTGTGCAGCCACTCATGATTAGTATAAATACGAAGTTTCATTGTTATTAGACAGTTAGTCTTTGAGCTATCGTCAACCAAGTAACATAATCAGGAGTGAAAAGTGAAATATGGAAAAAATCGAATATCGTGCCGTTATAAAGTTCCTTACCAGGCAAGGAAAATCAGTCGCGACCATAATGAAGGGAATCCCTTGAAGACGACCCGAGGCCGGGCAGGAGCATTGAGGTGACCACGCCAGCACTTATCCAAAAAGTTGAACAAATTCTACTCGAAGATGCTCGACTAAAGAAGAAACAACTCGCAGAAATGGTTGGAGTATCCGATACAACAATTTTTAAAATCCTACACGATCATCTCGGCATGTCTAAGGTCAGCGCAAGATGGGTGCCGAGAATGCTCACGCCGCCGCAAAAACAACAGCGCGTAAAGTGTTCGCGTGCATTTTTGGACCTCTGTAATGAAGACAAGGATGGTGTATTGAGTGGAATTGTTACTGGAGACGAAACTTGGGTTCATCATTGTGAACCTGAGTCCAAACAAGACTCCATGCAGTGGCATAAAAAGGGCACAGCACCTCCCAAGAAATTTAAAGTGTCACAATCAGCTGGGAAACTCATGGCAACGGTATTTTGGGACTCGGAAGGAATATTGTTGATTGATTATAAAGATAAAGGTGTTTCTATAACCGGAGAATATTACGCTTCAATATTAGAGCGACTAAAAGAAGCCATTAAAGAGAAAAGACGGGGAAAATTGACAAAAGGTGTTCAGCTTTTGCACGACAATGCGCCCGTCCACAGGAGCCGCGTTGCGTTAGCTGCCCTGCATAAGGTGGGCTTCGAAATTGTGAATCACCCACCCTACAGCCCAGACCTGGCCCCGAGTGATTATTACCTGTTTCCGAAAATGAAAAAAGAGCTGCGGGGTAAAAAATTTACTGCCGATGATGAAGTCAAGGAGGCAGTTTCGGAGTATTTTGCAGATAAAGAGAAATCATTTTTTTATGAGGGTATAAATAAATTAATTGAAAGATGTGAAAAATGTATCCGTCTTGCAGGTGAATATATTGAAAAAGAAAAATAATTTGTTTTTTTTATTTCCACCCCTTGTCCCCCATTCCGCGAATATAAAAACGCTCCCTCGTAAGTATTCGGCTAATGTAAAATATCCTTTTTTCTTTGTAAAAGTTGAAGAAAAGTTTTGTTTACAAAACCACATTCAAGCAATATGCAGTGACTCACAGTTCAAATGATGCAGTGCTATGAAAATTATATTTTGTTGAAATTACATAACAAGAACTCGTTTTTGAAAAAGAATTAAACACATCCCGGTTTTGCAAGAATATTATATATTATCATAACAAAATTAAAAGACAATTCATTGAACACAACACAATTAATAACAAGAACTGTGTTAAAAGTTTATAAATCAACGTCACAGTCAAAACGATGCATTTATTGAAATATATTAGTGAACTAATATATTATTTCTTTAATATTTAGGGCAGCTCTTTGCTTGGATAATTGCCTTTAGTCTATTTGGAACAGATTCTATTAATTTCTTCATATAATCTGGCAAAATGTTTTGCCATTCTTCTAATAGAGTTTGTTTTAGATCGTTTTTGTTTGATATTTCGTGGCTGCGTATCCCTATCTACGAGGGTAGTTTGACAAGTAGTGAGAATGGAAAAGAAAAACGAATTTTTTAAATACAAAATAATTTTTATTTTTCAATATATTCTCCTAAAAGAGCAATACATTTATTCCAGCGGTACTCCAATGCCCTTATGCCATCTTTAAAATACAATTCCGGCAGGTTTGCAAAATACTCATTTACGAAGATGATAAGCTCGTCGTTAGACGAAAATTTCTTTCCACCTAGTGCCGTTTTCAATTTTGGAAAAAGGTGGAAGCCGGGAAGGGCTAGATACGGCGAACTCGTGGATTTTGGACATAGCAACTGTGCAGAATCTTTTTCTTTGCCATTCCTGACCGTTTAGCATGAATCTCAACATTTAATTTTTGTAGAAGTTCTGCATAATATTGTACGTTTATTGTGGCACCTTTCCGAAGGTAATCAATGAGCAAAATACCCTTTGAATCCCAAAAATTAATGCCATCACCTTGTTTGCCGATAAAGTGGCTTTCGCTTTCTTTGGAGGTGCAGAACCACGTTTTAACCATTGTTTCGACTGTTGGGTGTACTGTACTGTATGCAAGTTTCATCGCAACTAACAAATCGCCTACAAAAATCAACCGGATTCCGCTTATAAAGGTCCAAACACTCATTGGAAATGCGCAAACGAGTGAACTTTTGATCAGTCGTAAGCAATCGCGGCACTCATCTTGCCGAAAGCTTGGAAAGGCCCAATTCTTTCGTTAAAATGTGGTGTACGCGTTCCGTTGAAATGTTTACCATATCTGCTATCTTTCTCACATTGAGTCGTTGATCTTGCGTAATAATATTATGGATTTTTATAATCATTTCCCTAGAAGTCACAATTTTGGGTACTACAGAGTGTGCTTCATCAACACAGCTTGTTCTATCGCGTTTAAATTCATTTACCCATCTACTTATTGTGGCGGATGCTGTAACTCATCTTTTATTTCGGTAGCTTTCATACCCTTAATTAGGAAGTATTTAGTCACCGCACGATACTCTGCTTTTTCCATTTTAACAAAAAGGACGTGTTGCTTCTTTTTCAATCAGCTGTCGAAAATAAATTAATCAACCGATTTATCTAAATATCGGAATGAAAACGTATAAATAGGCAACCTAAATTACAGTGCATTTGTTTTACCAAATCGAAATACACTACCGGTCATATTTATTTGCCAACCCCAACTTTATGTGTTCCCTGAAATACGGATTATCTTTCGAAAAATCTGTATTATAATTATTCAACAATATTATTAGTGGAAGTAATTCCATATGAATTTCTACGAAAATCTTAAATTGTTTATGATATATCGTAAAGGTGTCATAAATTGGAAAAATACCATAAATATTATATAGGCTAATCCCTACAGTATTAACAGATTTACCTGCATTTCCGAAAGGTATTACCAATATTGTGTTATTGTACTAACTAATTACAATATTAGGATGTGTTATTCAAAAAGGAAAATAAATTTTATGTCAGTCATCGTTCATCTTTTGTTGCGAAAACAGTGAAATAGAGAGTTATTGTGAATATTTTAATGCAATGCCGAAGACGAAGGAATTATCTGTTGAAGTGCGTGCTATGATTATTGCTTATCATCGTACAGGTATAAGTAATCGCGAAATTGCAAAAGAATTACGATTAAATCGCAGAACCGTTGATTATAACGTTAAAAAATTTGAAGAAAGTGGTACATTTTTCAACAAAAGAAGATCTGGACGAAGCAAAGTGACGACATCTGCAGATGACCGGCATCTAATACGGATAAGTAGACGCGATAGACGAAAAACAGCACCAGAAATTGCTGCTGAAATGAATAGAGCGCGTGCTAAACCAATTAGTGTGTCCACGGTACAGAGAAGGTTAAGGCAAGCGGGTTTATACGGAAGAATTGCTCTGCGAAAACCACCACTAAAAAAGCAAAACAAGATAAAACGACTAAATTGGGCTAAAGAACATAAGAATTGGACGATTGATCAGTGGAATAATGCGTTGTGGACAGACGAATCGAAGTTTTAACTTTTCGATAGTAAAAGGCGAGTATTCGTAAGAAGATCCGCAGGAGAAAGAGTACTGCCAGAATGTATTGCGCCTACCGTAAAACATGGAGGAGGTTCAGTAATGATTTGGGGGTGTGTTGGTGGAAGATCTGTAGGCGATCTCATCAAAATTGAGGGAATCCTAAGAAAAGAAGGCTACACGGAAATTTTAGAAAATAACGCTGTTCCTTCAGGACTAAGGATTCTTGGCGAAAACTTTGTATTTCAACAGGACAACGATCCGAAACACACTTCTAGATTGTGTTGTGATTACTTGCGTCAACTAGAAGAGCAAGGGCAAATCTCTATAATGGTATGGCCAGCTCAAAGTCCTGATCTGAACCCAATTGAGCTTCTTTGGGAAGAATTGGACCGGAAGGTTCGAGAACGTGCTCTATCGTCCACCACTGTACTGTGGGAACAACTTTAAGGCGCCTGGGCATAAATTACAGAAGATACACTGCAAAAATTAATTGAAAGGATGCCGCGGTTATGTGCCGCAATTATCAAAAATAAAGGTGGACTCAATGATGAGAGCAAAATTTAATAATAATTAATGATAAAGTTTTTATATAAGAAAAACGTAACTATTTTATGTTTATTTTACACTATTGTATTGGTACAATAAATAAATTTTCAGTACACATTTGATAGTTTAATAATTTTGGCTAAAACTAAGGGTGGGCAAATAAATATGAGCGGTAGTGTACGTATACAGAATATGTACATTGACGTTGTTGATTGAAGTAAATTGGCCATTTATTTATTGTTTTAATTTAATTAAGCTTAAAATAAATTGCGTAGTTTTTAAATTCAACCTTTTTTATTTCGTTCGAGTAATTTTATTTGTTTAACTTTTTTATATTAATCTAAGCTTGAGATTTGCGTGTCGGACATCAAACAACCTAGGTCGTTGTTACTGGATAATTAATTTACCCAGATCTTATAACCCCACTTTTTACCTTTACCTTTATTTAACCCTCTCAAGCACCAATCTTCGCTATGTAAGCTATATTTTTTAAACTTTGATTTCAACTTCAATAGGGTCGAAAAAGATAAAAACGAGAAAAAAAATTTGTTTACGCCCAAATTGTGGTTTTTGAGATATGTTGTATATACACAACATGGTGCACAAGCGGAGTTGTAAGTTAAACTTTTTTGCAAGGTGATACAATGGCTTTTTTAATCTTTTTTACTCTTTATTTGATAAAAGAAAAAGCGTTAAATAACATCGATTTTTTATTCAGAAATAGGTACAGTATTTATTTTTCGTGATACTCCTTGAAACAATTTTTTTTAGGGGTAAAACATACAGACACGTTGCATTTAGTGTAACACACAGTTGTGAAGCCATTTTTACAAAGTTTGCAACGCGACTGCTTTGGTTTATAACATGGCTAATGAGCAATACCATCATACCTGACGTCTTCAACTTGAATTGAGAGTGTACTACGTTTTGGAGCTACAGGAGACATTTGTGGAGGATCTGTTGGACGACCACGCTTCCTCGGGCCGAAGGTGTTTGTATATATAAGGCCTTGTGCAACATTATTTTGGAACCGTATTAGAGTTAGTGTTTTATCGCTGATTTTGAAAAATTGACAGTCACGCTTATAAAGAAGCCAACTGTTCGTGACTGCAGAGTTCAGTACCCAAAAGAAAAGTCGCATATAGTATTTGCGGGATCGGTGATTTATCCTATATAACTCACAGAGCATATCTGCCAAATCAACTTCTCCCATGTAACGGTTATATTGCTTAATAACATTTGGAACTGAAATTTGCTCTATTTCCTTAAGAGTTGCATTCACTGAAACTCCACTTTTCTGCACTGAATATAGATTAGTCTCCTCCAAAAATTTGCTGAACATGTTGTCATCAAAAAACAATTTAAAGTATTGTAAGGAGGAAAGTACTTCAACATCTTCGTCAATAGAACTATTCCATTGTTTTTCATATGTTTTTGTTATATTTTTTTTCCACCTTAAATTCTTCAGATCAACCTTTTGAAACTCCGCCTCTTTCTCAGAATCCTCAGGAACAATTTCCTCCTGCTCTAAGAATTCAGCTTCGATTACTTGTGGGAGCTCCGCACATAAATTTGCAGCCGTTATTTCCTCACCAATGTTATTAAAAATGCTCGCTACTTCACCAGAAATTTCTACCGAAAGTATATCGGGTTCTACTTCAGCATCCGGGTCATCCCAATCGAAATCCAAAATTTGTTTAATCTATTTTACAGTTAATCCTTTTTGTTTGCCCATAGTATATTTGAAGTCCAAAATAAAAAAAAACTGGCTGGAGAATAATATAAAATCAACAAAAACCGCAATGCAAGATAATATAAATGACACAGTTAATGCACCGTGTTGTACATGTACAACATATGAATTAACGCTCCAAAAAATTTTCTCAATAAAATTTTTACCTTTTATTTACTTTATATCACTTCTTTATAATATGTTTTAATAGGAAAAAAATTGCCACTGAAATAATTTTAGCTTTTCACTAAAATCTATCCACTTGTTTCTTGATAAAATTCACAGAAAAAAAAATCGTCCAACTTCACCAGACAAAACACTAAATATGAAGCACAAAAACTTTTTGCACTTGTACAAAAAACAACAAAACTAAAGTAAAAGGTATTAGATGTAAATTTGTAAATCTGACCAGCATTCTATATCCCAAGAATTAAGTCATGTTACCAAAGCTCTTATAAATAATAATTTCTCGAACCATAATATTCAACGAACCATAGATCGACATCTTAATCCCAAAATCTCACAACTTAATACACAGCTTACATCATCTCTCCCCCTCTCTAAAGTCCACCTACCCTATATACAAGGTGTTACTGACCGCATCAGTAGGGTTCTTCTTAAAAACAACATCAAAACCATCTTCAAACCCCATTCCAAACTATCTGACCCTTTTTCCGTAAAAGACCATGTTTCTTTAGAATCAGCTGGTGTGTACAGGATTCCTTGTTCATGCGGCAGGGCATATATTGGTGAAACAAAGCGGTCTGTCGGCACTCGTGTTTCTGAACATGAGCGGTGTACTAGGTTGCTGCGCATAGCCGGTTCTGCACTTGCCGAGCATGGCTGGAAACCGGGCACCATATTCAGTTTAATTCAACCAAGATCCTATCCCGCACTAACCATTTCTATGGTCGCAAAATCCGTGAAACTATAGAGTTCTTTAAGCACCCCAATAACCTTAACCGCGATGATGGCTACCCCCTACATAACGCTTGGCAATCCTGCATCTCTAATCTACCCAACCGCAACCGTAACGCTCCATTGACCCATGACCCATTATCCATATACAAACGCGTCCCCCATCGACTTACACTAGTTTCAGTGCAGTAGTTCAGCCCTGAAGATGTCCCATACAAATGGGTACGAAACGTCGGCAGATATACTAGTGACGCGGTTCCAGCCCGGAAACCCAGAAGCAGATGGTATTAGATGTGTTTTTGCTTTGCTTGAATAAAACAAATTTACTGTTAGATATAAGAAATGTGCTCTTGAATAGCGTTGTTGTATACTAACAACAAGTGCATGGAAGGGTTAAGCTTTTTACAAGTGATCTACTCCTTTCGGCGTCTAACCGATGCACTGCAGCCCTTACCTGCTGGCCACCGAAACATTGCCTACATCGCGGTTAAAAAGATAGTAAATTATTCAACGACTATGTATGGAAAGACATATTATCTCAATCTGTCGGCCTTAACAAACACTCCCACTTGCCTCTATTCTAGATGCGGCCCTGACTACCTGTAAGATTTTCCTTTTAACATTTTAAAGCACTGAGAAAAACAAGAAATCGTAACGATGTTGCTCCGAAATAAAAATAACAGGCGATGTTCAATAAATTTTACATACTTTCTCGCAATATTTGTTAATGGCGTTTTATCACCACATTAATTCCAGACGCTCTACTGTAATTTCCTGTCTGCAGAGCTTATCTGCATGTAGGATTAAGCGACATACATACATGCATGCATGCATGCAAGTACATCTCGACTGGAGAGAACTAACAGCGTGCAGTATACTGATTCACAGCTGGATAGTAGATAACGTACTAACTACATTAACTTAACTGAACAATACACTATAATTCCTTTGAAAAAAGTAATCATCATAAACATTAGAGTGTATCTACACACTATTATTATAAAATGCAATAACAAAAATATAGCGTTTTTTGTGTAAAGGCTGTTTCAAATTGCGCGTTTTTTTCTAAGAATAAATAAAATATATAAGGTTTTCCAATAGGGATGATATGATTTTGAAGTGACATTTCGGCCATTTGTAATATGTCATGATCTGTCATTTGTTTTTCATTGTATTCAGAAGTGTTTAGAATTTCATCATGGAGAGATATACGCAAGAACAACGTTTACAAATTATTCAATTTTATTATCAAAGTAATCGTTCTCCAATTGCAACTTTTCGTGCGCTTTTGCCATTTTATGGTCGTAATAATCGTCCAAGTGTGCTCGCTATTCGTCGAATTGTTAAAAATTTTGAGGTTACATTTTCTTTACATAATTTTCAAGTGCCAATAAGACAAGGAACCGCTCGAAGTAATGCAAATATTGCTGCCGTTCAGGCAAGTGTTACTGAAGACCGTAATTTGTCGATTCCAAGACGTTCTCAACAATTGCGACTGTCTCAAACCACAACCTGGCGGATTTTGAGAAAGGATTTGGGTTTGCATCCCTATAAAATTGTTCTCACTCAAGAACTGAAGCCATTGGACCACCGTAAACTTCGTGAATTTGCTGATTTTGCCTTGGAACAACTTGAAAATGATAACGATTTTTTTAAGAAAATCATCTTCTGTGATGAGGCTCACTTTCATCTGGATGGTGTGGTAAATAAACAAAACTGTCGATTCTGGTGCGAAGAAAATCCACAAATTATTTCTGAAAAACCATTACATTCACCTAAATTGACAGTTTGGTGTGGTTTTTGGTATGGTGAAATCATCGGTCGGTACTTCTTTCAGAATGAAGCTGGTAACACCGTTACTGTCAATGGAGAGCGGTATAGATTGACGATAACCAACTTTTTATAGCCGACATTGGAAGAAGTTGATCTTGAAAATATTTGGTTCCAACAAGACGGGGCTACGTGCCACACAGCAAATGCAACAACAGAATTATTGCGAGAAAAGTTTGGAGATTCGATTATTTCAAGAAATTGTAATATTGAATGGCCTCCAAGAAGTTGTGATTTAACACCATTAGACTATTTCTTGTGGGGTTATTTGAAGTTATTGGTCTATCGAAATAAACCAGACTCTCTTCAAGTTTTACAAGTCAATATTGAACGTGTCATTCATGACATACGACTAGATTTAGTGGAAAAAGTGCTCGAAAATTGGGTTCATCGAATTCGTTCCTGCAGAAGAAGTCGTGGAGGCCATTTGAATGACGTTTTATTTAGAACTTAATTGTATCGATTGTACTTCACATTAAATAAAAAACTTTTGAATTTTCTTAATAAGTGTGTTTTTTTTAAAGAAATCATATCACTCTTATTGGAAAACCCTGTAGATGGCGCACTGAATTTGTATGGGTATGTGGGCATTTAAAAAGTGTGATGTATGACATTTATTAAATGGCTTCGTACACAGTACAACAATACGTTCAAATTGTTGAATTATTTTATGAAAAATCAGCGTTCTGTGAAAAGAGTTTTTAGAAAATTACGTAAATTTTATGGTTTACATAATCGTCCATCTGAAAGCACTATTAGTCGAATTATTAAAAAATTTTAAGAGACCGGTTCCGTGGAAGATCAAAAAAGTGAAAAATATAGTCGTAGCGGTCGTTCACAAGAAAATATTGGTTTGGTTCGTGAAAGTGTTGCTGAAGATGCTGAAAAGTCCATTAGACGATGTTTACAACAACTTGGACTTAGTGGCTCAACAACATGGCATATTTTACACAAGGATTTAATTCTGAAGGTATATATGGTTCAAATAACACAGGAACTGAAGCCATTAGATCATTTAAAACGTCGTTCATTTGTCAATTTCATCAATGAACAACTAGCTGATTTTTCTCAAAGAATAATGTTTCCGATAAGGCACATTTTGAACTTGGTGGCTATGTTAGTAAACAAAATTGCCGTATCTGGGGTGAGGAAAATTCACGAATTATTCATGAGAAACCTATGCATCCCAAACGATTGTTGTTTGGTGTGCATTATGGTCAGGTGGTGTAATTGGACCTTACTTCTTCAAAAATGCTGCTTGTGAAGCTGCAACTGTCAATGGTGATCGATATCATCGGATGATAACCGAATTTTTGTGGCTTGAATTAATGAATATTGATCTAGAGGATATGTGGTTTCAACAGGATGGCGGATGACGCTACACCTCGCTTTGCACACGAATCAATTGATTTATTGAGAGAAAAATTTCCTGGACGTGTAATCTCAAGAAACGTTGATGTTAATTGGCCATCAAGATCATGTGATTTGACACCGTTAGACTATTTTCTTTGGGGTTATGTAAAAAGTCGGGTTTATAAAAACAATCCACAATCAATTTCTGCTTTGAAAGATGAAATTATTCGTGTCATGGGTGAGATAGAGCCTCAATTATGTCAAAATGTCATTGAAAATTTTAACAAAAGAGTGGACGTTTGTGAAGCTGCAAGAGGAGGAAATTTGGCAGATATTATTTTTTGCATATAAATATCATAACTGATACTTCAATTACCAACAAAAAGTTTTTGAACGTCAATGCAAATTATGTGTTTTATTTATTCTTTAAAAAAAACGCGAAATTTGAAACATCCCTTATAATTCCTTCACAACACAGACAATAATGAAGGAACATCGCGTGTTTCCCCCAAAAAATAATTTAACAAAATATAAATGCAAATACAGACACAATAAAGGTCAAATTCTTATGTTAACTGTGGAATATTTGAAAAAGTAATTTAATCGTTAGCCTTCATTTTTATTAACACAGCCAACAACAAACATTTTTGTGATGGTGATTTTTAAAATTTTTCCAGGTAAACGTTAGGTGCAGGATCCAAAATAGCTGTTAGATTTGGTCTATCATATATCTTTTTCTTTTCACTTACATATGTATGTTTTACGTTATTATTTTTACTATTTGCCCCAACAACAAATATAAACAAATAAAAAATACGAAGTAATTTATTTATTTAACAAAGTAAATAAATACAGTGGAACCTCGGTATACGTCTGGTTTAGAATACGTCAAATTCGGAATACGTTTCGTTTGAAGTAAATAAATTCTTTTTTGATATACAACTTACCCCAATTATATGCGCCATCTATGTACAAGCAGCACTATGATATCTACACTATTAGTAAATTTATATTGACTACATTTGGTTTGGAACTATGCAATTTCTGGTGGGAGGAGTCAATAGTTGGTGTCTATACTGTTTTTCGGTGCACTAGATCAAACTAAATATTCGCAATGTCAATAACTTTATTACATTTCTTCCGATTTTAATTCTTAATAAAACTTTTATTGTTTTTATTAATCACTAAGAGTAAAAACGCAAATAAAACGTGACTGAGGACTAAAAAAATGACTAGAATCACAATCAAACAGACAAAAGAGATAGTTGAGAAATATGAAGATGGCATAGGTATTTGAAATTTAACTGTCGCATACCATATTCCGAGAACGACGGTATCGACAATCGTGAAAAATAAAGACATTAAATCTGCTA
Source organism: Dermolepida albohirtum (assembly GCA_031893035.1). NCBI lineage: Eukaryota > Metazoa > Arthropoda > Insecta > Coleoptera > Scarabaeidae > Dermolepida > Dermolepida albohirtum. The sequence continues at coordinate 146,581 of JAVIWB010001129.1, read as the reverse complement.
AAGCTGCAAAATGAGTTAAATCAATTCCTAAACTGAGAACGGAGATATTAGACCATGTTGAGGAATTGCTTTTGCTTTGGATAGCTGAAAAACAGTATGATAGCGACGACGTATCAGAAGCAATTATTTGCAAGAAAGTTGATCTCATGAAAAATCAAGCAGGCACTAGTTAGGATAGCGAAGTGTTCAAAGCCAGCCATGGTTGGTTTGCAAATTAAAAAAAAAACCCGTAGAAAACTTGTAGAAGTTCTGCGTAATAATATTGTCCGTTTATTGTGGCACCCTTCTGAAGGTAATCATTGAGCAAAATGCTCAAAAAAATGATTCCATCACCTTGTTTGCCGATAAAGTGATTTTCGCTTTCGTTGGAGGTGCAGAACCACGTTCTAACCATTGTTTCGACTTTTGTTTAGTTTCGGATGTACTGTAGTGTGTCCAAGTTTCATCGCAAGTAACAAATCGCCTACAAAAATCAACCGGATTCCGCTTATAAAAGTCCAAACAGTCATTGGAAATGCGCAAACGAGTGAACTTTTGATCAATCGTAAGCAATCGCGGCACCCATCTTGCCGAAAGCTTAGAAAGGCCCAATTCTTTCGTTAAAATGTGGTGTACGCGTTCTGTTGAAATGTTTACCATGACTGCTATCTCTCTCACTTTGAGTCGTCGTTCCTTAGAAGTCACGATTTTGGGTGCTCCAGAGCGTGCTTCATCAACACAGCTTGTTTTACCACGTTTAAATTCATTTACCCATCTAGTTATTGTGGCGGATGAAGGAGCATATTCACCTAATATTTCCCGTAACTCAACTTTTATTTCGGTAGACTTCATACTCTTAATTACGAAGCATTTAATCACCGCACGATACTCTGATTTTTCCATTTTAACAAAACGACGTGTTGCTTCTTTTTCAATCAGCTGTCAAAAATAAACTAATCAACCAATTTATCTAAGTGTCGGCATGTAAACATATAAATAGGCAACCTAAATCACAGTGCATTTGTTTTACCTATTAGAGCGCCACCTATGTGTCATTCTCATTACTTGTCAAACTATCCTCGTATGTATGTATAAAGTATCATCGTTGATTATTTTGAATCTCGTGAAAACAAATAAAACTTATTTTCTATTATACAAAATATTTTAAATAAAATAACATAAAAAAATAATTTCATTCTTGAACATATAAGTATTAAACCACTTATTTATAACAATATGTATCTATCCACATAATTAGCAAATTATTTGAAAAAACGTTATTCTCTCACCACCCTCTTTTTTCCATTCAACGTTCTCCTTTTACGCTTGAGGTTAAAAGCGGCTCCTCAGATCGTTTCAGCGTCCCCTAAGAAGCGGTACCTACCACTTTGACAATCATTAACACTAGATATTTCTATGGAAAATTATATTAAATATAGTACATCTTGTTACTGATTGTCTTTATGTTCTTAAATAATAGTAATAATGTAAATAATAATAATAAAAATACGAGGACATCAGGCGATGTAACAATTTATTGTATCGTAACACAGCACATGGGGTAGCAACTGGATTAAACCTATGACTTTATAATTACATAAAGATGCTACTTCCCTTATAAGTAGAGGGGCGACGAAAGTGGCAATACCATAGGCGGTACGGTAGAACGGGCAATTGGTGCGCAGTGAATGAGATCATTCACATCAAATAAAATACGGTTCACGGTTAGTGTTTATAATAACTTCACACAAACATGTCGCGAAAGTCTGTGCCGTTTGCTACGTCGGTTAGAAAATACATAGCAGAATTTCCCGATTTAAAGTATGATGGATGTGCAGTATTGTGTTTGGTTTGTAATAAGCGACTTATAATACGGAAGAAAGATAATTGTAAAAAACATGTGAACAGTGCAATACATAAACTGAACAAAAGAAATGAAATACCTTATGCAACATTCCTTTATGATTTTTTATTTATGTTGACTGCATGTAATTTGCCCCTTCGTTTAATCAGCAAACGCCCTTTTCAAGTGTTCTGGAATAAATATCTGCCAAATTATAAATTACCTGCAAGAAGAACTTTACAGAAGCATTTGCCGCGTTTAAGAGAGAGACTTGAAAATATAGCAAGAAGAGAATTGCATAATAAAAATGTGTGGATTACTGTAGATGAAACTACTGATTTAAAAAAAAATAGTATAATAAACGTAATCGTACGTATTTTATCAGCCAACACATTTTCACAGCCCTATTTGTTAGCCTGTAAACGTATACAAACATGTACTGCGGCAAATATTCGGCAAATAATAATGAACACCTTAAAGAAATTTCACATTCATAGTACTCAAGTCTGCATGCTTGTAACAGATGGTGCTGCTACTATGTTACTACTCGGACGTTTACTAAAAGTAACTTTTCCTAAATTAATACACATAACTTGTGTACTCCATGCTCTTCATTTAGTTGCTGAAAATGTTAGAAGTAGTTATAAAAACGTTGATCATTTGATTGGATTCACCAAACAAGTGTTTCTTAAATCCCCTAAACGACTTAAAGAATTTCATAAAACTTGTCCAGATATTCCGGAACCACCGGAACCCATTCTTACACGATGGGGCACGTGGCTAAATGCAGCTTTTTATTACCATAAGAATTTTCACAAAGTTAAATTTAGGCCAATCGAATCCCAAGCAATCAGAGACAGTCAACATCAATTTGAAAATCCCCAAATTCTGGAAGATCTGCATACAATATATAACAATTACCATCCATTAGTAGAAGCAATTACAAAACTTCAAAACGAAAACGATTCGCTGCCCTTAGACGCATCACTATGCATAGTGCAAAATGTGACCGCTCATTTGCATAGTTTAACTGACGCTGCTGGTGTACGAGCTCATCAAAAATTATTAAGTGTTTTAAAAAAAATCCGGACTTGCATGTTTTACGAACTATTTATGACAAATGTGCAAATAGTGAGCCCTGGAATGATTTTGAACAACAGCTTCTTTCTGCCAAAATTACATCAATAGACGCCGAACGATCTTTTTCTCTATACAAAAACATTTTCTCGTCGCGAAGGACATCATTTACAGAAGCAACCGTAGAGATGTATGCAATGATGCAGATGTACAGTTACTTCCACAACACATTACCAGGGTTATGAAATTACATATTACTAGGTAAGCACTAATTGTGTAAGAATAAGTCTAGACACGGCACTGCTACGGACACTTTCGCCGCAGTTTATAATTTACACTTAAACACCAACCGTGAACCGTATTGTATTTGATGTGAATGATCTCATTCACTGCGCACCAATTGCCCGTTCTACCGTACCGCCTATGGTATTGCCACTTTCGTCGCCGCTCTACTTATAAGTAGTAATTCTTAGGGGAATTAAATTTTATGAAGTTATTCACATTTTTATATAAAGAACAATATTATTATTTCTCATATAGATAACGAGCAAAAAATAAAAGAACTTTTATTGGTATATTGGAGTTATACTTTGCTTGCATTCCGGGTATGTTGTTCTTGATCGATGGATAGCCTCAAGAGTGCGCTTCTATTAGTTCGCCGCTTCCCAATAATCTAATCATCCAAAAGCACACACAGGAGTTACGCCAGTCTTTTATTTTTCTCATCGATTCGCCTCGGCAATCAAAGCTCTTTTAAGCGCGCAATATTTTATTTGTTTTGTAAACAGTTCTCAATTCACATAGTTGCGCGAACTTCAACATTCATTGTTATGTACTTTATGGCTAAAATTTAAAAGCCTTAACTTAACTGATGGTTTAACTACATACATATATACAAGGTTTTCCAATAAGGGTGATATGACTTTAAAAAAAAGACACAGTTATTGTTAAGAAAAATCAAAAGTTTTTTATTCAATGTGAAGTACAATCGATACAATTAAGTTCTAAATAAAACGTCATTCAAATGGCCTCCACCACTTCTTCTGCAAGAACGAATTCGATGAACCCAATTTTCGAGCACTTTTTCCACTAAATCTAGTCGTATGTCATGAATGGCACGTTCAATATTGACTTGTAAAGCTTGAAGAGAGTCTGGTTTATTTCGATAGCCCAATGACTTCAAATAACCCCACAAGAAATAGTCTAATGGTGTTAAATCACAACTTCTTAGAGGTCATTCAATATCACAATTTTTTGAAATAATCGAATCTCCGCACTTTTCTCTCAATAATTCTATTGTTGCATTTGCTGTGTGGCACGTAGCCCCGTCTTGTTGGAACCAAATGTTGTCAAGATCAACTTCTTCCAATGTCGTCCATAAAAAGTTGGTTATTACCAATCTATAGCGCTCTCCATTGACAGTAACGGTGTTACCAGCTTTATTTTGAAAGAAATACGGACCGATGATTCCACCATACCAAAAACCACACCAAACTGTTAATTTAGGTGAATGTAATGGTTTTTCACAAATAATTTGTGGATTTTCTTCGCACTAGAATCGACAGTTTTGTTTATTTACCACACCATCCAGATGAAAGTGAGCCTCATCAGAGAAGATGATTTTCTTTAAAAAATCGTTATCGTTTTCAAGTTGCTCCAAGGCAAAATCAGCAAATTCACGACGTTTACGGTGGTCCAATGGCTTCAGTTCTTGAGTGAGAACAATTTTGTAGGGATGCAAACCCAAATCCTTTCTCAAAATCCGCCAGGTTGTGGTTTGAGACAGTCGCAATTGTTGAGAACGTCTTGGAATCGACAAATTACGGTCTTCAGTAACACTTGCCTGAACGGCAGCAATATTTGCATTACTTCAAGCGGTTCTTTGCCTTATTGGCACTTGAAAATTATATAAAGAAAGTGTAACCTCAAAATTTTTAACAATTCGACGAATAGCAAGCACACATGGACGATTATTACGGCCATAAACTGGCAAAAGCGCCCGAAAAGTTGCAATTGGAGAACGATTATTTTGATAATAAAACTGAATAATTTGTAAACGTTGTTCTTGCGTATGTCTCTCCATGATGAAATTGTAAACACTACTGAATACAATGAAAAACAAATGACAGTTCATGACATATTACAAATGGCCGAAATGTCACTTCAAAATCATATTATCCCTATTGGAAAACTTTATACATACACGTATTCGTTTTATTTGAACTGAGACTAAATTTCGAAGACATATAGTTTATATTCAAGTGAAAAGGAATGGATTCATAAGATCATTCGAACAAGTTTACTGTAGTTCTAAATAAAATCGAAATTGCTTTATCACAACTGGTTTTACACCTCTACACTGGTCCTCCCGACTTAAAAGAAGTAATACACTTTCGGTCAAAATTTATTTAATCCTTGTTAATGGTTTATTTGGCGATTTAACAAAAAAAATAACGAAAAAAAATTTTTCTACAAATAATAGATTATATAAATTAGATTGCTGTGACTAGAAGAGTCGGTCCAAACCGGAGAACAATACTGATTTGAGTTCTACAGTCTTGGAACTGCCATTTCAACGCGTAAATTGACAAAAAGTGTGTGCACAATTTCAAAATATTTTAATTTAACTAAATAGAAGGCATTATGGCCCGGGGTAAAAGTGCGATAAGTTAACGATAATGTACATAAATGAGCTTAGGTACCCTGAGGCGTAGATGCCCAAAGGTGTATTTTACAATATTTGTGTATATATGTACATATATTGTATATACGTGTGTATATTAATAATACACAAATTTATATGAATTCTTAATACGTTAAAATACATGAACGCAGAAATATAAAATAAATCAATTTTAAATGATGTATTTACTCGAATAAGTGGCGAGGTTTTATATGTTATTCTTACATACATATACATATAAGGCGCTATTGTAAATAGAAGCAAACTATGAATAAATATCTATTATTTTTAATCATATTTTGAAAACAAAAATATAAATTCTTTTATGTTTAACAACACATTCAAAGGGTACTAGGAAAGTTTTGCAATACAGCTTTGTTTATTTAATTTTTTCAAAGTATGATAATTTCTTGTACACTCAATACACCTCTCCATCGTCCGAAATCAATCTTTAAACCAGTTCTGCCAAGTTTCACTAGGGAGTAAAGCACACTCGTTGCCCCAAGCCCGCAGAAGGTCCTCATCACTGGAAAACCGCCTTCCTTTTAGCTTCATTTTCACATGCGGGAACAGTGCAAAGTCGCAGGGAGCAAGATCTGCACTATGAGGAGGGTGCTCGAGAAGTTTCAATCCTGTCGTAGTCAAATATTCGGTGCAGGCTTCGGCGCGGTGAACTGGAACATTATCGTGATAGAGGAACCAGGTATCCATTCTTCACTTTCGCCGCAGGTTCTTCATAGATCCAATGACTTTAAGCAGGCACTGTTCAGTATACCACTTAGCTGTGACTGTCTTCTGTGTGTCCAAAATGACGTGTTCCACAATTTCATTCGATTTTAAAAAGACAGCTATCATTTTCTTCTTCACAGATCGGGATTTTTTGACAACTGCGGGTGTGTCCTCATCATTAAAAATCCAAACTTTGGTCGGCATATCGTAATAGTACAGCCAAGTTTCGTCACCTGTCACGATGTTGTTCACATACAGAGATTGTCCCTTTTTTAGCATCTCCCGGCACTAAGTCACACGTCGTGTCATCTGCTCTTCAGTCAGTCGATGCAGCACGCATAGAAAAGAAAATTTCTTCGCGTGCAAATGATCATGCAAAATCGAACGAATTGCTGGTGCATTCAGGCCTGAAGTACCCTCTATCTGTTGGTAGGCCACTCGCCTGTCCTCGCTAAGCATTTTCCTCACAGTAGTAACTTCTTCCTCCGTAACTGGCTTTCGTGGCCTTCCCGGCCTCTCAGCATCCTCCACAGTTAAATTTCCCCTTTGGAATTCTCTATACCACCTGAATATCGTTATGCGATGTGGACAAACATCACTTAGTGTAAGAGGCATTTCTTCGAAGCACTGGTCTATGTTTAAACCACTCACGAAGTTATAACGCAAAACTACCCTTTTCTCATTTAGTGACCACGATGCCATCGCAAGCACTTTACACTCTCACTGCTAATGGATAACTGAGCCCATCGTAATGGCGCGGCGGCTACTATGCACGTATGAACATGTCTCAACATGCAGCAACAAGCAGCTTCCCACGATTCATTGTTACGTCATATTGCAAGACTTTTCTAGTACCCCTAATGGGCAAATCCATATTGATGTTACAATTCTAAAGACTTTTCTTATAATTACTCATTTATAATAAATGCATTTATTCGTAATAATTGGTAATGTTAACAATAATCCAATATTAATGAAGTACTTGGCATAAATTATTTGACGTGACAAATATCACATTTAAACACACATTTAATCACTGAAGGTTGATATATATAACCCCTTTTCACATTAATTTTCGTGTTCTGTACACGTATTTCGACAACTAAGTCGTCATAATCAGTAGATAATTAAACAGTGTCACACCTGGAAAACTACGGCAAAAATATCCGTACAAGCCATTAGTGCTTCGGTACTTTGGTCGCACTGTGCGTTGTCCGCATGTATTCACACATACACGGCGACATTGCTGTGTGGGAAAAATCTGGCGACTCTATTTATCACATACATTTACATAGCTATAAAGAAAGGAATACTGTCTATATTTAAATAGCTTTTTGTGAGTTTTTGTATCTATAACGTGTTTGATGAAATTAGCCCTTCTGATGTAAAATTTTGTGAAATTGTACGTGAAATAATTCTATTGGTAAAATAGCTTCGTTGTTTTGGAATTAATATATTTTGCTCCGGCAAATAGAGCTTAAAAACATTCCGAAACTCAAAGAATTCTTTTCGTGGAAATGAATAGTTCCATTGTGTTTGAAAATAAACAGGATCTTAAAAAAAACCTCCATGTTAGAAATTTAATGAATGTTCTTTGTGTTCAAACAATTCAGTATTGAAAAACACGATTTTATTACATCTTTACGCCAGAGTTCATATAAATTCCAGGTTCATGTGAACGTGAATTAAATCAAATTCTAATATACAACGAAAGCAAATGAAACATTTATTTTCATTGCGCTATCCGAACGTCGTCGTCTTGGAATTTTTTTCAACTAGACGATCTTCGTTTTGTTCTTTCAGTAATCCGGCGTTGGTGTTTTTCAACGTCTTGGGTTTCGTCTCCTGGGATTTTTTTCCGAAGCGGCTTATATTGAGAAAAATATTAAAAAAAAGACATATCTTCAAATTTCCAGACTTTATATCTCATTAAAATGATTATTATAGAAAAAGTCACAAATGATGTGGAACATCAAACAAACATGGAGAATAACAGAAAGGAATTACAAGTGGGAGCAACCTTAACGAATACAGAGAGAATTTTACAAATAACATCAGAATATTTTATATTATTTTATTCAACAATCCGTCTGCAAAAACAATAGACAACTGATGTAATGCATTGAGAAACGTATAGAAATGCTATCGTACGATCATAATGGATAATCATAGCTTGTTACAGGTTACTTTTATCCTTGGTTTCTTTTATTTTTGGTTCATATTTTGCGTACGTCACTGCATATTTTGGTAGTAATAATTTTGTAAATATTAACTGCAGTCGATTTTCATATTCTTAACAGACTTAATCTTGTTTTGTTATTTTATTAATTGCTCTTCAAATGATTGTTATTTGATTATTATTATTTCATTTCAGCCCTGTGTCGTCAAATTTTTCTGTTTTGTATGGTTCACTGTCGTTTCTTTATATATATATATTGTTATAAGTATATGTGGACTATTGTTCTGAAAATTTTAGTTTGAATTGATATATACAGTTGAGTCATTTGAGCCCCACGCTGGGGGCGTTAATAAGAGAGTTGTGTGGGTATCAAATGAGCCTCATGTTGGCTTGTGTCAATTGTTACGAAATGTTTAAGTGCACTATAACTTGTGTAAAATAATTGAAAAGGATATTTGCTTCTGGGCTTCCGGGCTGGAACCGCGTCATTGGTATAACTGTCGACGTTTCGTACCCGCTCATATGGGACATCTTCAGGGCTCAACTACTGTCTGTCGCACTAAAACAGTTTCAGTGCGACATACAGTAGCAGTAGTTAAGCCCTGAAGATGTCTCATATGAGTGGGTACAAAACGTCGACAGTTATACCAATGACGCGATTCCAGCCCGGAAGCCCAGAAGCAAATAGTATGGACCACGACCGCGAAAGTCTACGTGCCAGATTAAAAAAAATATTCTTTACTTACTTCAATATTTTATTGTCACAACTTATATTTGTCTTTTGTATTATATGTATTTAAGTTAGACTATGAGACCTTTACTTAAAGGTAAATATGCGGGAACGTATGAACAGTGCATAAAAGCACTAGTCGATTTTTGCAGTTCAACTAGTATGCCATTTAAACCAAAACAAGTTACTGTAGATTTTGAGAAAGCAATTCATGTGGCTGTAAAGAAAATTTGGTCTGATATTGTTATTGTGGCGGGCTGGTGTGATCATTCAGCCCAACTTACATGATTACCTTTTCTAATGGACTGTTCATCGGTCCAAGGTACATCTGCCCAATGAAACACTCGGATTAAACGGTTCGACAAGCAACGATATAAAAATTTATTGCTTTCTTGTTACTTTGTTTTCACTTATTATTCGTAACATCGAAACTATTCAAGGCGACTAATTTTTAATGTGACACAATCGCTATCGATAGCTTCTTCAATTTTTTTCTAGGTAAGAACCGCGTTCTCGAAACTTCCGCTCCCGACGTTTCGTCTTAACTTGCATAGGATATCCTCAGAGTGTGACTGCTTTTGCCAAAACAATAGTAGTACTTGCCTCTGACGAAAAAAATTTGTACAAAATTTCATTTAAAAATATATACTTTTATTGAGGGATTCGTTTTTTTTTTCGTCACTTTGTATTACTATTTGATAATATAGGAAGTTTCTCTTTCCGATAATTTATACAAGAATTATAACACGGACCTTTTAAATTAAATAATTTGCTAGATTATTATTCGATGATTTTTCATGTACGTTGTATGTATGTACGAGGGAGCGTTTTTATATTCGCGGAATGAGCGGGTTGTAGAGGGGTGAGTAGGCGCATTGGGGGCGTGGCCTGTGCAGCGACTCATGATTAGTATAAATACGAAGTTTCATTGTTATTAGACAGTTAGTCTTTGAGCTATCGTCAACCTAGTAACATAATCAGGAGTGAAAAGTGAAATATGGAAAAAATCGAATATCGTGCCGTTATAAAGTTCCTTACCAGGCAAGGAAAATCAGTCGCGACCATAATAAATGAGATGTCATTGGTTTACGGCGACTCTTGTCTAGGAAAAACCATGGTGTACAAGTGGCATAATTTATTTAAACAAGGAAGGGAATCCCTTGAAGACGACCCGAGGCCGGGCAGGAGCATTGAGGTGACCACGCCAGCACTTATCCAAAAATTGAACAAATTGTACTCGAAGATGCTCGACTAAAGAAGAAACAACTCGCAGAAATGGTTGGAGTATCCGATACAATTTTTAAAATCCTACACGATCATCTCGGCATGTCTAAGGTCAGCGCAAGATGGGTGCCGAGAATGCTCACGCCGCCGCAAAAACAACAGCGCGTAGAGTGTTCGCGTGCATTTTTGGACCTCTGTAATGAAGACAAGGATGGTGTATTGAGTGGAATTGTTACTGGAGACGAAACTTGGGTTCATCATTATGAACCTGAGTCCAAACAAGACTCCATGCAGTGGCATAAAAAGGGCACAGCACCTCCTAAGAAATTTAGTGTCACAATCAGCTGGGAAACTCATGGCAACGGTATTTTGGGACTCGGAAGGAATATTGTTGATTGATTATAAAGATAAAGGTGTTTCTATAACCGGAGAATATTACGCTTCAATATTAGAGCGACTAAAAGAAGCCATTAAAGAGAAAAGACGAGGAAAATTGACAAAAGGTGTTCTGCTTTTGCACGACAACGCGCCCGTCCACAAGAGCCGCGTTGCGTTAGCTGCCCTGCATAAGTTGGGCTTCGAAATTGTGAATCACCCACCCTACAGCCCAGACCTGGCCCCGAGTGATTATTACCTGTTTCCGAAAATGAAAAAAGAGCTGCGAGGTAAAAAATTTACTGCCGATGATGAAGTCAAGGAGGCAGTTTCGGCATATTTTGCAGATAAAGAGAAATCATTTTTTATGAGGGTATAAATAAATTAATTGAAAGATGTGAAAAATGTATCCGTCTTGCAGGTGAATATATTGAAAAAGAAAAATAATTTGGTTTTTTTATTTCCACCCCTTGTCCCCCATTCCGCGAATATAAAAACGCTCCCTCGTATGTACATTTTATAAAACGATCATATAAAATGTGTATGCTACTTGAATAACTTTAATTGTTTCAGAAGTTTCCCATCAAAATTTTAACTCGTAAGTCGACTTGTTTCATGTAAATTGGATCGAATTTAAGCTTAAACACTTTTATTTAACTTTAGAACTTAATTAAATGCAATGTCCCCAGGCAACGTGTCTACCTAGCTGTGCAAGAGTTAAAGAACTCTGTCTAATGAATAATTACTTTCAGTGAAAATAAAATTACAAGTAAGTAGTATGCAACATGTCGGTTATAGTTTGCGTTAATTTTACTAATTTTGCATTTAGTCCCTTTTAATTACTCGCAATGGATAAGTTGACGAATTTTATAATAAAATTCTACATTATATTCGCAATATATCTGAAACGAAAATGAGTCAATGTATATCTTCTCGGTGACTTCATCGTGGATCACAAATAGATATAAAATATTTAAACCAGTAAGCATATTTTAAAATTTGTTCAGTTATTATACGGTCGTTGACCAGTGGGAGATTTTTAAGTATTGAGAATGATTTTCAAATTGTATTGGAAAATAGGTTCGTAATTTATTTCTAAGTATTTATTGGCTTTGTGTACTGCATTTCGTCATTAATTGATTTGTGGCTATCCTAAATTGTCGTACTGATATTTCATTAGGTCTACTTGGTCTACCATCGAGAGTTGCCGCCGCATTACTTTGTAGAAATGACTCAGTTTAGTTTTTCGCCGACCCTATTCAAGTAATAACTACATGCTGTGATTAAAATAAACATTGTGGGTTCTTTTAAATATACAAAGGATACTAGGAAAGTTTTTCAATACAGCTTTGTTTATTTAATTGTTTCAAAGTCACTTACTCTACACTCAGTACACATCTCCATCCTCCGAAACCAATCTTTAAACCAGTTCTGCCAACTTTCATTAGGAAGTAAAGCACATTCGTTGTCCCAAGCCCGCAGAAGATCCTCATCACTGGAAAACCGCCTCTCTTTCAGCTTCATTTTCACATGCGGGAACAGTGCAAAGTCGCAGGGAGCAAGATCTAGACTGCAGGGAGGGTGTTCGAGAAGTTTCAATCCTGTCGTGGTCAAATATTCGGTGCAGGCTTTGGCGCGGTGAGCTGGAACATTATCGTGATGGAGGAACCAGGTGTCCATTCTTGACTTTGACCGCAGGTTCTTCATAGATCCAGTGACTTTAGGCAGGCACTGTTCAGTATACCATTTTTAGCTGTGACTGTCTTCTGTGTGTCCAAAACGACACGTTCCACAATTCCACTGGATTTGAAAAATACATACATTTTCTTCTTTATAGATCGGGATTTTCTGACAACTACGGGTGTGTCCTTATTATCAAAGACCCAAACTTTGTTTTGAGCTTTGGTCGGCACATCGTAACAGTACAGCCAAGTCTCGCCACCTGTGACGATGTTGTTCACATACCGAAATTGTCCCTTATTAAACTTTTTTAGCATCTCCCGACACCAAGTCACACGTCATGTCATCTGCTCTTCAGTCAGTCGATGCGGCGTCCAGAGAGAACAAAGTTTTTTCACGTGCAAATGATTATGCAGAAACGAACGAATTGCTGGTGCATTTAGACCTGAAGTACCCTCTATCTGTTAGTAGGTCACTCGCCTGTCCTTGTCAAGCATTTTCCTCACAGTAGTAACGTTTTATTCCGTAACTGACGTTCGTGGCCTTCCCGGTCTCTCAGCATCCTCCACAGTTAAATTTCCCCTTTGGAATTCTCTATACCACCTGAATATCGTTGTGCGATGTGGACAAACATCACCAAGTGCAAGAGTCATTTCTTCGAAGTACTGGTCTATGTTTAAACCACGCAGGAAATTATAAAGCAAAACTGCCCTTACCTCATTTCGTGACCGCGATGCCATCGCAACTAATGAATAACTGAGCCCATCGACGTGGCACGGCGGCTACTATGCACGTATGAACATGTCTCAACATGCAGCAACAAGCAACTTCCTACGATTCATTGTTGCGTCATAATGCAAAGCTTTCCTAGTACCCTTTAGGTACTGTAGTGGTGTTTTGTATTTGTTTTGGAAATAAATTTTTTTCCAAATGAGCAAACCTATTCTCAAAACACATATAACGTACCTTAGCAGTATTCAAAATCAATTCATTTGTAGCAAACCATGTGTTTGATTGCCGTTATACATTGGTAACAGCATCGGTATTACCTCCTTTTTATTTCTCACCAGAAAGGTTATATCATCCGCATTCTATATGGCCCTGGCGCCAATATTACAGGGTAAATCGATATAGACTACGAACAACAAGGGTCCCAGAATGAATCGTTGGAGAATGTCATGCTTAACGTGTCCTTCCCATTCAGATGAATGGTGTGATACCTGTTGTCTACGATCACACAAGTAGGACTTTAAGAGTCTCAGCGCATTTCGCAGTACTGAAATTTTTGTACAAGCAATTCATGCGATACACAATCAAATGCCTTTGATCAATCATGAAATAACCCATTAACAGAACAAAGACCTTCAAAAGCGTCACCCACAATTTGCACTCGTCTTGTTCCTTCTTTGTATCGTTACATTTTAGCAATATGTAAAGATGAGTAGAACGTAAAGAGTTTGTAAGAATGTTGTGGTACCAGAAAACAAAGTTTCATGTATATTTGAGACGTAGATTCACCCTATTTGTGAGCTCCCCAGAAACAAGATACAAAGTTTTAAAAATAAGAGCTGGAAATTAGTTATTTTGGTCCGTGGTGAGCTAGTCTCAGACTGATATAGTGCAATGACCACTTTAATTATACGATGTTAAGTAATGGGTAATAAATTTTCTAGAATTAATATAAATAAGCACATCAAGTTTGCAATTTATTTAATACTACTCTGGCTATTAAAGTAAGGAACAGCTCACATTTTAGATGTGTTTTACGTTTCATCGAGCTCCATCGCAGGGAGTGCTATAAAGGAATTTACCTGCTATTTAGTCATATTAAAGTAAATTGAAATCTACTATAGCAAGGGTGACAGTTTCACACGACCCATGCTTTATCTGCCAAAAAATCGCTATTGAAAAGAGCACATCATAATGAATCATCCATTAGAAGTGAAGATGCTTTAATCTATGCTTGTTTATTGAAATAATATGTAGGACTACATTTTTTATTGCAGTTGTATATCGAAGCTAATAATGAAGCTGGTGGTCCTAAGGCAGTGGCGAACAACTGTAATTGAATCCTCTCAAATATTAAAACGAAAAATAATTACTCTAATAGATGAAAACAATAATCCTTTATGTCGAGATTTTAAAATATTCCAGATGTTATACAAAAACACGTTGTACGTAGTTAAAAGAAGAAAATAAAAATTACATTTTGAAAATATGACGTCTGATATAACAATCCGTTAGGTATAGGTATTAGGTAATCAAACCCTCTTAGTTAATTAAATCGTACGGGAAAACAAAACGAATTGAAAATAGTTTGTTAGAACCAAAAGATGTTTTTATTTGCAAATGAAAGACTGCGTAGGTAAAAAAAAATTTTATAAACAATCTCATAGTATGTTTTGTTTGACTCTGCGAAATAAACAAAATGTCAATTAATGAAAAACTCCATCAAATACGAGGATAGTTTGACGAGTAGTGAGAATGACACATAGGTGGCGCTCTAATTGGTAAAACCAATGGACTTTAATTTAGGTTGCCAATTTATATGTTTACATTCCGATATTTAGATAAATCCGTTAATTAGTTTATTTTTGACAGCTGATTGAAGAAGAAGCAACACGTCGTTTTGTTAAAATGGAAAAAGCAGAGTATCGTGCGGTGATTAAATACTTCGTAATTAAGGGTATGAAAGCTACCGAAATAAAAGATGAGTTACGGGAAACATTAGGTGAATCTGCCTCCATCATCCGCCACAATAAGTAGATGAGTTGGGTGAATTTAAACGTGGTAGAACAAGCTGTGTTGATGAAGCGCGCTCTGGAGCACCCAAAATCGTGACTTCTACTGTTTTCTGGTATAAAAGTCCATAATATTATTATGCAAGATCGACGACTCAAAGTGAGAGAGATAGCAGACATGGTAAACATTTCAACAGAACGCGTACACCACATTTTAACGAAAGAATTGGGCCTTTCCAAGCTTTTGGCAAGATGAGTGCCGCGACTGCTTACGACTGATCAAAAATTCACTCGTTTGCTCATTTCCAATTAGTGTTTGAACCTTTATAAGCGGAATCCGGTTGATTTTTGTAGGCGATTTGTTACTTGCGATGAAACTTACACTACAGTACACCCGAAACTAAACAACAATCGAAACAATGGTTAGAACGTGCACCTCCAAAGAAAGCGAAAACCACTTTATCGGCAAACAAGGTGATGGCATCAATTTTTTGGTATTCAAAAGGCATTTTGCTCATTGATTACCTTCAGAAAGGTGCCACAATAAACGGACAATATTATGCAGAACTTCTACAAAAATTAAATGTTGAGAGTCGTGCTAAACGGCCAGGAATGGCACAGAAAGAATTATGTTCCACCAAGACAACGCTCCCTCGCATACCAACACAGTTGCGATGTCCAAAATCCACGAGTTGCATTTCCAATTAATACCGCACGCGCCTTATTCGCCGGATCTAGCCCCTTCCGACTTCCACCTTTTTCCAAAATTGAAAACGGCACTAGGTGGAAAGAAATTTTCGTCTAACGACGAGCTTATCATCTCCATAAATGAATATTTTGCATTTTAATCGCATTTTGGAGATGGCATAAGGGCATTGGAACACCGTTGGAATAAATGTATTGCTCTTTTAGGAGAATATATTGAAAAATAAAAGTTATTTTGTATTTAAAAAATTCGTTTTTCTTTTCCATTCTCACTACTTGTCAAACTATCCTCGTAATATAGAATATTGTTATAATATACACTATCGCTCATAAGTATTTGGTCAATCGCATTTAACCCGCAAATTGTAACAAAAATAAAAATCGAAGTACTAATATCTTTTTATTATTTACATATATGAAAAATATGTATATATTTTTACATCTTAAATAAATTGTTGTACAATATATTTATCTAAATTTTAAACTCGTCTATATGCTCTCCCTTATTTTTAATCACTGCAGCACACAATCGAGGCACTCTTTCGATTAATTTTCGTAATGTTTCAGATTTTATTTTACCCCATGCCTCTTGCAGGTTCTTCCACATATTAACAGCAGATGTGGGGGACGATTTTCTCACCTCTCGGTCAAGTTCTTTCCACAGCAACTCGATGGGATTTAAATCGGGACTCTGGGGAGGCCACGCCATAACTTTTATGGTTCCCTCGTTCTCCAATTTCTGAAAATATTCCCGGCATAGTTTGGAAGTGTGTTTCTGGTCATTATCTTGTTGGAAGATAAAATTCTGACCCGAAATTTTAATTCTAGAGGGGATTGCGTTTTCCTCTAATATGCGCTTGTACTGTTCTTTTTTAGTATATCTTCGAGTTTTACGAGGTCGCCCACATTTGATCTAGAAAAACAATCCCATATCATGACTGATCTTCCACCGTGCTTAACAGTAGGGGCTATGCATTCTTCCCGGGCACGCTCACCCACAGACCTCCTCACGAAAACACGTCTTCGTTAACCGAATATCTCGAATTTAGATTCGTCGGTTCACAATACTTTATTCCAGTTTTCTATGGTCCAATTTTGGTGTCGCGTTCGCAGTTTAAACGTTTTTGCTTGTTTTGTTTGCGCAGAAGCGGCTTCCGCATTGCAATTTGTCCATGAAGACCGGATTCTTTTAATCGCCATTTAACTGTGTTTAACTTATCGGTTTTCGACGAACACCATTCATTTCTGGGGCTATTTTTCGTCTATTTCTCTTGCTTGTTACCACCATTGCAAGATTTTCTGCTGAGGTTGTTGAAGAAGCGGCTTCCGCATTGCAATTCGTCCATGAAAACCGACTTCTTCTTTTAACCGCCGTGTTTTTTGATGATATAACTAACCCATTGTAGACTGATTTAATTTAAGTTATGTGGCAATTTCGCGGTTGCTTTTGCCAGTTTTATGATATGCGATTATAAGCGATCGTGTTTCTACACTCAATTCTTTCCGTTTAGGCATTTTTAACGGATTGAACTTCTTCGAAACACATGATGTTATCACTATGAGCACCTCACAAAAACTAACTGCAATTTTGCCAAAATACTCAATAGTTAACAATAACACCCTACCTTAAAATAAAATCATAAAAATTGAGAGATCTAAATCTTTAAGTGCAATTATTATTAGGGAATATATAGGGTATTATCGTTCATTGTGAATAATAGGGTAATCACATAATTATTTTTTAATAAACTTCTATAGATTTTAATGTTTACTATGAAACTATTTCTTACTACAGAAATAAATTTTATAATTACAACTTTTCTCTAGAAACTGTAATGAAACAAGGGTGACCAAATACTTATGAGCGATAGTGTAAGTGTATACTTATATGTGAAATTCTTAAAAGTTGCTAACGTAATTTATGGCGCATTTAAGGAATCGAATCTTACACTTCTTGGTAATTTAATGGTAAAGCACCTGCCCCAGTAAGTATTGGATTGGCAACTAAGTACTTTCGGTTTTTACTGATAGAGAGCGTTGCTTTATTTTTTGTATAACGTATGTTAGTGCTGTACTTTACCGTTTGTCGCGTGATACTAGTCACATTGACGTAACTTCAGAAGCAAGTAGTGCGTGATTTTTATTAAAGCTATTAGTTATGGGTTAATTTTAAATGGAGTGCAGAAACGAACATTTTCGACATATTTTACTATTTTATTTCCGTAAAGGAAAGAAAGCTGCTGCGGCTCATAAAAAGATGTGTGAAGTTTATGGTGCTAATTGCTTAAGAGAGTGCACGTGTCAGAATTGGTATAAAAAATTCCGTTCTGGAGATTTTTATCTCAAAGATGAGCAACGTTCTGGTCGGCCTACTGAAGTTGATGATGGCCAAATCAAAGTCATAATTGAAGAGGATCGTCATGTAACTGTTCGAGAGGTTGCGGAGAGGCTACATGTATCGCACACAATAATTGAAAAACATTTAAAATGTCTTGGGCTAGTTAAGAAGCTTGATATTTGGGTACCTCACGAATTGAAAGAAATTCATTTAACACAAAGAATCAACTTTTGCGATATGCACCTTAGACGAAATGAAACCGACCGTTTCTTAAAAAGAATCATCACTGGTGATGAAAAATGGGTCCTGTACAGTAACATAGTGCGAAAACGATCATGGAGCAAACACGATAAACCAGCTCAAACCACATCGAAAGCTGAATTCCATCCAAAAAAGATCATGCTGTCAGTTTGGTGGGATTACAAAGGTGTTGTGTTTTTTTGAGCTGCTTGCAAGGAACCAAACGATCAATTCTGATGTTCACTGTCAACAATTAATAAAACTGGATGAAACAATCAAAGAAGAACGACCAGAATTGTCAAATCGGAAAGGTGTAGTTTTCCACCAAGATAATGCAAGGCCTCACACATCTTTGGCAACTCGTGGGAAACTATTGGAGCTTGGCTGGGAAGTGATGCTACATCCCCCATACAGCCCTGATCTAGCACCATCTAATTACCATTTATTTCGAAGTTTGCAGAATTCTTTGAATGGTAAAACTTTCACAATTGACGATGACCTTCACTCGCACCTATTTCAGTTTTTTGCTGATAAGGACCAGAAATTTTATGAGCGCGGAATCATGCATCTGAAAGAAAGATGGCAGAAGGTCATTGAGCAAAATGGAAAATATATAATTGATTAAAAACTATTCTTTGTTTAAAAAAAAGTGTTTTATTTTATACTACAAAACCGAAAGTACTTAGTTACCAACCCTATAGTTGACATGGATTCGATTCCCTTTCGAGAGAATTTTTTGCATTAGTTTTTCCCTTAGTTAAAGCGGCGTAATCAGAAGGAGATTTCGAGTTTTCACCCGGTATAGTATAACATGTTTCGTCTTTATATGTGCGTAGTAACGCGCACGATGCTTGTGTTTCTGATCGATCCAACAGTGAAATGACATCGAATACAAACCAAAATTCATTAAAGTATGACAATAAGAATTATGTCAGACAAGATGGTGTAATGTAATTTTTTATACTTTAGTGATTATGACTGGCTAATATTTTTCAATTAATTTTTATTTCAGTAAAGAGCAAGTATTTCTAGAAGACTCAACGAGGAAAAACTACGATAAGAAATGGGGTTTTATGAATGCTTTGAATAGAGTAAGTAGCTTGCAATGTCTTTGAATGCAATCATTCTTTTTCTAATTTAATCCATTAAATACCAGTAACAAGAGCAAGCAGTTAAGTTTCAGCAGTCCTTATAGGAATTTGTTCTAATTACATTTTTTCTTAAATTCGTAATTAAGACTTTCTGCTTTATTAAATAAATGTTATAATTACAATTGAATTTCATTTAATGTAGAACCTTTTCCGTATTAAATAATATGTTACACACAGAATGATTCGAAAAGAAGATTCTAATTTAAATATTTTTAGATACAAAAGTTCAGTTGTGTGATTTTTACAAAATATTTTTATTAAAAAATAGTAAAAATTGCAAAAACAATCTTAGGACATCATATCACAGGATAAAAACAACCCAGTCCTACGTTGAGTACTGGGGGGGCTCAACTATATAACAGGCTGCCATTAAATATTAAAAATATGAACTATATACAGTTCTCTGTAATAGTGAAGGTATTTCTGCTTAAAAAGCATACTATTCTATCGACGAATATATGCACAACCTATAGTTGCAGTGCAAGCAATTGTTTGTTTGCCTTTAATTTTTGGTCCTTTGTATTATACATTTACATGTTATACGTAGAATTTCTTTACCATCATTTATGAAAATTTTATAATTTTTTAATGTATTGGGTTGGCAACTAAGTACTTTCAGTTTTTACTGATAGAGAGCGTTGCTTTATTTTTTGTATAACGTATGTTAGTGCTGTACTTTACCGTTTGTCGCGTGACACTAGTCACATTGACGTAACTTCAGAAGCAAGTAGTGCGTGATTTTTATTAAAGCTATTAGTTGTGGGATAATTTTAAATGGAGTGCAGAAACGAACATTTTCGACATATTTTACTATTTTACTTCAGTAAAGGAAAGAAAGCTGCTGCGGCTCACAAAAAAATATGTGAAGTTTATGGTGCTAATTGCTTAACAGAGCGCACGTGTCAGAATTGGTATAAAAAATTCCGTTCTGGAGATTCTTCCCTCAAAGATGAGCAACGTTCTGGTCGGCCTACTGAAGTTGATAATGACCAAATCAAAGTCATAATTGAAGAGGATCGTCATATAACTGTTCGAGAGGTTGCGGAGAGGCTACATGTATCGCACATAACAATTGAAAAACATTTAAAATGTCTTGGGCTAGTTAAGAAGCTTGATATTTGGGTACCTCACGAATTGAAAGAAATTCATTTAACACAAAGAATCAACTTTTGCGATATGCTCCTTAGACGCAATGAAACCGACCCTTTCTTAAAAAGAATTATCACTGGTGATGAAAAATGGGTCCTGTACAGTAACATAGTTCGAAAACGATAAACCAGCTCAAACCACATCAGAGAGCTGAATTGCATCCAAAAAAGATCATGCTGTCAGTTTGGTGGGATTACAAAGGTGTTGTGTTTTTTGAGCTGCTTCCAAGGAACCAAACGATCAATTCTGATGTTTACTGTCAACAATTAATAAAACTGGATGAAGCAATCAAAGAAAAACGGCCAAAATTGTCAAATCGGAAAGGTGTAGTTTTCCACCAAGATAATGCAAGGCCTCACACATTTTTGGCAAACTCGTGGGAAACTATTGGAGCTTGGCTGGGAAGTGATGCCACATCCCCCATACAGCCCTGATCTAGCACCATCTGATTACCATTTATTTCGAAGTTTGCAGAATTCTTTGAATAGTAAAACTTTCACAAATGACGATGACCTTCACTCGCACCTGGTTCAGTTTTTTGCTGATAAGGACCAGAAATTTTATGAGCGCGGAATCATGCATCTGAAAGAAAGATGGCAGAAGGTCATTGAGCAAAATGGAAAATATATAATTGATTAAAAACTATTCTTTGTTTAAAAAAAGTGTTTTATTTTATACTACAAAACCGAAAGTACTTATTTGCCAACTCAATACATTTACATGTTATACGTAGAATTTCTTTACCATCATTTATGAAAATTTTATAATTTTTTAATGTATTTTATACTGTTTTATTTATATGTATTTTAGCTATAGTAACATATTGTTGTTAATTTTACTTTACTTTTGACTTTTTGATAATTGTCATTACAAAAGAAATTACTATTACTATTATCCGATCTCGCTTCAAAAACATAATGATCATTCTAATCTTCCTAGTTGGTGGTCCATTAGTATTCTTTTTGAACTTTTTTCAGAAAGTGTGTTTTTGTACTCTATGTTATGAATGATACATGCTCCGAAAACCAGTTTTGTTTACATACTATTATAAACACAGTTCTACATGAATTCGGCAGATATATTTTCGTATACATCGTAAATCCTTTTTTTGTGGTACCTACTGTACATATCGGAACTATTAAAAAATTACAAATTCTTCTTAACACAGGTAACAACTGATTACATAATTCATTCACAGTTATTTGATAATATTTTTGTATAAAACTACGTTAATAATTTATTTTTGCATTTACTTAACCGAAAGTATACACAATTTTCTTATTTCCAAATGAAACGATATATTTTCTATTGATGGTAATATTGATGGAGCCTGTGATTGATTAACTTAATCACTGTAGGTTTGTATATAATCCCTTTCCACATTAATTTTCGTATTTTGTATACGTATTTCGACTCTATTAAATTGTCATCATCAGCAGATATTTAAATATGTACAGGTGCGACACTGTTTAATTATCTGCTGATGATGACAACTTAGTTGTCGAAATACGTATACAGAAAACGAAAAATTATTGTGGCAAGGGGATATATATCAACCTTCAGTGTTCTATATTTTCTATTGTTTCAGAAAATAGAGAATGTATTACGTGTGTAAATTTCATATCAAGAAAGGGGCATAAACATCCTTCTGACGAATGACAACTTCGTACATGAACAGTAATATATCTTCTTAAATTAAAATATAAAATTTGTTCAAAATGACCACCTCTCTTTTGTAGACCCGCCTTTGGCCATCATAATAATGGTACGATGGAATAGCATATAGAATTCTATTCTTATCTCAAATTATTTTTATATCTAAATTTTGAATTATTTAGTAGACCTTGACTATTACATCTTACAAGAGTTACTCTGTAAATGTTAATAATTTTTTTTGCGATTACTGGTACATAGTGGGTTAACGATATTATAATATTTTAATAATATTTTCGTTCAAGACGTGCACATATATTGCCAAAGAAAAAGGAATTTCAGAAGCGAATTACACGAAGATATCGGAACGCAGAAAAGGGAAGAGAATCACTTCCAAATCATCATGGACGATTCCAGAATCACCACCATTCTCAATGACTGTTTCTGGTATGACGTATTCATAAACTAATAATTAGCAAATAGTTGATTGTCGAGGTAGTTACTTTGTGAAACACCATTACACTAAGGGATAAATAATACACTGAGGAATAAACATTGCCTCCCTCCCTCGCCCAACACAAGAATGTGTTGAACGACAAAGCGAGAACGCGTCTACCTCGCTGGTCGAGAACAGAGCTCCCAGAGCGTATATAAACAGATTGTTTGAATGGTTTCTTTTAACAAAACGCTAAGGAATAAATAAAATTCATCTTGTTTGTCTTCCTGTGTTAATAACTAAGATTGATATATAACCCCTTTCCACATTAATACACCGTTGAGAACCTTCATGTATACTGCAGTGTACATTTAGGTTCTCAACTGTGTGTATTGCGTACGAAGTTTGTTTTCGTACAGGTATTATTCGCCGTGGTTTACCAGGTGCGACACTTTGCGGTTATCTGCTGATGATGACAACTTGGTTGTCGAAATGCGTATACAGAAATACAAAAGTTAATGTGGAAAGGGGTTATACATATATCAACCTTAGTGATAAAGTTAATCAACCACAGGCTCCATCAAATTCAACTTCAACTGTTTTCCTGTTATTTATATTTACTGATATTTCGAAGAATGGTTTTATACCGACAAATAGTCTCGTATAAATAATCATTAAGGTTGATATATAACCCCTTTCCACATTAACTTTTGTAATTCTGTGTTCAACTTCAATATTGTGTATGTATTTTACATTTACCCCTTTCTTGTAATAGGATTTAATTATTGATTTTTGTTTTCCTATATAAAGGAGATTGGAACCTGTATTGTACTTGCTCGATAATGTCCTAACAGATGAAACTAGTCGCAGTAATTATGTACTCGTAATATAGTGAGAAATTCAAAGTATTTTATTTATTCTTTAGTGTTTATTTTAATTTTTTCACTCGTAAAAATAAACACATAAAAAGCACCTAAAATGATTAATTTTCCTGGAATAACAGTTAACCAAAGCTTACAGACATAATTTAGTCAACCCAAACCGACTTTATTTTAATTTTGTAACAGAATTATATGTTTAATGTGCCCCATTTTCTTTCCTCCTTTTATACGAAACGAATACACAATATTTGTTTTTTTAAGACTGAGTTATTGCATTATAAATGAACCGGTTTGTTCTACCACCTTCTTCTATTTCTCTTATTTCCTCTCTCCAAAATTGTTGGAGCTTACTTGCAAAATATTGCTTGAGGTACACTTTTATTTCACTTACAAATTGGAACCGTTTATGATGGAGAGAATTTTTTAACAATAGGAACAAATAGTATCCGGATCGAGCAGGATCTGATGAGTACATGGGATGCCGTAGAACGTCCCAATCAAACTATAACAACTTTTCTCTCACAGCCAATGCAATATGCAGATTCGCATTGTAGCGATGAAGAACGACGCCTCCTCGGTTCGCCAATTTTGGCCGTCATTGCAATATTTAGCTCAATTAGTAGTTTCACTTTGAGGAAGAAGCTCGAAGTAGACTACACCTTTCTAACTCCACAAAATGGACGAAATAGCTTTCTTCGGGCGAAATCCAAGCTTCGCGACAGTTGAAAGTCTATTGTCCTTAGACCAAGTGAGCTTTCGATGCACGTTTTGATACAAAATCCAAATCTCGTCACTAGTGACAAGCCTCTTTAAGAAAGGATTTCTTTCATGTTCTTAGAGAAGCAAATCGTACATAGAGATGCGGTTCATAAAGACAGTTTCCATCAATAGGTGTAGAATCCAAACATCATATCCATTGACTGACAAATTCCATTCTGATCAGGAAATTATGTATCTTTGTCATAGAAATGTTAGTAGCATCTGCCATCTCGTGCGCACTATATGGTGGATTTTCAGGGAGCATAGCGTTGATAAGGAGTAGGATCTGGTGAGCCCACTACTGCTGGATGGCCACTTTGGTCTTCATCTTTCAAGTTGTAATAAGCGTCTCACTACTCCAATAGACGGTATAATTTTCGTGTATAGCACTGTTTCCGTTTTTAAAGCAATGAAGCATAACATGCTATAAATACTTCTATTGGCTATACATATTCAACGGTGTAGAAAAAAGTTTTAAAAGAAACTCTGCTCCCAACAAAACATGTTTTAAAATAGCTCTAAGACGACTAAAATCGACACCGTATATGACTAATAGCTAAGCCTGCATGTTTACATAGATATAGCCAGCTAGATTCGGCGTGGTGCGAAGAAACTTATGGGACACTCTAATAGTTAACAAGCATCAATTACTACATTAAATTTATTACTTAAACGCAATCAAAATAATTGTAAATAAATCGATTTTATGTCTTCACATTACAACGATTAATGCAACCATTTAATTCATGTCTAAAAGGAATTTATATTGGCAATGCTTTGTTTGAGAATTTATCACTTTTACTGGCTTTAAAGTGTCAGATACTTGCGTTTTGATTTCACCTGTATTGTACTTCGTCCTTGTTTGAAAATCGTTTGAAATATGGAGCGACTACGGCGAGATAACTTTGGTCAGAATCTTCGGAAATTAATAGCATGTCTACCTGGAAAACAGGGAGAGAGAGATTGTCTCCAATACGCGTCTTCGATGATATTGTACCCAGGAAGAATGGTTTCCAAGGAATTAGTTTCAAAATTCGTACCACATCTGCGTTAAAAGTAACCTATTATCAAAAGTATACACAAATTACAGTTACTGAATGTTTATGTAATAATTATACTGGCTAACAAATTTCAACACTTTTGCTATCAAGTTACGTACGAGGATAGTTTGATAAGTTGTGAGAATGACACATAGGTGGCCATCTAATTGGTAAAACAAATGCACTGTAATTTAGGTTGCCTATTTATATGTTTCCATTCCGATATTTAGATAAATCGGTTGATTAGTTTATTTTTAACAGCTGATTGAAAAAAAGCAACGCGTCGTTTTGTTAAAATGGAAAAACAGAGTATCGTGCGGTGATTAAATACTTCCTAATTAAGGGTATGAAAGCTACCGAAATAAAAGATGAGTTACGGGAAACATTAGGTGAATCTGCTCCGTCATCCGCCACAATAAGTAGATGCATAAATGAATTTAAACGTGGTAGAACAAGTTGTGTTGATGAAGCACGCTCTGGAGCACCCAAAATCGTGACTTCTAAGGAAATGATTATAAAAATCCATAATATTATTACGCAAGATCGACGACTCAAAGTGAGAGAGATAGCAGACATGGTAAACATTTCAACAGAACGCGCATACCACATTTTAATGAAAGAATTGGGCCTTTCCAAGCTTTCGGCAAGATGGGTGCCGCGATTGCCTACGACTGATCAAAAGTTCACTCATTTGTGCATTTCCAATGAGTGTTTGGACTTTTATAAGCAAAATCTGGTTGATTTTTGTAGGCGATTTGTTACTTGCGATGAAACTTGGATACACTACAGTACACCCGAAACTAAACAACAGTCGAAACAATGGTTAGAACGTGGTTCTGCACCTCCAAAGAAAGCGAAAACCACTTTATCGGCAAACAAGGTGATGGCATCAATTTTTTGGGATTCAAAGGGCATTTTGCTCATTGATTACCTTCAGAAACGTGCCACAATAAACGGACAATATTATGCAGAACTTCTACAAAAGTTAAATGTTGAGATTCGTGCTAAACGGCCAGGAATGGCAAAAAAAAGGATTCTGTTTCACCAAGACAACGCTGCCTCGCATACCAGCACAGTTGCGATGTCCAAAATCCATGAGTTGCATTTACAATTAGTACCGCATGCACCTTTTTCCAAAATTGAGAACGGCACTAGGTGGAAAGAAATTTTCGTCTAACGACGAGCTTGTCATCTTCGTATATGAGTATTTTGCAAGCCTTCCGGAATCGCATTTTCGAGATGGCATGAGGGCATTGGAGCACCGTTGGAATAAATGTATTGCTCTTTTAGGAGAATATATTGAAAAATAGAAATTAATTTGTATTTAAAAAATTCGTTTTTCTTTTCCATTCTCACTACTTGTCAAACTACCCTCCTATAATAATTTCAATAGAAAATATAGAAACATTTTAATTTTACATTCGGAAAACGAAGGTATAAAGTTATATCCCTTTGAAAACATTGAGATTTTCGCTAAAACGATAGTTAACAACATAGCAACATATTAAGAATATTATGC
This sequence comes from Dermolepida albohirtum, assembly GCA_031893035.1. Taxonomy (NCBI): domain Eukaryota; kingdom Metazoa; phylum Arthropoda; class Insecta; order Coleoptera; family Scarabaeidae; genus Dermolepida; species Dermolepida albohirtum. The sequence goes on along the minus strand of JAVIWB010001129.1, from coordinate 119,470 downwards.
TCCCAATAACAAAATCTTTCAAACTTAAAAGAAACATCTATTTTACACTTCAAAATTCCACATTTTTGATATAGTCATTCAAGGCTTTTATTCTCTCGTGGTTAAGCCAAGGAGGTAACTACAGTTTAACATCAAAATCGTTTTGAGGACCTTCTAAAATGTCAACAGCTTTCGCTAATGGACAATAACTTTTGGAAAATAACAATACTCCTTTGAAAAATTGATATTTTCGTCAAAATAAAAAGTTTTGAATTAAGCCGTCGTTGTGGGTAAAGCGATAGTCCTAAACTAACAAATTTTAAATTTTGAGCTCTCAATAACAATATCTTTCAAATTTCCGGGATAATCAATTTACACTTTTAAAAGTTCGTATTTTTGGTACAGTTATTCGAGCCTTTTGACCTTCCAGGGTCAAGCCAAAACAGCTATCTAAATGTCGTACACTACCTTACGTATTCGGACCCGCCGATTACGAAAAACGTAACAGAAATGCGCTAGTTCTTTCGGTTCTCGAGATATTCGCGGAAAATTCGAATCGGTGAAAATGAAAAAAATAAAATGTCGATTTTCGCCGTTTCGATTGTCCTTATGTATTTTGATCTCCCGATTAAGAAAATATCCCTACTTGGAATCGTATCTCTTTCAGTTCCCGAGATATTCGCAAAAAACACGAAAATACTTGACAAGCTGAAGGCAGAAATTGTGGAAAAACGGCCACATTTGTAGAAAAAGAAAATCGTATTTCACCAAGACAACGCGCCGTCTCACACCATGGCGAAAATCCAAGAATTACGGTTTGAACTGCTTGACCATCCGCCTTACTCACCAGTCACACTCTAGTCCCAAGCGACTTCTTTTTGTTCCCTCCTCTAAAAATTGCGCCAGGAAGACAGAAATTTTCCTCAAATGAGGAGGCAACCACCTTCGTGAGCAATTATTTTACAGAGAAAAACGCCGAGTACTATTTAGTTAGTTAGTTAAAGAGATGGAAGCATCGCTGGGAGAAGAGAGGTTACAAGGAGACTATGAAGAAGAATAAATATAAATTTTAAGAAAGAATGTCTCGTATTTTTGTTAGGTTGGAAACTTTTCAGACCACCCTCGTATATCGTAACAATATATATTATAATAATATTGTAAAAATCTCTGTGATATTTCTTATTTAACACAATATAAAACCTCGTTCTAATTAAGAAGATGCAAAAGACGCTTTACCACATCAACATTCGTACTCTGCATAGGTGTTTTGACAACTAAGTTGTCATCATCAGTACTTTATTAATCAAAGTGTCGCACCTGGACACTCTTCCCGGAAAAATCAAAGCAAACACTGACAAAGATTTACAGACCTTTCTTCCATTTAAATTAAATGAAAAAATATTTATTATAAAAAAATATTCCAAATAAACTGGCCAATTTTCTGCTCAAAATAAATTTCTTATCAAATATTTTGATTCTCCCTCCCATCCTGTGACGAAGCAGTAAATTCTCTTGTTCACAGAACGGTAATAAAGTATGAGGCGGTGTGAGATAAGGCGTACTTAACATGCAGACGTTGCTCGACATCTGGACTTACCTGTCGCAAGTCGAGCATCTAATTTAGTAATCACAGAATACTGGCTTAATTAATATAGCACCACAAATGTAATTACCGCTCAGACTGCTTTGTATCGCGATTATCATTAAGCGCATTTATCAAGTAGTCTGAGCAATTACACTGGAGAGCTGTGACGTCTCTGACGAAATTGAAATTGACGTTTTTTTTGTCGAACTGCAAAATAAAATGTGGCTCGTTTTGTGAATTTTTTAAACACGTATTTTCTAATAAATTCGAGGAGCTATTTTAATATTTAATTAATTGGATAATTTGTATTCCGCGTTAGTTTCAGTATATGGTACGTGGTAGGAATACATGCAATATTTTCCATTTTAAATTCAGAATTATTCCTGTTACAATTAGATACAGTTTCATATGGAGACTTTAAAGTGTCCTGTAAGTGTATGTTGAACTCAATAAAGAAGTAAGTAGATAATATACTATGTGACAAAAAAAACGAATCGCTCAGTAAAGTTACATATTTTCAAACGAAATTTGGTACAATTATTTATTGTATTGAGAATAATAAATAATTAAATTTTCATTCAAACTTTAACAATAAGTTGTCCTTCGCATAAACGAATACATTGTACTTTTACCCAGCCATGCTTCTAATAAGGTCTATGGACTTCTATGGAAGCTCATGTCCAACAATTTTTAGGGTATAATGTAGTTATTATAAGTCCATTGGAGGGTTTGGAAATATACGAGGATAGTTTGACAAGGCGCTCTAATTGGTAAAACAAATGCACTGTCATTTAGGCTGCCTATTTATATGTTTACATTCCGATATTTAGATAAATCGGTTGATTAGTTTTTTTTTAACAGCTGATTGAAAAGGAAGCAACACGTCGTTTTGTTAAAATGTAAAAAGCAGAGTATCGTGCGGTGATTAAATACTTCGTAATTAAGGGTATGAAAGCTACCGAAATAAAAGATGAGTTACGGGAAATATTGAGTGAATCTGCTCCATCATCCGCCACAATAAGTACAGGGGTAAATGAATAAGAACAGGCTGTGTTGATGAAGCGCGCTCTGGAGCACCCAAAATCCTGATTTCTAAGGAAATGATTATAAAAATCCATAATATTATTATGCAAGATCGACGACTCAAAGCGAGAGAGATAGCAGACATGGTAAACATTTCAACAGAATGTATACTAAATTTTAACCAAAGAATAGGGCCATTCCAAGCTTTCGGCAAGATGGGTGCCGCGATTGCTTACGACTGATCAAAAGTTCACTCGTTTGGGCATTTCCAATGAATGTTTGGACCTTTATAAGCGGAATCCGGTTGATTTTTGTAGACGATTTGTTACTTGCGATGAAACTTGGATACACTACAGTACACCCGAAACTAAATAACAGTCGAAACAATGGTTAGAACGTGGTTCTGCACCTCCAAAGAAAGCGAAAACTACTTTATCCGCAAACAAGGTGATGGCATCAATTTTTTGGGATTCAAAGGGCATTTTACTCATTGATTATCTTCAGAAAGGTGCCACAATACACGGACAATATTATGCAGAACTTCAAAGAAAAAGATTCCGTTTCATCAAGACAACGCTCCTTCGCATACCAGCACAGTTGCGATGTCCAAAGTCCACGAGTTGCATTTCCAGTTAGTACCGCACGCGCCTTATTCGCCGGATCTAGCCCCTTCCGACTTCCACCTTTTTCCAAAATTGAAAACGGCACTAGGTGGAAAGAAATTTTCGTCTAACGACGAGCTTATCATCTTCGTAAATGAGTATTTTGCCAGCCTTCCGGAATCGCATTTTAGAAGTGGCATAAGGGCATTGGAGCACCGTTGAAATAAATATATTGCTCTTTTAGGAGAATATATTGAAAAATAAAAATTATTTTGTATTTAAAAAATTCGTTTTTCTTTTCCATTCTCACTACTTGTCAAACTACCCTCGTACCAACAATTCGGCTATCATATCCCAGATAATGGGCGCTACATTTCAATTTTGACTTCATCGTTTCTTTTCAATTTCGAAAACCCTATATAGCATATGTATTTATTCTATTTATGTATATTTGCATGTCTTTATTATGATTCTTTATTCCGATTGAATATTAATCATATTTTTACATTGACTTATTTTCTTTGTAAACCCTTTTGTTTCGTTAATATTTTATCCAACAAAACTAATTCTTCCAAAAATTGCTTAGCTGACAATATTTTGGTTGTCTTCGAACTATTAACATTTTAATACACTGATTCACAACTATTTACAATCGAATAACGAATCTAAAATGATCCGAAATAAACAAAACGAAAACGAATTTTTTTGGTAGTGTTTGGCAAAAAAAACGACACAATGTTTATTGCTTTCTTGAACACTTTTCTTTTGTCATTTATTATTGTCAACACATTTGTAAAAGAATTAGTTAAAAATATATACTTTTGTTGACGGATTCTTTTCCGTAGTCACGTAGTATGAATGTTAAAATAATCATTCAAATGTTAATAACACCCTGTTTACTACGCGTTTTAGGAAATTTATCTATCGTCAGGTAAATGTCAGGTGGTGTATTTATCCCAACGTTTTTCTATTTACACCATAAAGTAATTATTCTGAACTCTTAACCAATGAGAAGTGTTTGCATCCAAACGCAATCAACAGTCTTAAATTAAAAATTATTCTTTTTTCAGGAGAAGTCGGCTGGCGATCCAGTCGCTTGGAATGTAACTTAGAACGATTAGGACCTCTTTATATTAGTCCCAGGCATACACTATTGCCATCGGGCATGGAACCCGAACCAAAGCTTACGAACATTTTCTTGGGCTAAGAATCTTCTGTAACGTTCTTATTTACAGTACTAAAATGTGAGAAATACTACATTGATATTGTAATAAAAAAAAGAAGAAAATTTCCGTTTATTCATTTGTTTCCTTGATCCATATGCTTAATTTTCATTTTATTTAAAAATACCTGAGATTTTGATGAAGTTTCTTTACAATTTTGCTATTACTGGAGCACTTTTCTTAAAGTTGCTACCTTAATTTTGTCAAATTCTTCGAAAATTTTCTAACTCAAAGTATGTCAAAAAAAGACATAGAAAATCTTTAGAAGAGTTTAAAAGAAAATGTCACCATAATCTACAAAATATCGAAAAGATTCAGATTCATTTTTACTATTCAAAAGAATTATACAGTTTGTACAAAGAGTTGTACGATAAATTTGAAATCGTCAAAATTTAAAACATAAGTTAAAATTACATTTATGTAATCGGTAAACTTTACTGGAGACTGTGGTTGATTAAATTAATATATAATAATTAGTCACGCGACACCGTGATTAATTATCTGCTGATGATGGCAATTTAGTTGTCGAAATACGTATACAGAATACGAAAATTATTGTGGAAACGGGTTGTATTAATCCTAATTGATTATGTACATAAATCAATTAAGGTTCATACAACCCATTTCCATAACAACTTTCGTATTCGATATACGCATTTCGACAACTAAATTGCCATCGTCGCGTAGTTAATACATATACATATATACAAGGTGTACCGAAGTCATTACCGGTTTTTCTAACAAATATCGCTAGGCATAAGTATGCAACGTTTTAATTTGATACCTATGTTATTTTATTCTACTGACATCAACCTTATTGATCAAGTCAATCAACCACAGGCTCCATCAAATTCAACCATCAAGCTTCAAAGCCACGCATGTTATATTTTGCGAAAGTAACATCGTCATAGATTTATACCTCTTTGAAAATATCGAGTTTCTTGTCTGAAAAAGTGTATTTGTGACACGCATTACTTTTATTATTTAATCAAAAGAAAAAAGCCGCTGAAAGACATCGTTTGCTGGTCGAAACTTACGGTAAGTATGCTCAACTATAAAAACATATCAGGCGTGGTTTCGATAAATCAAAAATGTTGATTTCTATGTTCAAGACAAAGAACGTTCTGGTAGGCCACAAAAGTTTGAAGATCCGAAACTGCAGAAGTTATTGGACGAAGACCCAACCCAAACTCAAAAACAATTGGCAGAAGCGTTGAATGCGACCTAAGAAACGATTAAAGACCGATTACGAGCAACGGGAAAAATCCAAAAGATGGGCAAATGGGTGCCACATCAATTGAATAACGGGAAATGGAAAATCGAAAAATCTTCTGTGAAATGCTGCTTCAAAGGTATAATCGGAAGTCACTTCTGCATCGAATAGCGACGGGTGATGAGAAATGGATTTATTTCGAAAACTCTAAGCGCAAAAAATCATGGTAATCGAAGCCGGCCCGTCGACTCCAAGACCAAATCGTTTTGGTCGCAAAACAATGCTCTTTTGGTGGGACCAGAGTGGCGTGGCGTATTACGAACTGCTGAAACTTGGTAAAACAATTAATACTGATCGCTACCGATAACAAATTATCAATTTGAAACATGCATTGATAGAAAAATGTCTAAATTTTACAGCACGATAACGCGCCGTTTCATACAGCAAAATCGGTCAAGGAAGCGTTGAAAGCACTTGGATGAAACATAATATCGCACCCCCCGTACCCTCCATACCTTGCCCTGTCCGACTAGCAAGACAATGCTCTGTGTTTGGTGCGTCCAGAGTGGCGTGATGTTTTACGAATTGCTGAATCCTGGTGAAACACTTAATACTGGCCGTTACCGACAACAAATTATTAATTTGAACCATGCATTGATAGAAAAACGTCCAAACTAGCTCGAAGAGACGGTAAAGTGATTTTACAGCATGATAACGCGCCGTCTTATACAGCAAAACCGGTCAAGGAAGTGTTGAAAGCACTTGGATGGGATATAATAACGCACCCGCCATACTCTCCAGACCTTACCTCCGACTATCACCTTTTCGCATCAATGGGACACGCGCTTGCAGAGCAGCATTTCGCCAATTTCAAAGAAGTTAGAAAATGGCTCGATGAATAGTTTTGCTCAAAGAACAAACAGTTTTTTGAGATAGCATCCATAAATTGCCTGAAAGATGCGATAGATGTGTAGAATCAAATGGCCAATACTTCGAATAAATAAATTTTCTATTCTATTATATATATATATAACCAAATATCATATGGCAAACCAATAGTGGACAAACAGAAAACACGTAAAACTAAAACAAAATAAAGAACTGCACTTTAACCACGGCTTGACTCAAAAAAGATGTTTCAACATTAAACGGTCTATACTCATGTCTTTGAGACTTCGTAAAACCTATTGTCCTGATTCAACATATCATTTAGACATTTATACAAAAGAAATTTCGATTTACTTTCTTAATCTTGGAATTGTCTATTTATTTTACTTGAAAATATGTAAAATGAATCTCAGAGTGTGCTAAATATTAGAAAAATATTTCGTCCAAAAAATTTCATAGCTTACATAATCACTATTTTAACGCATTAATGGAAGATGATTCCTTTAAAATTAAGTTGATTCTCATTGCTAAACTTTCAATCTTTCATGTATTGAACACAACACTTAGTATGAAATAAAACAATTGATAGTTCAAATGAGATCGAAAGGACAGTTTGTTGCCGCCAAAAATCTAACTCATAAAACTTTAAAAAAAAGGAGAAGAAAATCACATTCATATGAAAAGCAAATTAATTCAAGCATTCATAATCAAGAAAATGAGGGAAGAGGAAGGAACTGTGATTGGCGAAGAAAATACTTCAGGCCAATAGAAAACTAAGAAAGATAGAAAAGGGAAATTAAGCAGAAGTTGAAGAATTCGATAGAAACAGGCAAAAAAAAGTAGGAAAAAAGACAACGTGAGAATAAAAGAAAAAGAAAGAGAAAAAAACTAAGAGAAGAAGAAAGACGAGAAGAAGTTGAAGGAGAAGAAGGATTAGAAAGGGAAGAAAGACAAGAGGAGGAGGAGAGAGAAGAAAAAGAAGATGGGGTACGTGAAGAAGGAAAAAGAAGGAGACATAGAAAAAGAATATGAAGAAGATGCAACAGAATGAGAATATGAAAATAGAGAAAATAGGAAAGAATAAGAAAGAAGCAGAAAAGGGAAGCAAAAGCAAAGAAAAAGGGAGTAGAAGAAGAAAAGGTAGAAAAAGAAGAGGGAAGAGTATGAGAGGAAGATGGAAGCAGAGAAGCAGGAAATGAATGTGAAGAAGATGGAAGAGCAGAGGAATTGGAGAAAGCTGAAAAATGAGGTAAAACAAAACAGGGAGAGGAAGTAGAAAAATAAGAAGGAGATCTAGAAAAAGGTGAACGAGAATACGAAAAAGAAGAAAGAGAGAAAATATTCTCTTTCCTCTTCCTGGGAGAAGAAATGATGAAAGGATGAGAAGAAGGAAAAAATATGAATATAAACATAAAAGGTTAACGAAAGAGACGAAGAAAGAGGCGAGGAAAAAGAAGAAGACGCGTAGGTATATTCTTATTAGAACCTCGTTGCTAAAGTTACTTCGGTTAATGACTATTTTGAGGCATAACATTTTTGGAATCTGTCAGTTTATATTTCTACCCCTTTCACAACCAAGTTGAAAATCACAGCTCCCATCGTTCCCTAATCTGAAAGAAGACACTCATTGTGTACAAAAAATATTTTTTATAGTCCCTCCAATGGAAACATCATACAACGTTTATTTGAAAAAGTTAATTTTCCAAAAGAAATATTCCACATAACCTAATTATAAAACGAGCTTTTCAAACAGACTAAAAGCAAATACACCTAAAGCTGAGTTAATGTAAATGAAATAAGTTTCGCTTTATTTTTATTTCTTTTGCGTTCCTGCTTTGTGCGCCTATTATCTTTATTTACTTTTGAGAAATCGAATTCTGCAGTCGAAATAATTTTTAATGCAGCACCTTAATTGTTTAAGCGCAGCATACTGCCAAATAAAATTCCGACGGAGGTAAACGGATGAATGGCGAGCCATATTCCGTGAATATACACCGGTAATAAATCTCCCTCCGGGAACGTCCGTCCGGCAGATGCAAATGGGAAGGCTGCGGTTCCACCGACCGGGTCGTCTGCAACCTCCAGACTCCATTAAACATGAGCGTCTAAGTTGCATCTATAAAACGGATATTTTACATTTCACGAATCGACAATAACTCGAACCATTTCCATTATTAAATATAAGGGAGTAAAAAATATGGTGGATCTAAGGTGATGTTATTTTTTTAATTTATTTAAACTGTAGAACGAATACAAATAATTGTCGAAGAAAAATGATAAATTATAAATAGAAATATAATACTTCTTTGTCATATAAATTGTTTTGGTTTTTCTTTTGTAATACGTAAGAAGTATTTAATAAAGCCATAAAAATTATCGTATTTCGAAAGAGCTGAATTTGATGCACAGGTTTAATATGAGCGCTTATAATTTAAATACGAGGATAGTTTGACAAGTAGTGAGAATGACACATAGGTGGCGCTCTAATTGATAAAACAAGGTTAAATATTTATATGTTTACATTCCGATATTTAGATAAATCGGTTGATTAGTTTATTTTTGACAGCTGATTGAAGAAGAAGCAACACGTCGTTTTGTTAAAATGGAAAAAGCAAAGTATCCTGGTGTGATTAAATACTTCGTAATTAAGGGTATGAAAGCTACCGAAATAAAAGATGAGTTACGGGAAACATTAGGTGAATCTGCTCCATCATCGGCCACAATAAGTAGTTGGGTAAATGAATTTAAACGTGGTAGAACAAGCTGTGATGATGAAGCGCGCTCTGGAGCTCCCAAAATCGTCACTTCTAAGGAAATGATTATAAAAATCCATAATATTATTACGCAAGATCGACGACTCAAAGTGAGAGAGATAGCAGACATGATAAATATTTCAACAGAACGCGTACACCACATTTTAACGAAAGAATTGGACCTTTCCAAGCTTTCGGCAAGGTGGGTGCCCCGATTGCTTACGACTGATCAAAAGTTCACTCGTTTGCGCATTTCCAATGAGTGTTTGGACCTTTATAAGCGGAATCCGGGTGATTTTTGTAGGCGATTTGTTACAACAGTCGAAACAATGGTTAGAACGTGGTTCTGCGCCTCCAAAGAAAGCGAAAACCACTTTATCGGCAAACAAGGCGATGGCATCAATTTTTTGGGATTCAAAGGGCATTTTGCTCATTGATTACCTTCAGAAAAGTGCCACAATAAACGGATAATATTATGCAGAACTTCTACAAAAATTAAATGTTGAGATTCGTGCTAAACTGCCAGGAATGGCAACGAAAAAGATTCTGTTTCACCAAGACAACGCTCCCTCGCATACCAGCACAGCGATGCTCAAAATCCACGAGTTGCATTTCCAATTAGTACCGCACGCGCTTTATTCGCCGGATCTAGCCCCTTCTGACTTCCACCTTTTTCCAAAATTAAAAACGGCACTAAGTGGAAAGAAATTTTCATCTAACGACGAGCTTATCATCTTCGTAAATGAGTATTTTGCAAGCCTTCCTGAATCGCATTTTAGAGATGGCATAAGGGCATTGGAGCACCGTTGGAATAAATATATTGATCTTTTAGGAGAATATATTAAAAAATACAAATTATTTTGTATTTAAAAAATTCGTTTTTCTTTTCCATTCTCACTACTACCCTCGTATATAAACATAATAATAGTTACAGATTGTTGTTGATATATTATAAAAGACATATGTAAATAGATACATAAATGACATGAAACAAAAGCGTAAAGAAGTTTTAATTGTAAAATTAAAGAAACAAATTATAATTTTTGAAAACTTTGAGATACGAGTAGCATCATAAGTTTTGACAGAGAAAAATTTGAATTTTTCGAGGTATTAAAATAAAATTTTATAATGTAAAATTTAGTTCTTACCTACTATTTTAAATCCAAATATGCAAATTATTTTCCAAATTACAATTGAATTTAATGCAAAACTAGTTACATATTTTAAATAATTTGCATTCATTTATTTTTCTTAAGTACAATAACTCATTGATCGTTGAAATTTTGGCTATAAATAGAACCGCTTAAAACAAAAAAGAAAAGAGTCTCGCGTCTGCCCTGGAAAAAAGTACAACCAACATTTGATCAAAATTATAAGCATCAAGTAACGGATCTTCCAACAGGGACTTCCGAAGTTTGACAGTTGATAGCGGCCATATTGTTGAAGCTACATCTGCCGAATTGGTCGCATTTATTCAGTCTGTTTTGCCAAACCACAATGAACGGACATAGCGTTCAACAACACGCGCAAATGATAATATTGTTTCATCAAAATGGCTGTTCTGTTTGGGTAACGTCCTGCGCGCTTCGCCCATATTACGGTAAAATTGAAATTTTCGTCAAAATAAAAAATTTTGAATTTAAGTTTCTCTGTACGTACAAAGTAAATCTGAATTAGCAGAAAACAAACTTAACCCTGAAACTCTATTAAATTTATTTCTTTTAGGAATGAAAAAGTCGAGTTAAATCGGAAATCAGAGACAAAATAAAATGAGATTGTAATAATCAATAGATCGATCAAACTGAATACTCGATAGGAACCCGGTATATATTGGGCGCATCAAGTTTAAACGGCCTGAAAAAGCGAGTTTAGCGAAACACTTACTAGAAAATATTCATACTGTAACCGTAAATCGTCTACATTTAATGAAAAATATAAAAAAAATTACCTTGAATTGGATAGTTACGACCTCATATTTATTGTCAAAAAAAACCATGTGTTAAACATAGGTAAAGGTCCGATAACATATTCTTGCCTTTTTGAGTTCCTAGAAGAAATGACTATTAAAAAAGGTCCATAAGTGGAAGCGGGGTTGTATTTCAACATATTAAAGTTTGTGTGAAATAAATCAGTGTGTATTTGATTGCTAGCGGAGGAATTGTGCGAAATTATTTTGTGCGAGTTTCACTGCGGATCCAAGTATGACGCTGTGATTAATTATTTACTGATGATAACAACTTAGTCGTTGAAATACGTATGCAGACACGAACATTGACGCGGTAAAAGGTTTTATTTACCTCTTTTGATAATTCCGTTGATCACAGTCTGCATTAAAAAATTACCTTCTTGTTTCCCAATTTGTCGTTAAGAAATAATAAATTAAACACTGTTTCGTCACGACGTTTCATATTGTGATTTAGTAGACAATAACAGTAGACAATCACACTGTTTTCTAATCAACTTTTCAGTTTGTATTAATCGATTTCGATTCTCTCCCTCACGACTTTTTAATTAAACCCTTATATTTCCGCTTGTACGAACGTGTGTGAACGTTAATTAAGTTTTTTCTTTCGTCGGATACGTTTGTCAACTGTTAAAAATCCACAGAAACAAAGCACAGTTAAGCAGTTTTAATTAAATGCCTCCGCACCGAACACGGGAATCAGAATTAAATTAAAACGGCGGCGCGAGGGTCAAATGTTTCATTGAATTGTAACAAAACAAGTCCAAAACCGACAGGGATACCGGGATCATTCACTTATTGTTAAAGTCATAATGTATCAGCGACGGTTAATATGCAACATGCGAATGTCACTTAATTTGGATGGGACGCATGATCTCAGTATTCGAATACATATAACTCAGTACAGACATCGAAAATACTTTCTTGTACCAGCTAATAGCAAAATGTCATTTCCCAATTGCCGAAGTCAAATTTGTCGCACTAGTGCAGGAAATAAAACCTACTTTTGCGATTTCATTAAACCCTTAAAAATCATCTTTATTATTTATACTATAAGTAATATAGGTCGCTAAACCCCAATGATCTAGTAGAATTAAAAAAAATAAAAAACAAATTCTGCACACAGTTTTCCAGGTGCGACACTGTTTAATTATCTGCTGATGACGACAACTTAGTTGTCCAAATACGTATACGGAATACAAAAATTAATGTGGAAAAGGGTTGTATATCAACCTTCAGTGATTATGTTAATCAACCACAGGCTTCATCAAAATTACCATTAAATAAGCAGCTGTTTAAAGTTCCTCAAGAAATATTGTAGACACTATCTCAAAACTTTTAATAGTAGTAGTAGTAGTAATTTATTTTGTAATGACTATTACATAAAAAGTCAAAAGTAAAACTAACAATATGTTCCAATAGCTAAAATACATACATACAAATAAAACAGTACAAAGGGTACTAGGAAAGTTTTGCAATATGACGCAACAATGAATCGTAGGAAGTTGCCGCGCCACGTCGATGGGCTCAGTTATTCATTAGCAGTGAGAGTGTAAAGTGCTTGCGATGGCATCGTGGTCACGACATGAGATAAGGGCAGTTTTGCGTTATAATTTCGTGCGTGGTTTAAACGTAGACCAGTGCTTCGAAGAAATGACTCTTGCACTAGGTGATGTTTGCCCACATCGTACAATGATATTCAGGTGGTATAGAGAATTCCAAAGGGGAAATTTAACTGCGGAGGATGCCGAGAGGCCGGGAAGGCCACGAACGTCAGTTACGGAGGAAAACGTTACTACTGTGAGGAAAATGCTTGGCGAGTACAGGCGAGTGAGCTACCAACAGATAGAGGGTACTTCAGGCGTAAATGCACCAGCAATTCGTTCGATTCTGCATAATCATTTGCACGTGAAGAAACTTTGTTCTCTCTGGGTGCCGCATCGACTGACTGAAGAGCAGATGACACGACGTGTGACTTGGTGCCGGGGATGCTAAAAAAGTTTAATAAGGGATAATCTCGGTATGTGAACAACATCGTGACAGCTGACGAGACTTGGCTGTACTATTACGATGTGCCGACCAAAGGTCAAAACAAAGTTTGGGCCTTTGATGATGAGGATACGCCCATAGTTCACAGAAAATCCCGATTTGTAAAGATGAAAATGATAGCTGCATTTTTCGAATCGAGAGGAATTGTGGAACTCGTCGTTTTGGACACACAGAAGACAGTCACAGCTAAGTGGTATGCTGAACAGTGCATGTCTAAAGTCATTGGATCTATGAAGAACCTGGTTCCTCTATCACGATAATGCTCCAGCTCACCGTGCCAAAGCCGACACCTAATATTTGACCACGAAAGGATTGAACTTATCGAGCACCCTCCCTACAGTCCAGATCTTGCTACTTGCGGCTTTGCACTGTTCACACATGTGAAAATGAAGCCAAAAGAGAGGCGGTTCCAGTGATGAGGACCTTCTGCGGGTTTGTGACAACAAATGTGCTTAACTCCCTAGTGAAACTTGGCAGAACTGGTTTAGAGATTGGTTTTGGAGGCTGGAGAGGTGTATTGAGTGCAGAGGAAATTACTTTGAAAAAATTAAATAAACAAAGTTGTACTGCAAAACTTTCCTAGTACCCTTTGTATAAAATACATAAAAAAATTATAAAATTTTCATAAATGGTGGTATAAAAATTCTACATATAACATATAAATGTATAATACAAAGGACCAAAAATTAAAGACAAACAAACAATTGCTTGCACTGCAACTACAGGTCGTGCATATATTCGTCGATAGAATAGAGTGTCTTCTCAAGCAGCAATACCTTCACTGTTGCGGAGAACTATACATAGTTCATATTTTTAATATTTAGGGGCAGCTTGTTATACAGTTGAGTGCCCTAGTAGTCAATGTAGGATTGAGTTGTTTTTATCCTGTGATATGGTGTCCTTAGATTTTTTTTGTTCCTAGTATTGTGTTCGTGGACTAGTTTACCAGAAACGAATTTATTTTTATTTTGATGTAATATTTGACTGCTATAAGTATATATTCATATGGTATTGTTAATATTTTTCGGTTAATAAACTCATTTTTACATGTTTTCAGCTGCTTTATATTTCCCATAATTCGCAGTACCCTTCTCAGAAGAAGAAATATTCTTCTTGCGTCCGCAAACATTCCCCATAATGCCATGAGTTGCGACAGCGCGAAAATTCTAAAAATATGTTATAAAAATCAGATGAAACATAGACGCAATCCGTGAAATGTCATTGCTCTTAATTATTATTAACGAGTGAGCTCCGCCCCGTATCAGTACTTACTTCCTTTTTTCTATCTGAAGTTAGCAGTTTAGTAATTTCTACTCTATGTTTATGTCATTAAACTTTCATTGACGTGCAGTGTACAGAACAAAGTATTTCTTTAATATATACGAGGACAGATTGACAAGTAGTGAGAATGACACATAGGTGGCGCTCTAATTGGTAAAACAAATGCACTGTAATTTAGGTTGGCTATTTATATGTTTACATTCCGACATTTAGATAAATCGGTTGATTAGTTTATTTTTGACAGCTGATTGAAAAAGAAGCAACACGTCGTTTTGTTCAAATGAAAAAAGCAGAGTATCGTGCGGTGATTAAATACTTCGTAATTAAGGGTATGAAAGCTACCGAAATAAAAGATGAGTTACGGGAAACATTAGGTGAATCTGCTCCATCATCCGCCACAATAAGTAGATGGGTAAATGAATTTAAACGTGGTAGAACCAGCTGTGTTGATGAAACGCGCTCTGGAGCACCCAAAATCGTGACTTCTAATAAATAAAAATCCATAATATTATTTCACAAGATCGACGACTCAAAGTGAGAGAGATAGCAGACATGGTAAACATTTCAACTGAACGCGTACACCACATTTTAACGAAAGAATTGGGCCTTTCCAAGCTTTCGGCAAGATGGGTGCCGCGATTGCATACGACTGATCAAAGTTCATTCGTTTGCGCATTTCCAATGAGTGTTTGGACCTTTATAAGTGGAATCCGGTTGATTTTTGTAGGCGATTTGTTACTTGCGATGAAATTTGGATACACTACAGTACACCCGAAACTAGACAACAGTCGAAACAATGGTTAGAACGTGGTTCTGTACCTCCAAAGAAAGCGAAAACCACTTTATCGGCAAACGAGGTGATGGCATCAATTTTTTGGGATTCAAAGGGCATTTTGCTCATTGATTACCTTCAGAAAGGTGCCACAATAAACGGACAATCTTATGCAGAACTTCTACAAAAATTAAATGTTGAGATTCGTGCTAAACGGCCAGGAATGGTAAAGAAAAAGATTCTGTTTCACCAAGACAAAGCTCCCTCGCATACCAGCACAGTTGCGATGTCCAAAATCCACGAGTTGCATTTCCAATTAGTACCGCGTGCGCCTTATTCGCCGGATGTAGCCCCTTCCGACTTCCACCTTTTTCCAAAATTGAAAACAGCATTAAGTGGAAAGAAACTTTCGTCTAACGATGTAAATGAGTATTTTGCAAGCCTTGGGCTTGGCATAAGGGCATTGGGGCACCGCTGGAATAAATGTATCGCTCTTTTAGGAGAATATATTGAATAATTTGCACAGTAGTATTTGTTGTTTACATAGTAGCTAGAATTTTTTTATTATAATTATCAGAATTGCGTGAGACACTGTCTAATTTCACCTTTAAGAGGAAGTAAATATTGAGGTGGAAAGAAGTGTAGGATCAGATCACTCATTGTTGCTCACACTGTATTAATTAACATTAAGTATTATTATCCATATGTAATATATTACACGCTTTTTTAAGCAATAAATAAAATTACATGTTCTTTCCAAACAAATATATTATCTACACATAAAAACAAGAATCTTAATTATGTTTATGTTTATGTAGCGGCCCTACTAATTTATTTACATTTCTATTCTACTCGACTTTCATGTATTGTATTTGTACTAATGCATTTATAAGTGGTTGGGACCAGTTTCATATTTTACACATGTTTTTAAATTTAATTTCACCGCGTAAAAATTGATTTCAGGATTTTTGTAGGTTGTAACTTGGGCTACAGTATAATCAAATACATGAATCACTTTGTACATTAAAATGTTTATTTAAAAGACGTCAGATTCAGTTTAAAAATTGACTTGTCCGTAACCTTCTAAAATAAGTTTAAAAATAATTTTATTCCATGTATTGGGGACACTATAATTGGCTAGTGATCTTTTTCATATTAATAAATATCTTGTAAAAGGGATTTATAGAATGATACTTCTGATAATATAATGTATATTAGATGCGTTCTGTATTAAATGTTATTATAACAGAATGGTAAAATATATTTCAAATTCTAGTTTCCCGACATTTTTAACATACTTGAAATGAAAGTTGTTTAATAATGTATGACCTTTTTAATTAACTAAGGGAATAATATGTTTTTATAAGCATATGTGTGAAGTTGTTAAATAGTAATTGCCAGTACATCAAAGAAGTTAACAATGGTCGGGCTTATTTGTATCGTGCTATTATCTACAATCAATACTATCCATGGACATTATTTAATACAGTGGATAGGTAAGTAAATGTAATATAATAAAGACATTAACTTTTGGGACATTGTTTATTGATAAAACATAGCAACCTCGTTTTTTATTTGTGCCCATACAAGTTCAATCGGATTCAATTCGTAATGGAATGGAGGTAAACGAAAAACAGTCTTGTTTTCCAATTTTGCCTTTTTATCAATTGTATGTCCTCTTGGCGGTTTTAATTCTGCTCTGACCATAATTTCTTCATATTTAATATTCTTATTTCATAACTAATTTCTTTTCAACTTTGCTGCTATGATACGATGCATTATCTACAACTACGACATTATCTGACAAATAAGGTAATATCTCAGTAAATCAGTCCTCTTAATTTCCTAATGATCATCAGATGTTTTCTTTCCTTCAAACACTAACAAACCATTTTCTTCTTCTTTTTCACTTGACCACTGAAGGTTGGGTTGAGAACCACAGTGAACATTTTTGTTCTCAACGGTACGGATCGCGTACGGAGTTTGTTTTCGTAGGGGTATCTTTCGCCGTAGTTTACTAGGTGCGACACTTTACAATTATCTGCTGATGATGACAACTTAGTTGTCGAAATACGTATACGGAATACGAAAATTAATGTGGCAAGGGGTTATACATATATCAACCTTCAGTGATCAAATCATATTCGCTAGTTCACTACTGTTATTTATGTAGGTCAAGATGTTACTCAATGTCTGAGAACTTCTATAAAACAATTTCTGCTCATGGTTTCCGAAAGAAATTTAGGACCCCGCGATTTATTCCACAAAAAAGAAACTTTCAAATTGTTTGCTTCATATGAACCTCGTGCATATAAAATTCTAACAAATGCATCTAATTTCGCTCGAGATAGACTCCATTCAGTGCCCAAAACTCGATTTGCTTCTTCTATTGGGCATATTCTTATGTTTCATAATGTGGTGGTACTCAACAATCAAAATACAGCCATCTTGACCTTCATAATATTACGTTTTGTATATCCCGTTGGACCTGCTTCTTCCCGGAAAACGTTATGAGGTGCTACTCCTCCAGGTGTAGCACCTATTTGCATTTTGTCCCATATAGTTCCATTAACTAAAATATGCTGACCATTTTTTCATTCTCTTCTTCAAAACTTGCTCGCAATCTCATTATTTTCCTCCTTCGCGTTCATTCACAATATTTTCTTCCTCAACGTCAGCATCTGTAGACCCAATGTCACTGTCTAATAGATCGTTGTCATTTGCAAATAGCATATCTAACTCCAAGAGAGCTCTTCTCCGTCAGTTTTCGAAAACAGTTCACCTACGTTATCTATTCTTTCCAAGCACTTGGACTGTCTTGATTATTTTAACATTGTTCTGGATAAATGGTAACACTAATGCAACAGTAGTGAAGCAACGCCATAAAAAGCAGAATATAGTATGTGTCTCTGGATTTCCAGGCTGGAAACGCGTCACTAGTATAACTGCTGACGTTTCAGTTTGAGTGCGACAGACAGTAGCAGTAGTTGAAACCTGAAGATATACCATATGAATGGGTACGAAACGTCGGCATTTATACCAGTGACGCGATTCCAGCCCGGAAGCCCAGAAACAGATAGTATGGACCACAACCGCGGAAGTCTACGTACCAGATAACAGAATATAAATTAACTACCACCATTGTTTAGTTCTTTCGCCTTTTCTTTCCACTAAAACTATGTATGAAAAATTGAAATTTTAGACACTTTATTGAAATTTCAAGTCACGATTATTTTTGATTAAGCATAGTCCACAACAGTATTTGTAGAAGTACGAGGGTAGTTTGACAAGTAGTGAGAATGGAAAAGAAAAACGAATTTTTTAAATACAAAATAATTTGTATTTTTCAATACATTCTCCTAAAAGAGCAATACATTTATTCCAACGGTGCTCCAATGCCCTTATGGCATCTCTAAAATGCGATTCCGGAAGATTTGCAATATACTCATTTACGAAGATGATAAGCTCGTCGTTAGATGAAAATTTCTTTCCACCTAGTGCCGTTTTCAATTTTGGAAAAAGGTGGAAGTCGGAAGGGGCTAGATCCGGCGAATAAGGTGCATGAGGTACTAATTGGAAATGCAACTCGTGGATTTTGGACATCGCAACTGTGCTGGTATGCGAGGGAGCATTGTCTTGGTGAAACAGAATCTTTCTAGCACGAATCTCAACATTTAATTTTTGCACAAGTTCTGCATAATATTGTCCGTTTATTGTGGCACCTTTCTGAAGGTAATCAATGAGCAAAATGCCCTCTGAATCCCAAAAAATTGATGCCATCACCTTGTTTGCCGATAAAGTGGTTTTCGCCTTCTTTGGAGGTGCAGAACCACGTTCTAACCATTGTTTCGACTGTTGTTTAGTTTCGGGTGTACTGTAGTGTATCCAAGTTTCATCGCAAGTAACAAATCGCCTACAAAAATCAACCGGATTCCGCTTATAAAGGTCCAAATCCTCATTGGAAATGCGCAAACGAGTGAACTTTTGATCAGTCGAAAGCAATCGCGGCACCAATCTTGCCAAAAGCTTAGAAAAGCCCAATTCTTTCGTTAAAACGTGGTGTACGCGTTCTGTTGAAATGTTTACCATGTCTGCTATCTCTTTCAATTTGAGTCGTCGATCTTGCGTAATAATATTATGAATTTTTATAAATATTACCTTAGAAGTCACGATTTTGGGTGCTCCAGAGCGCGCTTCATCAAAACAGCTTGTTCTACTACGTTTAAATTCATTTACCCATCTACTTATTGTGGCGGATGATGGAGCAGATTCACTCATCTTTTATTTTAGTAGCTTTCATACCCTTAATTACGAAGTATTTAATCACCGCACGATACTCTGCTCCATTTTAACAAAACGACGAGTTGCTTCTTTTTCAATCAGCTGTCAAAAATAAACTAATCAACCGATTTATCTAAATATCGGAATGTAAACATATAAATAGGCAACCTAAATTACGGTGCATTTGTTTTATCAATTAGAGCGCCACCTATGTGTCATTCTCACTACTTGTCGAACTATCCTCGTATACCAGGAACTCAATGTGAACACGCATTAGATTCTCGAATTAAACGCTTTCTATGGCAGTAAATGTTTCTCTCAGTCAAATGACCGAGCTAAGGCTACGCGTGCTTATCAGATTTAATAAGTAAAAATATAAATAAATGATGTAAAATAAATTGCATGTATTTAATAGAAATAGTCGTGAAGTCAAATGGGAAGAAGCAAAATATTTGAATTTTCTAATTTAAAGTTTGCAACCGGTCATTTGACCGGTCATGGAACGTTTAATAGAAAGTATCATTTAATGTACTGCTTGCCAAACAATATTCTAATCGTAAATTGAAAAGGAAAAAGCCATTATTTCTTTAAATATATATCCATTGCATCTATATTGACGCTAATATTTCTGAAATTATTCTATTACAGAAAACGGTGGGGTATGCATAACTCCGTATGACGATATATTCCAATGCGTTTATCCTGGCAGTTGCGTTCCAACAGAATATAAAGAGCCAGATAATCAACCGATAGTATGCGGTATCCAGGACTCCATTACCTTTATGTGTTGCCTGCCAAACGAGAACGAATCGAATACAGAAAATTCATATCCCTATGACGGTCACGTTCCTGTCACTTTTAATCAAAATCAACAGTCATCGCTCAAAAGTGGTGACGCGGAACAAACGAACACACCAGAAGATGACATAGAGCAAAGGATTGCTGGAGATCAGACACAATTAGCTGCTATGGTAGTTCAAAATGTCACAATTAATTTTCCATTTTACCCACCGAGCTTAGAAAACAGTACGAGCTTGAAAAGTACGTATTTTTTTTCTTGATTTTGTAATTAAAATATAAAACTCAATAGGAAAACATTAGTAACGCTTCGTTTTTAATGAAATTCAGAGGGTTTTTAGAGAATGTAAATTTTAATGGAGGTTGTGGTCGAGTGATTTGATCAAAGAAAATAAACAAAACCCCATAACACATCAATGTTCGTATTCTGTATACGTATGTCGACAACTCTGTTATCGACATCGGCAAATTATTAACTATTGTCTCACCTGGGTTTAATTATAGAATTTAGGGTTGTCAATCGCAAATATTCATTTAGTTTTTCCGGTTAAAACTTATTTTTATGAAGAAAATCTTCTAAATATTTAAAAGTTTCTGGAATAAGTACCAAAGGAAACAATGCCTTTACGTCGAATGACATGAAAATTTCCCCGTTTTCATATATACTTATATTGTAATAAATAATACATCGGTCAAATTAAAAGTTCGAAGGGAACCCGGTATAAAGAAAATATAGCCCATAGTCGACTTGAGAAATCCAGTTTAACGAAACACGTGTTAGAAAACAATCATAGCGTAACCACAAATTATCTACATTTAATCAAAAATACAAACGATTATCGTAAATTGGACAGTTATGGAAGTATACTTATCATTAAAAAACAATGAATACAAAACAATATGTTAAACATAGACATAGATCCGGTAACATATTCTAGCCTCTATGAGTTACTGAGAAGACGCGACAGTTAAAAAGGGTCAGTAAGTGGTAGCGGCGGTGTACTTTTGTCTAAGTGATACGTCAACGTATGTTTTGGATTGGCCAAGTTAAGTGCGCGGAATTTTTTGTGTAAGCATTACCAGCGAATCCAGTTGCTATGATTAATAGTCAGCTGATAATGACGACTTTGTTGTCTAAATACATATACAGAACACAAACATTGATGTGTTTCTTTGATCGATGTTAGAGAAGTTAAAAGTATTCACACATTTTTTTACAGCATATTACAAAAGTTTTGCAATATGGTAGACGTTGTAACGAGGCTGCAGATTATTAGTTCAGCGTAGCTATTCTCTCTCTGTGTGTGTGTCGCTCTCTTTCTATCTTTATTAGCTACTCCTGAATTTTGTGAACGGTTCGTTACGATACTTTTGGTTAAAGTATTTAATACTCCGAGCAATTTTACCCGTAGATCCGTAGATTGAATACTTATCAGTATTTGAAAAAATAAAACTCCTATGTTAAAACATAATTGTCCGCATAGTACGCAAGTAATTTCGGCTTGGATATAGCTAGGAAATCGAAACGGCCCAGAACTGATATCAGAGTCCAATAGGTATGTAAATTATCCTGAGGTAAAAGAAGGTTTTGGCATTCATGTACCTAGACATCACATGTACACGAATGTCTTTAACTGAAGAAAATTTTCCCCCTTTGGATACCACATGTCTTAAACGCTTAGCAAATGCCAGGACGCGTTTCAATTTCCCACGAGATGATTGAGAAATGTACAAATGGAACATGTCGTTATATTAACAGCATCTTAACACATGACGAAGCCTGACTTTTCTACTTTTAAGTGCATGTTAAAGCATGGAATAAAGTCGAGTTTTTGAAAATGAAAGTGTATTTGTAAAGTCATTCTTTAAAATACGTGGGCAAGGCGAAAAGTTCTCGGCCTGACACAGAGATGGCGTTACAATTAACAGAAATTTATGTTTTCTGCGTGGCTGCATGTGTTTTTAGTTCATATGAAAACTCTCAACTTGTTCTCTCGAGTAGTTTGTTTGCAAGAATTTTTGTAGTAGACGTCGTGCGTGTTATTTTTTTAAATGGATAAACTTGAATATCGTGCTGTTATAAAATTCTTTCTTTTGGATGGTTTAACCCCTATGGAAATTCATCCGATGTTGACAAAAGTGTACGGAGACTCTGCTCCTTCGATGTTAACCGTTAAAAAGTGGGCAGCTGAATTTAAACGTGGTCGTACGTACCTCGAAAATGACCCACGTGAAGAACGACCAAAAACCACAACCACACCAGTAATCATCGAAAAAGTACATGATATTGTGTTGGACGATAGGCGAGTGAAAGTGAATGAGATAGCTGAGGCTGTAGGGATATCGGAAGAGAGGGTGAGGAACATTTTGCACAAAGAATTAGAGATGAGAAAGCTCTGCGCAAGATGGGTGCCGCATTTGCTGAATGTCGATCAAAAGCAAATGCGCAAACGATTTTCGGAGCATTCTTTGGACCGATTTAACAAGAATCCGATCGATCTTGTGCGGCGCTTTGTTACCATGGATGAGACATGGGTCCACCACTACACGCCAGAAACGAAACAGCAGTCGAATCAGTGGGTGGAAGCCGGTGGTTTAGCGCCAAAGAAAGCGAAGTCGATCGCATCTGCCGGAAAAGTCATGGCCAGCGTGTTTTGGGATGCAAAAGGAATCTTGTTCATTGCTTACCTTGAAAAAGGCAGAACAATTACAGGCGCATATTACTCTGACATTCTTGATCAGCTGGATGCCAAAATTCGCGAGGAGAGGCCTGGTTTAAGATGAAAAAATCATTTTTCATCAGCACAACGCACCAGCACACAAGGGTGCGTTGGCGATGGGAAAACTGCTGGATTTGGGGTACGATTTGATCGGCCATCCTCCCTATTCTCCTGATTTGGCACCCTCAGACTTCCATCTATTTCCAAATTTGAAAAAATTTGTTTCTGGAAAACGATTCACATCCAACGAAGAAGTTGAAAAAACCGTAGAAGAATATTTTGACAGCCTTCCAGACTCTCACTTCCGGGAAGGAATATTGATGTTAGAAAAACGCTGGACCAAGTGTGTTGAACTCAAGGGAGATTATGCAGAAAAATAAAATCATTTTTTATATTTAAATTGCAGTCTTTCATTGTCAGGCCGAGAACTTTTCACGTTGCCCACGTAGACTTGGTGGTTATTTACTTTATTGTAAGATTAATTGTGGTGCGTGTGATGCTGAAACACAAAAACGATGACCACGAAGTTACGTGTTACCCACATTTGCTCTTTCCACCATCGCAACGTCCCGGCCTACCTATCAGTATTTAAAAAGAATTGAGCTGAAGGAGTTGAAACATCCACACCATAACCCAGATCTCGTTTCCTGCTACTTTAGAGGATAGAAAGCTTTCCAATAACGATGATCTTTTTAGGGCATGGGTCGATGTGTACGTCCAGATTTTAAAAAAAATACGTGAAAGAGTTGGTTTGATGCTTGATTTTGAAGCATAGATAAGGGCATCGAATGTGCTTAAAATTATTATTATTACGCTCTATTGTAAAACTACTGTGAATCCTTTTTTGTGGATTATTAATGTAATTAGCAAGACCTTTTTACTTTTAGAATGTCAAGGTTACTACCAAATTCCCAAACCAGCTCCAGGAACTGTTCACCAGTTCGTGGTTGGAGGAGAAGATGCACGTCCAGGACAATACAAACACATGGTAAAGATATTTAATTGTTTGCTTTGAAGCAGTATTTAAGATTACACGTGTTAAATTTACATTTAGTTCAGACGAGGGTAGTTTGACAAGTTATGAGAATGGAAAAGAAAAACGAATTTTTTAAATACAAAATAATTTTTATTTTTCAATATATTCTCCTAAAAGAGCAATACATTTACTCCAACGGTGCTCCGATACCCTTATGCCATTTCTAAAATGCGATTCCGGAAGGCTTGCAAAATACTCATTTACGAAGATGATAAGCTCGTCGTTAGACGAAAATTTCTTTCCACCCAGTGCTGTTTTCAATTTTGGAAAAAGGTGGAAGTCGGAAGGGGCTAGATCCGGCGAATAAGGCGCATGCAGTACTAATTGGAAATGCAACTCGTGGATTTTGGACATCGCAACTGTGCTGATATGCGAGAGAGCGTTGTCTTGGTGAAACACAATCTTTTTCTTTGCCATTCCTGGCCGTTTAGCACGAATCTCAACATTTAATTTTTGTAGAAGTTCTGCATAGTATTGTCCGTTTGTTTTGGCACCTTTTTGAAGGTAATCAATGATCAAAATGCCCTTTGAATCCCAAAAAATTGATACCATCACCTTGTTTGCCGATAAAGTGGTTTTTGCTTTTTTTGGAGGTACAGAACTAGGTTCTAACCATTGTTTCGACTGTTGTTTAGTTTCGGGTGTACTCTAATGTATCCAAGTTTCATCGCAAGTAACAAAGCGCCTACAAAAATCAATCGGATTCCGCTTATAAAGGTCCAAACACTTATTGGAAATGCGCAAACGAGTGAACTTTTGATCAGTCGTAAGCAATCGCGGCACCCATCTTGCCGAAACCTTGAAAAGGCCCAATTCTTTCGCAAAATGTGGTGTGCGCATTCTGTTGAAATGTTTACCATGTCTGCTATCTCTCTCACTTTGAGTCATTTCCTTAGAAGCCACGATTTTGGGTGCTCCAGAGTGCGCTTCATCAACACAGCTTGTTCTACCACGCTTAAATTCGTTTACCCACCTACTTATTGTGGCGGATGATGCAGCAGATTCACCTAATGTTTCCCGTAACTCATCTTTTATTTCGGTAGCTTTCATACCCTTAATTACGAAGTATTTAATCACCGCACTATACTCTGCTTTTTCCATTTTAACAAAACGACGTGTTGCTTCTTTTTCAATCAGCTGTCAAAAATAAACTAATCAACCGAGTTATCTAGATATCGGAATGTAAACATTTAAATGGGCGACCTAAATTACAGTGCATTTGTTTTACCAATTAGAGCGCCGCCTATGTGTCATTCTCACTACTTGTCAAATTATCCTCGTACATCATCATTTTATAAATCCAACACCATAAACTTTTCTTAAAGAAGAAACACAACGACAATCCAATTATTCCTGCCTTTATTGATTTTAACATTTCGAATCTATTTATTACTGCTTTAACAAATCAAATAAATTGAGTCCTTTAAATGTCGTCGTATCTGTTTTCCAAGTTATTTTAAGTCATTTTATAATTATTTGCATTTTAATAAATGATTTCGTAAATCATAATTTCTGCTCCTTCCTCTTCTCACGTTTAGTACGATATCAATTATGTGATAACACTAGTGAAGCTTCATCATATCTAAAAGCTTGTTAAATTAATATCGCGTGCTGAAAAAACTTTTCTGGTGTTGTGAATTAGTATTTAATTTTTCTTCAAGATTGGTTAGATTAAATAAATACTAATTCTCAAAACTAGTTCAAGTTGCGGTAAGGATCTATAAAAAGTAAACCAAACATGACACGTCCACGTGGTTTTTTTATGTCACCACCATTTTAATCCATTAAATCATCATCTTAGCAAGATGTTGAAATTTTATTTGACTCTGCATTACAGATGAATAATTTTAAAAATACTAATATAGAATTGGAATCTTTTTGCATTTTTCGCATTGATTTTGTTAACACACATAAATATACTTAAATTAAATTTATATAAATTCCATAAACTACTATCACCTCCCTTTTGAAAAGTACCATAGCCATCTTCATTTGAATGAAATTAAAAATGGAAATAGAAAATCAAAATATTCAATCCAAAAAGAATTACCTGTTTCATTACAATTTTTTGAGACTTTGATTCTGGGGTGATTATCTTAATTTCGATTCTGTTTGTGCTGTTGTGGTTTCCTCTTCCTGTTCAAATTTTGCTTCAAAGAAGTCTCTCCATATGGTACGAAGACTTCCGCGGTCGTGGTCCATGCTATCTGCTTCTGAGCTTACGGGCTGGAACCGCGTCACTTGTATATCTGCCGACGTTTCGTACCCATTTGCATGGGACATCTTCCGGGATCTATAGAGATCTCTAAGTACCCTAATAACCGTAACCGCGATGACAGCTATCCCCCTACACAACGCCTGGCAATCCTATATCTCCAAACTACCCAACCGCAACCGTAACGCTCCATTGAACCATGACCCATTACCCATATATAAACTCGTCCACCATCGACTTACACCAATTTCAGTGCAGTAGTTGAGACCTGAAGATATCCCATACAAATGGGTACGAAACGCCGGCAGATATACAAGTGACGCGGTTCCATCCCGGAAGCCCAGAAACAGGTTGCAAGTCTCTCCATATTTGTAGTATTTCTGTTGTTGTTGTCTTTATTTTTTGTGTTCTATTTTTCGCGCCCCTTACTTCCTTCTTCTTAATCCCTCTCACTCTGGCTATCCTACTTCAGAAGATTCCATTACTGCTTCCGTATTGTCTCTAAATCATTTCCACCTATTCCGTTTTCGCATCTTTCACTTTGTCTCTCAACTTTATGCATTCTATCCTATGCTCTTCTGTTTTTCGTCTTTCTATGTCTTATGGTCTTTTGTTTTTGTTCCGTAATTTTTCAATGCCTCTTTTCTCAGTCTTATACTTATTTTCAATTCAACATTCTCATATTGTAAAATTGCACATTTATTTTTCAGATAAATTTGCCTCTAAACTATAGTATCTTTTCCGATAAGTCTATTTTAGCAGACTAAATGAAACGACCATAATTAACACAACCTAAACATACACTAATGATGACTTGACAAATACATATTCCAAATTTTCTTTAGGCTCTTCTCGGATATGGAAATGAAGACAACGCAGAATGGATATGCGGTGGTAGCCTAATCAGTGAGCAATTTGTTTTAACAGCCGCCCATTGTCGGTCTTCTAGAAAATCGTAAGTTATTTATATAAATATCGATGAATGAAATAAACATTACTCAAATCGCTTTATGTACTCTACGAGGGTAGTTTGACAAGTAGTGAGAATGGAAAAAAAAACGAATTTTTTAAATACAAAATAATTTTTATTTTTCAATATATTCTCTTAAAAGAGCAATACATCTATTTCAACGGTGCTCCAATGCCCTTATGCCATCTCTAAAATGCGATTCCGGAAGGCTTGCAAAATACGCATTTACGAAGATGTTAAGCTCGTCATTAGACGAAAATTTCTTTCCACCTAGTGCCGTTTTCAATTTTGGAAAAAGGTGGAAGTCGGAAGGAGCTAGATCCGGCGAATAAGGCGCATGCGGTACTAATTCTAAATGCAACTCGTGGATTTAGGACATCGCAACTGTGCTGGAGTGCGAGGGAGCGTTGTCTTAGTGAAACAGAATCTTTTTTTTGCCATTCCTGGCCGTTTAGCACGAATCTCAACATTTAATTTTTGTAGAAGTTCTGCTTAATATTGTCCGTTTGTTATGGCACCTTTCTGAAGGTAATCAATGAGCAAAATGCCCTTTGAATCCCAAAAAAATGATGTATCACCTTGTTTGTCGATAAAGTGGTTTTCGCTTCCTTTGGAGGTGCAGAACCACGTTCTAACCATTGTTTCGACTGTTGTTTAGTTTCGGGTGTACTGTAGTGTATCCAAGTTTCATCGCAAGTAACAAATCGCCTACAAAAATCAACCGAATTCCGCTGATAAAGGTCCAAACATTCATTGGAAATGCGCAAACGAGTGAACTTTTGATCAGTCGTAAGCAATCGCGGCACCCATCTTGCCGAAAGCTTGGAAAGGCCCAATTATTTCGTTAAAATGTGGTGAACGCGTTCTGTTGAAATATTTACCATGTCTCCTAACTCTCTCACTTGAGTCGTCGATCTTGCGTAATAATATTAAGGATTTTTATAATCATTTGCTTAGAAGTCATGATTTTGGGTGCTCCAGAGCGCGCTTCATCAACACAGCTTGTTCTACCACGTTTAAATTCATTTACTCATCTACTTATTGTGGCGGATGATGGAGCAGATTCACCTAAGGTTTCCCGTAACTCATCTTTTATTTCGGTAGCTTTCATACCCTTAATTACGAAGTATTCAATCACCGCACGATACTCTGCTTTTTCCATTTTAACAAAACGACGTGTTGCTTCTTTTTCAATCAGCTGTCAAAAATAAACTAATCAATCGCTTTATCTAAATATCGGAATGTAAACATATAAATAGCCAACCTAAATTTCAGTGCATTTGTTTTACCATTTAGAACGCCACCTATGTATCATTCTCACTACTTGTCAAACTATCCTCGTACTTGATAGGTTTAGTTTGCCACACTAAGTGCTTGTAAATGTAATATTTAATGATCATTTGTCATATTTATTTTCATGAAGCCGTTGGTAGCAATGTAACAATTTATTATAATTCAACAGAATGCACCGATTAACAAACTTTGACTTTAAAAATAAATGTAAAGATGCTATCTTCTATTGAAATAACAATTCTCAGGACGATTCGGATTAAGAAGGATGCAGATATACAAACACTCCCTTAATTCAAATAGTGGAAAAAATTCACAAAATATTTACGCATTCGATGATAACCACAACCACTTTAGGAAGATCTTTCTTATAAGTAATAATAAAGAAAACACAACAAATTTAACATTACAATTTTACAATCACGACTACCTTCTCCCACCTAAGGGCGCTGTTTATTGAACTCGCTAATTATTCGCTCCTCAATTTTAAACTCGGCCTATCGATCGCCGCTTGCTGGGATCAATATTTATAATGTTTACACTAATTCTCCTCTGCATTTATGCCACGAGACGCTGAGTATCAGATGTACCAAACATCTGAGCAGAATGACCTGGTATCCAGATCTAACCGTGCCTCTTTTTTTCTTGAGTTCATTGGCTCATGTGTGGATTCTAGTTCCTCGTCTATTAAATAATCACAAAATTTTTTTATTACCCACTCTCTAGACGAAGGGATTATCTTGTTTTCCGTACACCCTCGTTACCGCAAAAAGACAATTGTTCTATAATATGGACGTGCTTCACAACTGCAAGACATTTGCTTCATTACTTTTAAGTGCACATCACTGAGACAATATAAATAATATGTAGATACAATAACTAAACATAAAAAATCTATACTAAAATGTAAGTATAGGATTATATAAAATAAAAAATCTTTTCAAATTAAACAGACAATATAAAAATGGAACAACGACAATGCAATGCATTTATATTCTTAGAGTAAGTAAAACCTTTCTGAGAACTTAATAAAGACCTCTGTTCTGATAATCAATATAATACATTTACATTTGAAAAATACAAATTGAGCAGCGTCTTTACCCAAATGAAAATTAAGTTATAAATATATTTAAAAAAATAAAATATTAAAAAAATTACGCGTACCATTACAACATAACAGTCTGATATATAAATTTAACGAAGGAATATCAATTCGTACAAATCGCACAAAATTTTCTGCAGCAAAAAAGCCCTAATCAGGCTGATGTAAATATTTCGAAGAATATCTATAACATTGCTTATATAAATTACAGCCCTTGAAGTTCAAACAATACCAGAATATTATAAATTTTACTCATTTATTTAATGATTAACGAGCGAGATGCACTGTTGTAACTGTAAACTTCTATAAGACTCTATCGATAATTGCAATCTAGCGAAAATGTGCAAAAATATGCCGCTCGGAGCCTCCTAAAGGTTTGCTACCCTGAGCTTCGCAACCGTTAAGATCGCAGTTGCTTTCCCACTTATAAAATGGCAATTATGGCATGCAAAACTAGGAGAAATTGTAGGAACACATGGTTAGGCTACATAAACATGAAACTACTATACATAAATACATGCAGACCATCTGATTGCGATAGCGAACTCGAAAGATAAATTAAAAAGACCAAATGGAAATTTAGGCAGAAGCACTACTCAAGCGCGTTCTTAAAATCTACATGAAAAAGTCGAAATAGTGGGTGTATGGAAAAAACTGGAATACACAACAATACCACACTCGAAATCAAATTGAAATAGGTTTTTGAAGAAGCGAATTTCAAGTTACTTTTCGGTCCAGAATCCGCAAAATATCTTCAAGGAAATGCGAAGGATAAAGTTGAGGTAAATCAGGAATGCTGGATTTACAAAAAAAAGGAAAACATACCGTAACAAAAAATACATTGGCAAATGAGCCGCTCAATAGGAAGCCGTTGTATAAACATTTCTCGCATATTAAGTTTAATCGGCCAGAGAAATCCAGTTTACCGAAACATGTATTAGAAAATAATCAAAAACATAAACAATTACTGAGAATTAAACAACGAAGAGAGCATTTTCATCCTGAAAATCACAAACAATGTATTTAACGCAGACAGCGAATCTATTCCATATTCCAGCCTCTATAAGTTCCTAGAAAATACGGTCATCAAAAGATGTCCTTAAGTGTAAGCGAAGGCATTTATTAGTTTTAGTTTTAAGTATAGGGAATATTGGCCTACGTGCTTCTTGTGGAACACAGTGTATGTTTGGTGTTCGATGAAAGTATTTGGCGGATTTTTGTGTGTGAGCTTTACCGCGAACCCAGCTGCGACACGCCAATTAAATTCTGCTGATGATGACTGACTTAATTATCGAAATGCGTATACATAATACGAGGAGGTTTTTTACCTTGTTGTGATTAATAATTAAATATTAAGAAAAAAAATTAGTAACTACATTACACCTTTGAAATGCACATTTTACTAATGTAATCTTTTACTTGGTATTCTTACAGTGGCATGGTAAGATTCGTCAGACTAGGTGTATGGGACACACAGAACACAACCAATGTCCAAACTGTTACAGTAGACACCTTTATTCCGCATCCATTATATAAACGCCCACAGTTTTATCACGATATAGCTCTTATAAAACTAAAGGAACCAATATTTTTTACTGAAATCATAAAACCTGCTTGCTTAGCGACCCAATGGGATTTGAAAAATGTTGTTCTAAATGTAACTGGTTGGGGACTCCTCGAGGCCTTGGGCGACTCGCCTACCATTTTGCAAACCGCAGCCCTACAATACGTTTCCAATAAAAAATGTCAAAGGTCTTACGAAAATGATAGGGGATTCCGAGCCGGAATTATTGAAACTCTGCAAATATGCGCTGATGGCGGTTCGAAAAGAAGAGATGCTTGCAATGTACTCATAGGTTTTTAAGTAAAGTTTTCTAATTTAAATCGCTAATATGTTGTAGGGTGATTCAGGAGGTCCGTTACAATTTCCAAATTCGCTTTATGACTTCGGGACTTTTCCTGAAATTGCTGGAATTACTTCCAATGGCCGAGGGTGTGGTCTTATAGCCGGAATTTATACAAGAGTATTGCCGTACGTATCTTGGATCGAAGGAATAGTGTGGCCAAACGAATAACACTGTTTTACTAGTAAGTATATAGGTATGTACATGTATTGGGTTGGCAACTAAGTACTTTCGGTTTTGTAGTATAAAATAAAACACTTTTTTTAAACAAAGAATAGTTTTTAATCAATTATATATTTTCCATTTTGCTCAATGACCTTTTGCCATCTTTCCTTCAGCTGCATGATTCCGCGCTCATAAAATTTCTGGTCCTTATCAGCAAAAAAAGTGAACCAGGTGCGAGTGAAGGTCATCGTCATTTGTGAAAGTTTTACCATTCAAAGAATTCTGCAAACTTCGAAATAAATGGTAATCAGATGGTGCTAGACCAGGGCTGTATGGGGGATGTGGCATCACTTCTCAGCCAAGCTCCAATAGTTTCCCACGAGTTGCCAAAGATGTGTGAGGCCTTGCATTATCTTGGTGGAAAACTACACCTTTCCGATTTGACAATTCTGGCCGTTTTTCTTCGATTGCTTCATTCAGTTTTATTAATTGTTGACAGTAAACATTAGAATTGATCGTTTGGTTCCTTGAAAGCAGCTCAAGAAACACAACACCTTTGTAATCCCACCAAACTGACAGCATGCAATTCAGCTTTCGATGTGGTTTGAGCTGGTTTATCGTCTTCGCTCCATGATCGTTTTCGAACGATGTTACTGTACAGGATCCATTTTTCATGACCAGTGATGATCCTTTTTAAGAAAGGGTCGGTTTCATTTCGTCTAAGGTGCATATCGCAAAAGTTGATTCTTTGTGTTAAATGAATTTCTTTCAATTCGTGAGGTACCCAAATATCAAGCTTCTTAACTAGCCCAAGACATTTTAAATGTTTTTCAATTGTTGTGTGAGATACATGTAGCCTCTCCGCAACCTCTCGAATAGTTATATGACGATCCTCTTCAATTATGACTTTGATTTGGTCATCACTACTTCAGTAGGCCGACCAGAACGTTGCTGATCTTTGAGGGAAAAACTTCCAGAACGGAATTTTTTATACCATTTCTGACACGTGCGCTATGTTAAGCAATTAGCACCATAAACTTCACATATCTTTTTGTGAGCCGCAGCAGCTTTCTTTCCTTTACGGAAATAAAATAGTAAAATATGTCGAAAATGTTCGTTTCTGCACTCCATTTAAAATTAACCCACAACTAATAGCTTTAATAAAAATCACGCACTACTTGCTTCTGAAGTTACGTCAATGTGACTAGTATCACGCGACAGACGGTAAAGTACAGCACTAACATACGTTATACAAAAAATAAAGCAACGCTCTCTATCAGTAAAAACCGAAAGTAGTTAGTTGCCAACCCAATATTTCTCATGTTTAGTAGTCAAGTTCTCGGTGAATAGGTTTTGTTTTACATTTGTAGTGAGCGCCTGATTTTTTTATCACTCTTTCACAAGTTCTGACAATTTCGTTTAAATTAGTTTATTTACTTTCGTCCTTTGTTAGTCCTTTATTGTATTGAACTTAAATCTTACGATATTTAAATCAACATACATTAGTTTTTTGGCTAATAACCGCCACTGGTTTAAATTATACAAATTAGGTAGTGAAATTACAAAAAGAAACATAGAAAAGTAGGAAAAATATTAAGTATTTGATTCAAAATGCATTAAAGTGTGGTCTCTTCCTATTTTAACATTTTGCAGTATTAAATACGTAGTATATTAAAAAATGATTGCTATAAGACGAGTTTTACCACACAATACCAAGGTTCTCGCTTCGCCTGTCGCATCCTAAAAGACGAATGCGTTGTTATTTCCAAAAAAAAGATCAACATTTATGTAAAAATAATCATCCAGTATGCAACAACACACAAATGTTTAGAAAATATGGTGCGAAATTAAAATCACGCATAATACACTTATATACATTAATTTAATGTTAAATATTTACAATCCTTAGTAAAAACGTTACGTCTTTCGTATATAAAGATGTACATAACATTATGAAAAGTTTAATTTGATTTTAAAAAAGATACGTATTGTCATAAGTCGATTATCTTACTTCGAGCATAATCAGTGGAGTATGTTTTGTTAACCTTAGTAAAGGATAAGGCATTGGCATAAACGTTTACGCTGCGAATAATATTTACATTTAGGATTTCTGGGGAAATCTAGAGATGCAAATACTGTAATGTAAGTCGAATTAAAATTTCAAGTATAGCAATGCGTTTTAGCAACTTCACAGACGTTTGAATCTCTAAAAATCAATTAGATAGAGTATGTTTTAAAAACAATTTAAAAATAAATATATACATACTTATAAACATAACATTTTGATCTGAAATCTGATCTGATCTGAAATTCATTATTATTCGATCATTGTGTTATTTTGTAAAAAGTTAATTTATCCGTAAATAAAATGTGAAATATAAGGGTTAAAAAATCAATAACTAACATATGCAATTATATTACAGGGATTTTAGATATTGCTTTAGAAATAGTATACTAATTACGAGGGTAGTTTGACAAGTAGTGAGAATGGAAAAGAAAAACGAATTTTTTAAATACAAAATAATTTTTATTTTTCAATATATTCTACTAAAAGAGCAATACATTTATTCCAACAGTGCTCCAATGCCCTTATGCCATCTCTAAAACACGATTCCGGGAGGCTTGCAAAATACTCATTTACGAAGATGATAAGCTCGTCGTTAGACGAAAATTTCTTTCCACCTAATGCCGTTTTAAATTTTGGAAAAAGGTGGAAGTCGGCGCTAGATACGGCGAATAAGGGGCATACGGTACTAATTGGAAATGCAACTCGTGGATTTTGGACATCGCAACTGTGCTGGTATGCGAGGAAGCGTTGTCTTGGTGAAACAGAATCTTTTTCTTTGCCATTCCTGGCCGTTTAGCATGAATCTCAACATTTAACTTTTGTAAAAGTTTTGCATAATATTGTCCGTTTATTGTGGCACCTTTCTGAAGGTAATCAATGAGCAAAATACCCGTTGAATCCCAAAAAATTGATGTTTGCCGATAAAGTGGTTTTCGCTTTCTTTGGAGGTGCAGAACGACGTTCTAACCATTGTTTCGACTGTTGTTTAATTTCGGGTATACTGTCGTGTATCCAAGTTTCATCGCAAGTAACAAATCGCCTGCAAAAATCAACCGGATTCCGCTTATAAAGGTCCAAACACTCATTGGAAATGCGCAAACGAGTGAATTTTTGATCAGTCGTAAGCAATCGCGGCACCCATCCTGCCGAAAGCTTGGAAGGCCCGATTCTTTCGTTAAAATGTGGTGTACGCGTTCTGTTGAAATGTTTACCATGTCTGCTATCTCTCTCACTTTGAGTCGTCGATCTTGCGTAATAATATTATGGATTTTTATAATCATTTCCTTAAAAGTCACGATTTTGGGTGCTCCAGAGCGCGCTTCATCAATACAGCTTGTTCTACCACGTTTAAATTCACCCAACTCATCTACTTATTGTGGCGGATAATGGAGGCAGATTCGCCTAATGTTTCCCGTAACTCATCTTTTATTTCGGTAGCTTTCATACCCTTAATTACGAAGTATTTAATCACCGCACGATACTCTGCTTTTTCCATTTTAACAAAACGACGTGTTGTTTCTTTTTCAATCAGCTGTCAAAAGTAAACTAATCAACCGATTTATCTAAATATCGGAATGTAAACATATAAATAGGCAACCTAAATTACGGTGCATTTGTTTTACCAATTAGAGCGCCACCTATGTGTCATTCTCACTACTTGTCAAACTATCCTCGTATAGTAAGAAAGACGTCCCATAGATGACATTAGCCACTTAAGAATTTTATTTGTTTTTATTTAAATGTTAAAAAGCAAAAATCTTATTCCGAGTGAAGAAATTAAATTTGAAAGAGCTAAGAATATAAATTTTATACATTTTAAAATGGGAAACAAAATTATTTAACCCTTGACGTGATCAATAAAAAAATAAGGACACGGTAGATTTCTTGGCTTTAGTTGCATGAGAAGGGCTCCGTAAGGATACGGCGCTTCACGATAATTTAATAGCGTTGTTGTATCCCCAAATCGAATTGGTTGATTTATTTCGTAAAGTAAAGTTAATAAAGCTGTAAAAATATGTATCTATTTATAATTGTTACCCACTTCTGTTTCAGATATGGTAGCCATTGTTCCATTTACAATGCAGAAGATGCAACATACTTGGATAGCAACATTTTCATAATCAGAACAAAATTTGTAATCCACAGATGATGTAATATAATATTTCAGATAATATAAGAATATTTTTTATAAATACCTACTCAAAAACATTCAAGCATTTACTTCTATAACTTTAACAACAGTTTTTGAAATACATAGAACGTCATTCAAAGTGACTCCTTTTTAAATACCTGTTTTAACCTAAATTTGACTTTCATCAAGTTGTAATTTATGCAGTTTGTAAAGAAAGGTGGAGCTTACGCGAGCGTTGCATATGATGCATTTGAAGGACAATTCAAACACATGGTAAATTAAGTCATTTAATTGTTTACTTTAAATAGTTTTAAGACTACACCTTTTAAATATGAAACATTTATTTCATTCAGCTTGTACGGACATTTTGTAAATCCTAGATCATAAGCTTTTCTAAAAGAAGAAACATAACAATATCCCAATTATTGACTTTAGAAAACCAAATCTTAGGAATTCTGCCTTTTATTGATTTGAATATTAAAGGGTTTTCCAATAGGGACTTGACAACTTTTAATTCAATTTGTGAACGCACCCTTTCACTAATCATCGAACTGTCACTGTCAATTTATTCAGTAAACTTAACATTTTCATCATGGTAAAGTACACGAGCGAACAACGTCTGCAAATTATAAAAATTTACTACAGAAATTCGGAATCCGTGATCGCTACTTTAAGAGCGTTAACTCCGATTTTCGGTAGTAATTCTCGCCCTAGTAGACAGGCAGTAACAAGTTTAGTGCAAAAATTTGAGTCTACATATTCGTTGTGTGATGTTGCCGTGCCAGTGAGACAACGGGTTGGTCGATGTGTCGAAAATATCGCTGCCGTTGAAACATCCGTAGCAAATGATCCAAATCAGTCAATTCCACGGCGTTCTCAAGAGTTGGTCATCGCCCAGACCATTTTATGGCGAATTTTGCGTAAGGATCTTAGTTTACACCCATACATGATCAAGCTGACTCAAGAATTGAAGCCGATGGACCATTTGAAGCCATTTTCCTGATTGGGCTCATTTGAACCTGGCCGAAGATGAGCATTTTTAGCGAAGAATTGTATTTAGTGATGAAGCTCATTTCTGGTTAAATGGCTACTTCAATAAGCAAAATTGCCATATTTGGAGCGAAGATAATCCTCAAGCCGTTAACGAATCACCATTACATCCATTAAAATTTTTTGGTGCGGTTTACACGCTGACGGCATCATCGATCCTTATTTCTCTCGAAATGAGGAAGGAGTTGCTGTTGCGGTGAATGGCGCGCGCTACCAAGCCATGTCGACTAAATTTTTGTTTCCAAAAATTAATCAGCTAAACATCGACGACATTTGGTTCCAACAAGGTGGAGCAAATTGCTATCAAGCGCGCTTAACAATCGAATTATTGCAAAATCAATTTGATGACAACTTTATTTCCAGAAGTGATCCTGTTCTCTGGCCCCCTCGTTCGTGCGATTTAACGCCTCTGGATTACTTTTTACTAAGTGCCATGAAATTATCTACCAGATTATATTTAAAAAAATCTCAATCCAACAATATTTCTGTCTTGTATCATATTATCATTTAAATTTCTCAAGCTCGTAAAAAAACACCCGTTATATATGTATATATACATATATATATATATATATATATATGTAAGTACTTACCTTGTTTCGAATCTTCTCCCACCTAACTACATTGTTCAGTGAATTCACTAATTATTCGCTCTTGAATAATTTTAAACACTGCTTATCGATCTCAGCTTGCATTGTCCAATATTCACAATGTCTACACTAATTTTCCTCTGCAAGTGACCGAGACGCTTTAGTATCAGACGAACCATACATCTGAGCAGAATGATCTAGTGTCCATATCTAACCCTGCCTCTCTTTTTCTTCAGTTCTTAGGCTCATGTGTTGAATAATGTTCCTCCTCTATTTACATAAACACAAAATTTGTTTAATACCCACTCTCTAGAAGAAAGGATTATCCTATTTTCCGCACACCTTTGTCACCGCAGACAGATATTTGTTTTATTATATAGAAGTGCTTTACAAATGCAAGACACCTGCGCCATTCTACACTAAAGTGTAAGTACAGGGTTATGTGAAATAAAAAATCTTTCCAAATTAAACAGACGATATAAAAACGAAACAAAGACAATGCAATGTATTTATTCTTCGAGTAATTAAAATCTTTCGGAGAATTTAATAAAGACCTCTGTTCTGAGAATCAGTGTAATAGGAGGGAACGTTTTTATATTCGCGGAATGAGCGGGTTGTAGAGGTGTGAGGTGTTTCGATACTTCGACAGGTGCGTTGTCTCATTGGCACAAAAACATCCAATAGTGAATATTTTGACTCGAATTGACCCACTATAGCACATAGAACCTGTCCGTCGCGACGATTGTTAGTAAGTAAGTAAGTAGTAAGGTAGTAATTTTTAATAATTTCCAAACGTTGCTCGTTCCTGAGCTTCACTATGATAAAAATGTTTACTGAGGTTTTGACGTTGTCAGATCATAAAAAACCTTCAAGGATGCAGTCGTATTAAAAGGTAAAATGTCCCTATTGGAAAACTCTTTATAAACATAACTTGTGGAAATCCAAATACAATATCAAAAAAAAACATAAATGAATATGGTCTACCTAAATAATATCGAACAACGATAATCTAAAAATGCAAATCCATTAACATTGAAACTCTGTTATTTTGTAAATAGTTAATTTGTTTATAAATAAAATGTCTACTATAAGAAAGGATTAAAGAATCAGTAAGTAGCATACGCAAACTATATTACAGAGATTATTGCGTGTAAAGGAC
Organism: Dermolepida albohirtum; assembly: GCA_031893035.1. Classification (NCBI taxonomy): domain Eukaryota; kingdom Metazoa; phylum Arthropoda; class Insecta; order Coleoptera; family Scarabaeidae; genus Dermolepida; species Dermolepida albohirtum. The sequence goes on along the minus strand of JAVIWB010001129.1, from coordinate 80,660 downwards.
TCCCTAAGAATACGGCGCTTCACGATAATTTAATAGCGTTGTCGTATCCCCAAATTGAATTTGTTGATTTAGTTCATAAAATGAAGTTAATAAGGGTGTAAGAATATATATTTATTTATAATTGTTGCCCACTTCTGTTTCAGATATGGTAGTATTCGTTCCCTTGACAATGTAGAAGATGGAACATAATTGGATGGCAACATTTTCATAATCAGAACAAAATTTGTAATGCACAGACGATGTAATATAATATTTCAGATAATGTAGAAATATTGTTTATAAATAACCACTAAAAACATTTAAGTATTTATTTCTATAACATTGATAACAGTCTTTGAGATACATAAAACATAATTCAAACACCTTTCTATGTACTTGTTTTAGCCTAAGTTTAACTTTCATCAAATTCTAATTTATGCAGTTTGTAAATGTATAGTAAAGAAACGTTTTACAATCCATAGTTGCCCGGGGCGTATGGACTTTTTGCACTTACATTACTTCCACTAGCACATAACAGAAAAATAAAATAATTGCAATTCACGGATAATCGCCAGCCCTACCCAATTCTGAATCTATGGTTAATTCTAATAATTGTATTGGGTTGGGTTGGGTTCTTTAGGTTTTTGCTGATAGAGAGCGTTGCTTTACTTTTTGTATAACGTATGTTAGTGCTGTACTTTACCGTTTGTCGCGTGATACTAGTCATATTGACGTAACTTCAGAAGCAAGTAGTGCGTGATTTTTATTAAAGCTATTAGTTGTGGGTTAATTTTAAATGGAGTGCAGAAACGAACATTTTCGACATATTTTACTATTTTATTTCCGTAAAGGAAAGAAAGCTGCTGCGGCTCACAAAAAGATATGTGAAGTTTATGGTGCTAATTGCTTAACAGAGCGCACGTGTCAGAATTGGTATAAAAAATTCCGTTCTGGAGATTTTTCCCTCAAAGATGAGCAACGTTCTGGTCGGCCTATTGAAGTTGATGATGACCAAATCAAAGTCATAATTGAAGAGGATCGTCATATATGTAACTGTTCGAGAGGTTGCGGAGAGGCTACATGTATCGCAAACAACAATTGAAAAACATTTAAAATGTGTTGGGCTAGTTAAGAAGCTTGATATTTGGGTACCTCACGAATTGAAAGAAATTCATTTAACACAAAGAATCAACTTTTGCGATATGCACCTTAGACGAAATGAAACCGACCCTTTCTTAAAAAGAATCATCACTAGTGATGAAAAATGGGTCCTGTACAGTAACATAGTTCGAAAACGATCATGGAGCAAACACGATAAACCAGCTCAAACCACATCGAAAGCTGAATTGCATCCAAAAAAGATCATGCTGTCAGTTTGATGGAATTACAAAGGTGTTGTGTTTTTTGAGCTGCTTCCAAGGAACCAAACGATCAATTCTGATGTCTACTATCAACAATTAATAAAACTGGATGAAGCAATCAAAGAAAAACGGCCAGAATTGTCAAATCGGTAGTTTTCCACCAAGATAATGCAAGGCCTCACACATCTTTGGCAACTCGTGGGAAACTATTGGAGCTTGGCTGGGAAGTGATGCCACATCCCCCATACAGCCCTGATCTAGCACCATCTGATTACCATTTATTTCGAAGTTTGAAGTTTGCAGAATTCTTTGAATGGTAAAACTTTCACAAATGACGATGACCTTCACTCGCACCTGGTTCAGTTTTTTGCTGATAAGGACCAGAAATTTTCTGAGCCCGGAATCATGCAGCTGAAAGAAAGATGGCAAAAGGTCATTGAGCAAAATGGAAAATATATAATTGATTAAAAGCTATTCTTTGTTTAAAAAAAAAGTGTTTCATTTTATACTACAAAACCAAAAGTACTTAGTTGCCAACCCAATATTAATGGCATGTAAAACTAGGCAAAATTATAGGAACGCACACATAGGTTACAAAGACATGAAACTAATACATATAAACGAAGTTTTATATGCAACCATCCGATTCTAGCAGCGAACACGAAAGATAAATCGAAAAGACCAAATAGAGGTTTGTGGTAATGAAGCTCATTCTTATAATCTACATTAAAAAATCGAAATAACGGGTACGGGGAAAAAACTGAAATAAACAAAAGTAATATGCGCAAAACGAAACTGAGAGAGTATTTAAAGAACGCGAATTTCAAGTCATTTTTCAGTCTCTATAAATTCAAAAAGAATGCGAAAGATAAATCCGAGGTAAATCAAGAATCCTGGATTCGTTACAAAAAATTCATTTTTAAAACGAAACGCTCAAGAGAAACATGTTATAAAAAAACATTTCTTGCACATTAAGTTTAATCGGCCAGAGGAATCCGATTTAGCGAAACACGTATTAGAAAATAATCAGAAATATAAACAATTACCGATAATTAAACAGTTACGAGAACACCTTTACACTGAAAAATGAAAACAATATGTTTAATGTGTGACCTCTATGACTTCCTGAAAGGTACGGTCTTCAAAAAAGGTCTTTAAGTGTAGGTGGAGACATGTATTAGTACGAGTGTTAGTTTAAAGTTTAGGAAATATTTGCTTACATGTTTCTTGTGAAAGACAGTATGTGTTTGGTCTTTGAGGAAAGTAGTTCGTGTGAGCGGACCCAGATGCGGCACTGTGATTAATTTCTGCTGATGATGACAACTTAATTGTCGAAATACGTATACAGAATACGGGGTTTTTACCTTCTTATGATTAATAATTATATATATAGAGCAGCTCTTCAGGCCTTGAGGCCCATGGCTTCGATTTTTTGTACAATCTCCCTCCATTTTTTCCTGTCCTTTGTTTTGCTTTCCCAGTCCGGTATTTCCAGCGTTCGTATATCGGCCTTTACCTCCTCCAGCCATTTCTTCTTTGGTCTTCCTCTCCTGCGTTTACCACCCTCGCCCAGTACTAATACTTTTCTTACATGTCTGTGCATAGGCATTCTATATATATGGCCCAACCAGCTTGCTCGTCGGGCTCGGATTTTGTGGATTATACTTGGTTGCCTATACAGCTCCATCACTTCTTGGTTTGTTTTCCTTCTCTATGTACCGTCTTCGTTTTTCGTGCCACCATATATCTTACGCAATATGTTTCTTTCCCATCTTTCCAATTTTTGTGTATTTTTTAGGCTTAGAATCCACGTTTCACTACCGTACATCACCGATGGTTGGATTACTGTCTTATATATTCTTTCCTTTGTTTTTCTGGGTATCGGTTTGGATCTCATCATGTTATTTAGTGCTCCCATGGCTTTTCTACCCTTTAACATTCTCCTCTTTATCTCAACATCTTCATCAGCTCTATTTGTAATCGTCACGCCCAAGTAATCAAATTCACTTACTTTCTCTCTTAATAATTACATATAGAAAATAATTAGTACCAACACTACACCCTTGAAACGCACATTTCGCTAATGTGTAACCTTTTACTTAAAATTCCTATAGGGGCCGGGTAAGATTCGTCAGACTAGGTGCATGGAACATAGAGGACACAACCAACGTAAAAACTTTTGAAGTAGACACCTTTATTCCGCACCCATTATATACACCCCGACAGAATTATCATGACATAGCTCTTATAAAACTAAACGAATCAGTAGTTTTTACTGATTCCATAAAACCTGCTTGCTTGGCAACACAATGGGATTTGAGAAACCTTATTCTAAATGTAACTGGTTGGGGATTCACACAACCCATAAGCGAGCCGGCTACCATTTTGCAAACCGCAGCCGTACAACACGTTTCCAATGAAGTATGTCGAAGATCTTACAAGAATATGAAGAAATTTCCAGCCGGAATTATTGAGACTTTGCAAATATGCGCCTTTGGTATTGCGACAGGAAGTGACACTTGCCAGGTATTCCTAGTTTTTTAAGTAAAATTTTCTAATTTAAGTCGCTGATATATTGTAGGGTGATTCAGGCGGTCCGTTACAATTTCTGAATAAGTTTCACGACGCAGTGACTTTTCCTGAAATTGCTGGAATTACTTCCACTGGCCAAAGGTGTGGTCTTGTACCCGGAGTCTATACAAGAGTATTGCCGTACGTATCTTGGATCGAAGGAATAGTGTGGCCAAACGAATAACACTGTTTTATAAGTAAGTACATAGGCACATGTATTTCTCATGTTTAGTTATCATGAATAGGTTTTGTTTTACATTTGTCATGACCGCCTGATTTTTTCATCTCTCTTTCACAAGTTTTGAGTATTTCGTTCCTATTTTAACATTTAGCTGTACGAAATATACAATATAATAAGTATTTATGTAAAAATAATCAGGTAATTTTGATGGAGGCTGTGGTTGTGTACTGCTTCGTGTGCGGAATTTGTTTCGCACGGGTATTTTGACGTAGTTTTTACAGGTGCGACACTGTTTAATTATCTGCTGATGATGACAACTTAGTTGTCGAAATACGTATACATAATACGAAAATTAATGTGGAAAGGGATTATATATCAACCTTCAGTGATTAAACAACAATGATTACGCAAAATGTAACAACAAATCTACAAAACATGGTGCGATACCAAAATCACGCGTAATACACTTATGTACCCGTACATACATTAATTTAATGGAAAATATTTAAAATCGTTAGTAAAAATGTTACATATATGTATATAAAGATCCGCAATACATTATTAAAGAAGACATGTATAATCATCAATCGATTATCTTACTTCGGACAGAATCAGCACAGTGAGTTGCTTAAAATACTTTCGTCGCGAAAAATTCTTAAATTTAGGATATGATTTCTAGGAATACCAACAATGCACATACTGTAAGTTGAATTAATATATCAAACTATACCAATGTGTTTTAGCAATTTCTTAATACATAGTACGAATTACTTAGAATCAATTAGAGTACGAGGATAGTTTAACAAGTAGTGAGAATGACACATAGGTGGCTCTCTAGTTGGTAAAACAAATGCACCGTAATTTAGGTTGCTTATTTATATGTTTACATTCCGATATTTAGATAAATCGGTTGATTAGTTTATTTTTTACAGCTGATTGAAAAAGAAGCAACACGTCGCTTTGTTAAAATGGAAAAAGCAGAGTATCGTGCGGTGATTAAATACTTCGTAATTAAGGGTATGAAAGCTACCGAAATAAAAGATGAGTTACGGGAAACATTAGTTGAATCTGGGAGCACCCAAAATCGTGACTTCTAAGGAAATGATTATAAAAATCCATAATATTATTACGCAAGATCGACGACTCAAAGTGAGAGAGATAGCAGACTTGGTAAACATTTCAACAGAATGCGTACACCACATTTTATCGAAAGAATTGGGCCTTTCCAAGCTTTCGACAAGACGGATGCCGGGATTGCTTACGACTGATCAAAAGTTCACTCGTTTGCGCATTTCCAATGAGTGTTTGGACCTTTATACGCGAAATCCGGTTGATTTTGTAGGCGATTTGCTACATGCGATGAAACTTGGATACACTATAGTACACCCGAAACTAAACAACAGTCGAAATAATGGTTAGAACGTGGTTCTGCACCTCCAAAGAAAGCGAAAACCGCTTTATCGGCAAACAAGATGATAGCATCAATTTCTTGGGATTCAAAGGGCATTTGGCTCATTGATTACCTTCAGAAAGGTGCCACAATAAACGGACAATATTATGCAGAACTTCTATAAAAATTAATTGTTGAGATTCGTGCTAAACAGCCAGGAATGGCAAAGAAAATTGAAAACGGCACTAGGTGGAAAGAAATTTTCGTCTAACGACGAGCTTGTCATCTTCGTAAATGAGTATTTTGCAAGCCTTCCGGAATCGCATTTTAGAGATGGCATAAGAGCATTGGAGCACCGTTGGAATAAATGTTTTGCTCTTTTAGGAGAATATATTGAAAAATAAAAATTATTTTGTATTTAAAAAATTCGTTTTTCTTTTCCATTCTCACTACTTGTCAAACTACCCTCGTATATCTCGACAACAGTTTAAAAATAAGTATATACATAAGAACATAATGCAAAAAAATCAATAAAATCGTAAAAGAATATGGTCTACCTACATAATGCTGTACAACGATAATCTGAAATGCATTAATATTCAATCTGTGTAATTTTTTAAAGAGCTAATTTATGTACAAATAAAATGTCGCCTGTAATAGAGAATTAAAGAATCAGTAACGAGCGTATGGAACTATATTACAGGGTTTATTAGACATTCCTTTAGAAATAGTATATTAAATATAGTAAGAAAAACGTTTCATAGATGACATAAGAGAATTAAGAATTTTATTTAAAAACGTTGAAATGTAAAAATCTAAGGTAAAGTTTTATTCCAAATGAAGTAAATTAAATTGGAAACCGTCAAGAAAATCAATTCGAGGCATTTTAAAATGGCAAACGAAATTATTGGATCGTTGACGTGATCAATAAAAAAACAATTATTTGGCAGGTTTCTTAGCTTCAGTTGCATACAAAAGGCTCCATAAGAATACGCCGCTTTAGGATAATTTAATGGTGTTGTTGATCTCCCAAATCGAATTAGTTGATTTAGTTCATAAAATGAAGTCAATAAAGCTGTACGAATATATATCTTTTTATAATTGTTACCCACTTCTGTTTCAGATATGGTAGCCATTGTTCCATTTACAATGTAGGAGATGGAACATACTTGGATAGCAACATTTTCATAATCAGAACAAAATTTGTAATGCACAGATGATGTAATATAATATTTCAGACAATATAAGAATATTTTTTACGAATACCCATTCAAAACATTCAAGCATTTATTTCCATAGCCTAAATTTGACTTTCATCGAATTGTAATTTATGCAGTTTTGTAAATGTATAGTAAAGAAATGTTTTACAATCCATAGTTGCTCGGGGTGTATAGAATTTTTACACTTACATTACTTACACTAGTAAATAATAGAAAAAATAAAATAATTGAAATTCAGGAATAATTGTAGTTTTACCTAATTCTGATTCTACGATTAATTCTGTGTCGCCAATTCTAATACAGAAATCCAAGTAGAGGAAGGATCCTTAGACATTATTCATAAAGACCCTACTTGCAGCACTAGACAAATAGCCCAGAAAATAGACATTGTTGTTTGCATACTTAGCAAGTTGAATTTTGATGGAGCCTGTGGTTGATTAACTTAATCACTAAGGTTGATATATAACCCCTTTCCACATTAACTTTCGTAATTTTGTATACGCATTTCGACAACCAAGTTGTCATCATCAGAAGATAATTGCAAAGTGTCGCACCTGGTAAACCACGGCGAAAAATAATTGTACGAAAACAAACTCCGTACGCGATCTGTACCGTTGAGAACCAAAACGTACATTTTGGTTCTCGTGCAGGTATTTTTCGCCTTGGACTCAATACTAATTCCATACATTTATTCTTTAAATTCTGGAGACGTTTATAAATTTATGCGAGGCGGTGCACCATGTTGCAGAGCAAAATCAACAAGAGATTTGCTTTTTGACAGTATCTTGCACGTCCCTCCATGCTCAACTCTCTTAACATGCAAACGAAAATGTATGGAATGGTTTAAAATGGATTATTTACCCAACGCCAAATTCGACCTTAGCTGTTTCAAAACAAAAGCTCGTTAATTGTAAAAGAATGATACTTCATCACAACACGAGACAAACGCAAGTTTGATGGCCCATCGAACATTATTAGATCTTAGAGGGGATGCCACGGTCATCATACTCGCCTGTCAATGCACTTTCAGACTTCCACCTGTTTTATTTCTTCTTGCATGGTTCAATGTTCTACTTAGAAGAGATTATGAGGCAACGCAATGTAAATATTTTCGTTAATAAACATAGGAAGAGAAGTAATAATAATGACTTGCGAAAAACAAAAAAAGTACGATGTAATGTAACAAAATTAAGATAAATTCCAGAACAATTAATTTTTATTATAAAGACGTCATTGAATACATGTTGAAGAATATATTCTGCGGTTTACATGTATTGAATATTACAACAAAAAGAAGACACTAATTTGAAATTCTGGTTCTCGGACATATTAAAACATTCTTGAATCAAAACTTGTTTGACCTTTTAAAATAGCTAAGAGAATAATATGTTTATACAATCATATCGACAGTAAATCGAAGAAATTAACAATGGTCGGACTTATTTCTATCGTGTTATTATTCACAATCAGTGCCATCCGTGGACATTATTTATTATATTGGATGGGTAAGTAAGCATATTATAATAAACACATTTAACCATAGATTAAAACTTATGTAATTACTGACCTTTAGGATATTGTTAATCAATAACCAATAAAAACCAAATTATCAAATAAAATATAAATAAACTATTAGCGTAAATTATGTTAAATAACTGGCAAGACAATGTATCTAAGTCCGAACATTTAAAAAATTAAATATTTGGAGTGAGTTGAAGTTGAACTTAAACAACGTCGTATATGTACGAGGGTAATTTGACAAGTAGTGAGAATGGAAAAAAAACGAATTTTTTAAATACAAAATAATTTTTATATATATATTCTCCTGAAAGAGCAATACATTTATTCCAACGGTGCTCCAATGCACTTATGCCATCTCTAAAATGCGATTCCGGAAGGCTTGCAAAATACTCATTTACGTCGTTAGACGAAAATCTCTTTCCACTTAATGCCGTTTTCAATTTTGGAAAAAGGTGGAAGTCGGAAGGGGCTACATCCGGCGAATAAGGCGCATGCGGTACTAATTGGAAATGCAACTCGTGGATTTTGGACATCGCAACTGTGCTGGTATGCGAAGGAGCGTTGTCTTGGTGAAACAGAATCATTTTCTTTGCCATTCCTGGCCGTTTAGCACGAATCTCAACATTTAATTTTTGTACAAGTTCTGCATAATATTGTCCGTTTATTGCGGCACCTTTCCGAAGGTAATCAATGAGTAAAATGCCCTTTGAATCCCATAAAATTGATGCTATCACCTTGTTTGCCGATAAAGTGGTTTTCGCTTTCTTTGGAGGTGCAGAACCACGTTCTAACCATTGTTTCGACTGTTGTTTAGTTTCGGGTGTACTGTAGTGTGTCCAAGTTGTTTCATCGCAAGTAACAAATCGCCTACAAAAATCAAGAGGATTCCGCTTATAAAGGTCCAAACACTCATTGGAAATGCGCAAACAAGTGAACTTTTGATCAGTCGTAAGCAATCGCGGCACCCATCTTGCCGAAAGCTTGGAAAGGCCCAATTCTTTCGTTAAAATGTGGTGTACGCATTCTGTTGAAATGTTTACGATGTCTGCTATCTCCTTCACTTTGAGTCGTCGATCTTGCGTAATAATATTATAGATTTTTATAATCATTTCCTTAGAAGTCACGATTTTGGGTGCTCCGGAGCGCGCTTCATCAACGTAGTTTGTTCTACCACGTTTAAATTCATTTACCCATCTACTTATTGTGGCGGATGATTGAGCAGATTCACCTAGTGTTTCCCGTAACTCATCTTTTATTTCGGTAGCTTTCATACCCTTAATTACGAAGTATTTGATCACCGCACGATACTCTGCTTTTCCATTTTAACAAAACGACGTGTGCTTCTTTTTCAATCAGCTGTCAAAAATAAACTAATCAACGATTTATCTAAATATCGGAATGTAAACATATAAATAGGCAACCTAAACTACAGTGCATTTGTTTTACCAATTAGAGCGCCATCTATGTGTCATTCTTACTACTTGTCAAACTATCCTCGGAGTTAGAGTTTGCAACTTTTGTTGGCATATCAAAGTCGCCGACAACCAGGACGTATGCGCCTAGTTAATTTACAGATGAATTTAGTACATCGGATCAGCTCGGTGAGAACAGTCGAGGTATTCGTTACATTACTATTTACATGTGTGACATAACAATGTTAGAAGGTTGTGATAGTGCTACAACTCATAAAGTTCATAAAAATATTTCCGAACTTGTAAGATAGCGCAAAGATATACATGTACGGTCTGTGATAAATCTTTATTCTTCCCGGACAAATTTGCGTGTAAAGAAAATAAATTCCTCTGTAATTATAAAAACTCTTTTTGAAAAAACTGTTTTTATTTAAAGTGAATTACAATTCATTAAATTTAATACTTTCAACTTCAAAAACCACTTATAATAGTACCCAATTTCCAATTGAGAGCAATTTTTTAATTTAGCAAAATTAGAAAAAAGATGTTACGACAAAAAGAAGAATCGTATATTTGCAACGACGAACGTGAGGGTTCTCAACAGATTATGTGCGCCATCAATATTGAAATAAATTCCTCTGTAATTATAAAAACTCTTTTTGAAAAAACTGTTTTTATTTAAAGTGAATTACAATTCATTAAATTTAATACTTTCAACTTCAAAAACCACTTATAATAGTACCCAATTTCCAATTGAGAGCAATTTTTTAATTAGCAAAATTAGAAAAAAGATGTTACGACAAAAAGAAGAATCGTATATTTGCAACGACGAACGTGAGGGTTCTCAACAGATTATGTGCGCCATCAATATTGAAATAAATTCCTCTGTAATTATAAAAACTCTTTTTGAAAAAACTGTTTTTATTTAAAGTGAATTACAATTCATTAAATTTAATACTTTCAACTTCAAAAACCACTTATAATAGTACCCAATTTCCAATTGAGAGCAATTTTTTAATTAGCAAAATTAGAAAAAAGATGTTACGACAAAAAGAAGAATCGTATATTTGCAACGACGAACGTGAGGGTTCTCAACAGATTATGTGCGTCATCAATATTGAAATAAATTCCTCTGTAATTATAAAAACTCTTTTTGAAAAAACTGTTTTTATTTAAAGTGAATTACAATTCATTAAATTTAATACTTTCAACTTCAAAAACCACTTATAATAGTACCCAATTTCCAATTGAGAGCAATTTTTTAATTAGCAAAATTAGAAAAAAGATGTTACGACAAAAAGAAGAATCGTATATTTGCAACGACGAACGTGAGGGTTCTCAACAGATTATGTGCGCCATCAATATTGAAATAAATTCCTCTGTAATTATAAAAACTCTTTTTGAAAAAACTGTTTTTATTTAAAGTGAATTACAATTCATTAAATTTAATACTTTCAACTTCAAAAACCACTTATAATAGTACCCAATTTCCAATTGAGAGCAATTTTTTAATTAGCAAAATTAGAAAAAAGATGTTACGACAAAAAGAAGAATCGTATATTTGCAACGACGAACGTGAGGGTTCTCAACAGATTATGTGCGCCATCAATATTGAAATAAATTCCTCTGTAATTATAAAAACTCTTTTTGAAAAAACTGTTTTTATTTAAAGTGAATTACAATTCATTAAATTTAATACTTTCAACTTCAAAAACCACTTATAATAGTACCCAATTTCCAATTGAGAGCAATTTTTTAATTAGCAAAATTAGAAAAAAGATGTTACGACAAAAAGAAGAATCGTATATTTGCAACGACGAACGTGAGGGTTCTCAACAGATTATGTGCGTCATCAATATTGAAATAAATTCCTCTGTAATTATAAAAACTCTTTTTGAAAAAACTGTTTTTATTTAAAGTGAATTACAATTCATTAAATTTAATACTTTCAACTTCAAAAACCACTTATAATAGTACCCAATTTCCAATTGAGAGCAATTTTTTAATTAGCAAAATTAGAAAAAAGATGTTACGACAAAAAGAAGAATCGTATATTTGCAACGACGTGCGTCATCAATATTGAAATAAATTCCTCTGTAATTATAAAAACTCTTTTTGAAAAAACTGTTTTTATTTAAAGTGAATTACAATTCATTAAATTTAATACTTTCAACTTAAAAAACCACTTATAATAGTACCCAATTTCCAATTGAGAGCAATTTTTTAATTAGCAAAATTAAAAAAAAAACCACTTGATGTTTTCCAATTGAGAGCAATTTTTTAATTAGCAAAATTAGAAAAAAGATGTTACGACAAAAAGAAGAATCGTATATTTGCAACGACGAACGTGAGGGTTCTCAACAGATTATGAGCGTCATCGTCATCAATATTGAAATAAATTCCTCTGTAATTATAAAAACTCTTTTTGAAAAAACTGTTTTTATTTAAAGTGAATTACAATTCATTAAATTTAATACTTTCAACTTCAAAAACCACTTATAATAGTACCCAATTTCCAATTGAGAGCAATTTTTTAATTAGCAAAATTAGAAAAAAGATGTTACGACAAAAAGAAGAATCGTATATTTGCAACGACGAACGTGAGGGTTCTCAACAGATTATGTGCGCCATCAATATTGAAATAAATTCCTCTGTAATTATAAAAACTCTTTTTGAAAAAACTGTTTTTATTTAAAGTGAATTACAATTCATTAAATTTAATACTTTCAACTTCAAAAACCACTTATAATAGTACCCAATTTCCAATTGAGAGCAATTTTTTAATTAGCAAAATTAGAAAAAAGATGTTACGACAAAAAGAAGAATCGTATATTTGCAACGACGAACGTGAGGGTTCTCAACAGATTATGTGCGTCATCAATATTGAAATAAATTCCTCTGTAATTATAAAAACTCTTTTTGAAAAAACTGTTTTTATTTAAAGTGAATTACAATTCATTAAATTTAATACTTTCAACTTCAAAAACCACTTATAATAGTACCCAATTTCCAATTGAGAGCAATTTTTTAATTAGCAAAATTAGAAAAAAGATGTTACGCGACGAACGTGAGGGTTCTCATTATGTGCGTCATCAATATTGAAATAAATTCCTCTGTAATTATAAAAACTCTTTTTGAAAAAACTGTTTTTATTTAAAGTGAATTACAATTCATTAAATTTAATACTTTCAACTTCAAAAACCACTTATAATAGTACCCAATTTCCAATTGAGAGCAATTTTTTAATTAGCAAAATTAGAAAAAAGATGTTACGACAAAAAGAAGAATCGTATATTTGCAACGACGAACGTGAGGGTTCTCAACAGATTATGTGCGCCATCAATATTGAAATAAATTCCTCTGTAATTATAAAAACTCTTTTTGAAAAAACTGTTTTTATTTAAAGTGAATTACAATTCATTAAATTTAATACTTTCAACTTCAAAAACCACTTATAATAGTACCCAATTTCCAATTGAGAGCAATTTTTTAATTAGCAAAATTAGAAAAAAGATGTTACGACAAAAAGAAGAATCGTATATTTGCAACGACGAACGTGAGGGTTCTCAACAGATTATGTGCGTCATCAATATTGAAATAAATTCCTCTGTAATTATAAAAACTCTTTTTGAAAAAACTGTTTTTATTTAAAGTGAATTACAATTCATTAAATTTAATACTTTCAACTTCAAAAACCACTTATAATAGTACCCAATTTCCAATTGAGAGCAATTTTTTAATTAGCAAAATTAGAAAAAAGATGTTACGACAAAAAGAAGAATCGTATATTTGCAACGACGAACGTGAGGGTTCTCAACAGATTATGTGCGTCATCAATATTGAAATAAATTCCTCTGTAATTATAAAAACTCTTTTTGAAAAAACTGTTTTTATTTAAAGTGAATTACAATTCATTAAATTTAATACTTTCAACTTCAAAAACCACTTGTAATAGTACCCAATTTCCAATTGAGAGCAATTTTTTAATTAGCAAAATTAGAAAAAAGATGTTACGACAAAAAGAAGAATCGTATATTTGCAACGACGAACGTGAGGGTTCTCAACAGATTATGTGCGTCATCAATATTGAAATAAATTCCTCTGTAATTATAAAAACTCTTTTTGAAAAAACTGTTTTTATTTAAAGTGAATTACAATTCATTAAATTTAATACTTTCAACTTCAAAAACCACTTATAATAGTACCCAATTTCCAATTGAGAGCAATTTTTTAATTAGCAAAATTAGAAAAAAGATGTTACGACAAAAAGAAGAATCGTATATTTGCAACGACGAACGTGAGGGTTCTCAACAGATTATGTGCGCCATCAATATTGAAATAAATTCCTCTGTAATTATAAAAACTCTTTTTGAAAAAACTGTTTTTATTTAAAGTGAATTACAATTCATTAAATTTAATACTTTCAACTTCAAAAACCACTTATAATAGTACCCAATTTCCAATTGAGAGCAATTTTTTAATTAAGGGAAATTTCCTCTGTAATTATCCTTTTTGAAAAAACTGTTTTTATTTAAAGTGAATTACAATTAGTTAAATTTAATACTTTCATTTCTTTAAAAATATATCCAAAGCATCTATATTAACTCTCGAATTTCGAAAACTATTATTTTTGAGTAAGTGCCTTACCACTCCAGATCTTTTTCTTCGTCTTTTCCATTTGCCCCATGAGGCCTCGGATTTTTCCTCTGTTCAATTTCCAACCATCTCCTCCAGTCTTTCCGATCACAGGCTAGTGTTTTCATTTCATTTAGCGTTTTCCCCTTTCGTTTCCTCATTTCTTCCGTCTACTATATCCATGTCGTTCTCGATCTTTCTCTCCTCCTTTTCCTCCCTGTCCTTACTTCCACTACTCTTTTCGCAAATCGGTTGTTGTCCAGTTCAATATCCTTTTTATATTCTCTTGATTTCGCCGCTGTTTGATGTCGTTTTTAGCCTTATCCATCTTTGTCTTTCCTGCTATCTTTCTTAATTGTTTCATCTCTCTTACTGTCATCGCACTTTCGCTGTTACTTGTCCTCACCTAGGAAACACATCCGTATAAGAGCGTCGATACCATCAGCTTTGCTACTGGAGTTTTACTAGTGCTTCGATCTCTTTTCAACCAAATATAGTATTATTCACAGCAAAATATATTTTTGTGACTTTCCTTACATTGTTTGCTATCCCTAGATTTATCTTCCCACCCTCTGAGATCATAAATCCGAGCTACTCACATGTTGTTACTTGTTCTATTTGTTGACCCTTACATTTTATACCCTCCACATGCATTGTTATTTTCTGATTTATTATCATATATTTAGTTTTTCCTATATTAACCACCATTTTTATTCTTCTTATCTCTTCGGTCCATATGTCGACTAGCGTCTTCATTTTTCTTCTTGTTTCAGCGACTAGCACTATGTCGTCTGCGTATAGCATTCCATCGAGTTGGATCAGTAGCATCTGCCTGTCTCCTCTGGTTGTATAAAGTCTTACTGTTCCTTTAATCGTGTTCTTCATGATCTTGTCCGTTATTATTACAAACAGGTTAATGTTGCCTCCTCGTTTTATTCCTCTTAGCATATCGAACTTTCCAGGTCTCTCTCCAGTTAGTATTTCTATGTCATATACTGTGTTGTATATATTTTTGACTATTCGAATTATTTTTCTTGAGAATCTCCTCTCTTTCATTATTCCCCGTAGTACAGACCTTTCCACCATTTCAAACGCTGCCTACAAGTCTATAAAAGTAATAAACAATTCTTCGATTGCTTCGTTCTTATTTTCTATCAGGTTCCTTCGTATAAAGATATTATCCTCTGTTTTTCTCCGTCCTCTAGACGCTGCCTGTTCTTTACCTAGATTATATTCCACGAGCTTTCTGATTCTTCCTTCTACTATTTTGGTGTATACTTTAAATGTCGAGGACACCAGACAAATCGCTCTGTAATTTTCGTATTCGAGTTCCCCTCCTTTTTTGAGTGTGGGAATTATTAAGTTCTCCTCCTATTCTTTAGGAATTCTTTCCACACCTCCAAAAATCTCGTTCTACCTTCCTCACCCATCCATTTAATCAATTCCGGGTTCATTTCATCTGATCCTACACGCTTTTCATAAATTAATCCTTTGAAGACCTCATCCAGTTCTTCGCCAGTTATTTCTCCTACTTGATCCTCTGTGATATCGTGACTTTCTTTTCCTGTTCAAATTTTTCTCCAAAAAAAAAGTCCCTCCATATTTGTAGTATTTCCGTTGTTATGGAAATACCACAAATATGCGTACTCTAATTCAACATTTTAAAAAAGAATTCTTCTATTGTTTTAACGGTGCGTATTACTATTTTTATCGAAAAATGATAACTCTGCAAACACAACCTTTTACTTAAGGTTCACCATTTACGAACAAACTCCTTAATTTACTTAAACACACTAATGTAAAGTATCATTTAATGTACATCTTGCTAAATAATATTCTATTCGTAAATTAAAAAGGGAAAAGGTATAATTTCTTTAAAATTACCTCCAATGCGTCTATATTAATACTAATGTTTCTAAATTTTCTATTACAGAGAAAGGTGGGATATGCGAAACTCCATACCACGACACATACTGCGCTCATCCTAATAGTTGCTATCCAACGCAATACAGGTCGCCAGAGAATCACGCGATAGTATGCGAAGTCCGGGGCGCGGTTACGTTAATGTGTTGTGTAAATGACGATACGGAGGATGAATTAAGTGCAGTATACTCATATCCCTACAAAGATCACGCTTCTATCACCTTCAATCAGAATTTTTCTTGTTCAAATACCACCGAAGGAAGCAGTAAAATTGATACGACAGAAACTATTAACCAAAATCTGGAATCAACATCCAAAATTAATGATATGGGACAATCAACTACAACAGAAAAAGTTGACGTAGGGCCAAGGATTTCTGACGATCAGTCAAACTTAGCTGCTATGATAGCTGGAAATGTTACAATTGATTTACGATTTATGGGACAAACAAACACATCAGAGGATGACGTAGGGCAAAGGATTTCTAACGATCAGTTAGAATTGGCCGCGATGGTGGCTCAAAATGTCACACCAGAAGAAGATGACATTGAGCAAAGGATTACTGACAATCAATCACAATTAGCTGCTATGGTAGTTCAAAATGTCACAATTAATTTTCCATTTTACCCACCGAGCGTGGAAAATAGTACAAGCTTGAAAAGTAAGTATTTTTGCTTGATTTTATATTTAAAATATCAAAATTCGACAGGAAAATTAATAACACATCGGTGTTAATGAAATTTAGTGAGATGTCAATATTTTAACGGTTGAATGAATTTATCAAAGGAGGTAAATAAAACCTTTGACCACTTCAATGTCGGTATTCCGTATACGTATTTCGACTACTAAATTGTCATTATCAACTGGTTAGTAATCATAATGTCGCACTTCGATTCGCGGTAATGTTTACACGGAAAAATCTACACACTCATCCCGTCAAAAAAAAACGCACATTGACGTTCATCAGACATCTGTGGTCAACATCATCTGTTAGTCCTAGAAACTGTCGTTTAGATTAAAGTACACTCACCGCTTCTAGAGAAAAATAAAGTCGAATTAAATCAGAAATCGAGGATTTATAAAGTACAATGCCTAGTGTGTAACAAAGGATACATTGGCCAGACTAAACATTCGATAGGCACCCGATATAAAGGACATATGGGGCACATCAAGTTTAATCGACCTGAGAAATCCAGTTTAGCGAAACACGTGCTTGAAAACAATCATAGTGTAACCGCTTATTGTCCACGTTTAGTAAAAAATATAAACAAATACCGTGAACTGGACAGCTATGTAAGTATATTTTTCGTTAAAAATAAAGACCATGTGTTAAACTTAGACACAGGTTAGCTACTATATTCAGGCCTCCATGAATTCCCTGAAAGACACGACTGTTAAAAAAGTCAATAAGTAGAAGTAGGATGTGTACAGATATCTTGTGAACGTCAGAATAGGTTTTAGTTTCTTCGGGATGAGTGCGCGGAATATTTCTGTGAAAGCGTTATCAGGTTCGACACTGTGGTTAGTAATCTGCATATAATGACAACTTAGTTGTCGAAATACGTATACAGAATACAAACACTGATGTGGTAAGAGTCTTCATTAACCTGTCTTGATCGATATTAAAGAAGTTAAAAATATTCACCATTTTTTTCACAGAGTATTACAAAAATTTTCACTGCTGTGCACACGCTGTAACAAGACTGTAGATTGTGACCTGTTCCAGTTAGCTACTCGCCCTCTTTGTCTTCGTTAGCAGCTCCTGAATTGTGTGAACAACTCTTGGCATTTTGGCCAAAAACTTAGTACGCCGAGCAATTTTTTTGCAGCTTTCCTTAGATTGAATACGTACCACGAAAAAATACAACTCCTAATCATGCTAAAGCATGATTGTCCGCACATACGTAAGTAATTTCGGCATGGAAATAGCTAGGAAGTCGAAGCTGCACAATTCGTTGATCAGTGAGCGCTCTTAAAAAGATGTCAAGTCCGATAGGCATTTAAATTACCCTGAGATAAAAGATGGGTTGGATATTCATGTACCTTGACATCATGTGTATCATCCTACATGAACATCTTTGAGTGAAGAAAGACTTTGGATAACACATGCCCTAAACGATTAGCAAAAACCAGGACGCGTTTCAATTTGCCACGAGGTGGTTGAGAAATGTAAAAATGAAACATTTATATTAACAGCATCTTGACAGATGACGAAAGCTGACTTATCTACTGTTAGGTGCCTACTAAAGTACGGAACAAAGTCGAGCTCTTTGAATATCAAGGCATATTTGTAAAGAGATTCATTTATTCATCATTCATTTTCTCTATCGTGGTTGGTGATTGTTTTCCTTATGGTGCACGTGATGCTGAAACACGAAAGATGGTGACTACAAAGTGGTACACCGTATTACGTGTTAGAAGTATTTGGGTTTTCCAACATCACAACGTTCCGGACTACCTACGAGTATAAGTATTTGGAGAGAATTGAGCCGAGAGCGCTGGAACATTCATTCTATAACTTAGATCTTGTTCCATGTTACTTTGGATGGAAGAAAGCTTTCCATCAATGAAGACCTTATAGGGCATGGGTTGAGGGTGTGTCCATCTTTCAAAACAAAATATGTGAAAGAGTTGATATGATGAATGATTTTGTAGAATAGACGAGTGCATCGAATGTAGGTGAAATTATAATCATTAATTTCTGTTATAAAGTTACAGTAATTCCCTTTGTGGATTATTAATGTAATTAGTAAGATATTTTCATTTTTAGAATGTAGGGAATACTACGAAATACCTCCAGGAGTTTCGCAAGTTGTCGTGGTTGGAGGGGATGAGGCACGTCCAGGAGAATACAAACACATGGTAAATAAAGTCATTTAATTGTTTATTTTGAAACAGTTTTTAAGATAACACGTTTTAAAGATGAAATATTTATTTCTTTTATTTTGTACCTACATTTTATAAATCCTACATCAAAAACCTTTCTAGAAGAAGGAATACAACGATATTCCAATTATTAACTTTAGAAAGCCAAGTCTTAGGAATCCCTTTTATTGATTCGAACATTTCGAATCTCACTTTATCATATTTTGTTGTACACCAGTGTATGTGATTTTTATCTGTAAATCATTTCCACCTAGTCCTTTTTTTGCTTGCTTCACTTTCACCATCACTTTGTCCCTCTGCTTGATGTATTCCAGCCCATGCTCTTCTGTTTTTGTTTTGTTGTAATTTTTCCATGCCTCTTTTTTCAGTTTTTATTGTTGTTTTCAGTTCTAAATTGCAATATTCATTTTTCAGGTAAATTTTCCTCTAAACGATCTTCTCTGATCACCTAGATAACAGTGACTAATCAGTTTTTTGGAAAGAAAACAATTTTCTAGTTTTATTGCACAATTCTTAAGAACCAGAATTAGTCTTTTTTTTAGTAAACTGAATGAAACGATCATGAATAACATAGCCTAAACATGAACTAATGATGCCTTAATAAATACATATTTCAAATTTTCTTCAGGCTCTTCTCGGATATGGAGATGAAGATAACATGGTATGGAATTGTGGTGGCAGCCTGATCAGTGATCGATTTGTTTTAACAGCCGCACACTGTCTATCCCTTGGAAGATTGTAAGTTATTTGTATAAATATTGCGAAATAAACATTACTCAAATCGCTTTATATACTCTATTCGTCAAATTAGTTTAGTTTGCTATACCAAGTGCTTGTAAATGTAATGTTTAATGATCATTTGTTGTATCTATTTTCATGAAGCCGTTAGTAGTAATGTAACAATTTATTATAATTCAACAGAATGCACCGATTAACAAAATGGGATAAGCATGGAAATTCCCAAATAAATGTAAAGATGCTATCTTCTATACAAAAACAATTCTCAGGGCGATTCGGATTATGAAGAAGGATGCAGACATATGAACACTCCTTTATATATAAATATATAAATAGCGGAAAAGTCTCACCAAATATTTACGCGTTCAATGATAATCAGAACCACTTTAGGAAGATTTTTCTTATAAGTAAGAAAACACAACAAAATTAACACTACAATTTTACAATTACGATTACAATTATTTAGCTTATATTATTTATTTATATGTACAAGCACTTCTCCTGTTTGAATTCAGATGGTCTCTGCTTCGAACCTTCTCTCACCTAACTGTGTTGTTTAGTGAAATCGCTGATTATTCGCTCCTCAATTTTAAACTCTGGCTATCGATCTCCGCTTGCAAGACTCAATATTCACAATGTTTACACTAATTCTCCTCTGCAGTTATGTGACCGAGACGCTTGGTATCAGATGTACCAAACGTCTGAGCAGAATGACCTGGTAACCAGACCTAACACTGCCTCTTTTCTTTTAGAGTTCCTAGGCTCATGTGTTGATTAAAGTTCCCCCTCTATTTATATAAACACAAAATCTTCTTATTACCTACTCTCTAGACGAAGGGATTGTCCAATCTTCCGCACACCTTCCTCACCACAGACAGATAATTATCCTATTATATCGACGTACTTCAAAACTGCAAGATATATACTTCATTACTTTTAAATGCACATCACTGGGACAATATAAATAATATGCAGATATAATAACAAAACATAAAAAACTTATACTAAATTGTAAGTACAGGATTATACAAAATAAAAAATCTTTTTAAATATAAAAATGGAATAA
Source organism: Dermolepida albohirtum (assembly GCA_031893035.1). Classification (NCBI taxonomy): domain Eukaryota; kingdom Metazoa; phylum Arthropoda; class Insecta; order Coleoptera; family Scarabaeidae; genus Dermolepida; species Dermolepida albohirtum. Next base: position 59,777 of record JAVIWB010001129.1, on the reverse strand, counting down.
ATTTAAATTCTCCGAGTAATTAAAACCTTTCTGATAATTTAATAAAGACCTCTGTTCTGATAATCAGTATAATACATTTACATTTTTAAAATGCAAATTAAGCAGCATCTTTACCTAAAAGAAAATTGAAGTAAAAATATATATTAAAAAATTAAATATTCAAAAAATTACGAGCACCATGCTACGTGCTGATTGCACACGAGAGCAAATGCTGCGGGTCGCGAAGGACCGCTCAGGGGAGCTTAAGTTTTTCCGGGCAGCAACCGAACGATGCCAGCCAGCTATCGCGGAGGTCGTGGTTCGCATGTTCAGATCTTGTTTTTTTTTTTTTTAGTTTTAGCTTTACGATTACAAAAAAAGAGAAGGCGCCAAGAGCGAAAGTATGGCAGATGTAATCGTTTGATTTCTCACAGGCTGTAGCTCTATTGGCCTGTGAGTTGCCTAGAATCCCCACAGTTACGACGGGTAAATTAAGATTGAGACACCCAGTACTCAACAATTCCACTATTTATTAAACATTCCTCTATCCTCTCTCTATATATACAAGTATCAATGACTATGTAACACAAAAGGGGGAAATAAATATCTCAACAACTAAACATTAAAGTTTTCGGCGACCCCGATATATATATATATATATATATATATATATATATATATATATATATATATATTGAGTGTACACTAGCCAGTACTGTAAGTTAATACACATCCCACATATAGTTTCGTAAACTGATTAAATCTACTAAAATTGGTTCCCTAAATTTAATACATTTCCCACATATAATTTCGAAAACTAATTAAATCTACTAAGTTGGATCGTTAAATTTACAAACAACTACGACGCCTTATTCTTTTGCTCTATATGTTCCCACTCCGTGAGTTATTTTTTTTGTACTAGTGTCGAAGTATAATATAGTAAATTGGAGGCCACTTATCGCATCCAAGCTGAGGTGCAATTCCCGTGCGGTCCAGAACTGGCTACAGGACGGCTGGGAAATTCCGTCGGAGTTCGGTGGTACCCACGGAAGAGTAGCGTTAGCCGTCACGATGCTTCGTCGGAGTTTTACTTATATGTGCGGGCACCTAGACCGCGGTAATTGGAGAAACCCTATAACAACAATACCAATAAGGAATTGTACTCAAATTCTTAGTTAATTGGCAGACACATACCTGTGGATTTGCTAATTACGTTCAGATACACATGTGATTATAAGAAATCGAAGCGGGTCGATATTATACGTCCAACCTTTTACGGAGCTAACTTTCAAATGCCATCGATATAGATAGATTTTCTCGGACCAGGGCGAGTAAGACGAACGGGTGGGGGATGTTTTTGCATTCGCTATATGAACACCTGCTCACCACAAAAAGCGTTCATAGATATCAACAAAATCAAGGTCGATGTAAACGTACGCCGAAATATATTTATTTAAATATATTTTAAAACTTTAAAATGAATATGATATCCTAAATATCTGTTTCCACATAATCTTCATCAATGGCCATAGGCGTCCCTTCTATCAAATACGGCAGGGTTATTTTAATAAATAAATATATATACAATACGCCGAAATATGTTCTAAATGAAAAATAAACCGTAACAACCATTACAACATAACAATCTGGTATATAAATTTAAGGAAGAAGTATTGATTCGGACAAATTGTTTACGCAAAATTTTCTGCAGCAAAATTAATTCGGCTGATGTAAATATTTCGAAGAATATCTACAACATTGGTTGTATAAATTACAGTTCTCGAAGTCCAGACAATTTCAGAATACTATAAATTTTAATCATTTATTTAATGATTAACGAACAAGATGCACTGTCGTAAGTCTAAAGCTCTGTAATACTCTATCTGTAGTAGCAACTTGGCAAAAGTGTAATCTATTGTAACTATATGAATTGACAACTACATAAAAGTAAATTTTGTTGGAGACTGTATTTGAATGAATCGAAAAATGATAAAAAACCCCTTAGCATCCCCAACCCCTTATTCTGTATACGTATTTCGACAAATAAGCTGTATTTGTGAACAGAAATTAATCAGTGTCGCACCAGGGTTCTCATAGAAAATTTTTTTCCACGCACAAATGTAACCTAGATGATTCCGTTAAGTGATTAAATTCAAAGTTCTAGACTATTAAATTCAGGGCAGAAAAAGGAAATAATAACAGCAATTGATTTTTATGAAAAAAAACTGATGTCAATTGACAGTTCGGATTCAAATCATAGCATGCAACAAAACATGACTTTTTTCAGCTATTTTGTCGATCGCTTGCTAAATTTTCCATTAATAAAACCGAGATACGAAAGAGAATTGTTTTCTATTAAGAAAATTGCGAGATACAATGATTTTGATTCGGAAATAATCAAGGGATTAATTAAGGAGGCTGGATTGGACACAACCCTGAGAACTGCTGTACTTCTTGGTCTGTTCTGAATAGTTCTAAAGTGTTTCCTATGATTCGCAAACACAAACAGATATATACAATTGAAGAGGGAATATGTATAAACTTTAAATACAGCGACAACTATTCAGAAGGGGGCAAGGGGTACAACTGTGTGAAATACTTGCTTCTCTTCAGTGATGACCATAGAGGGGACGAGCCAGTCAACCGTCCAGGTACTCGCCCAGCATCCCAAAAAGAAGTTAGAATAAAAGATGGGGAAGTGCCATTATGAACACGCAAGTACTTTATACTTTACGTACTTTGCAAAAGGGCAAGGGCCTCGTAAACATCTGCCACCCGGTGCATCGCAACTATAAAACTTACTTCGAGAAGGCCAAGAGTCCCGCATTTGAATCCGCCGCTACTTCCCCACCTTTTGTATGATTAATGGCATGCAAAATTAGGAAAAGTTGTAGAAACGCACACAGGCTACAAAGACTAATATATATTAACGAACTTCCATATGCAGACCATCTGATTCTCACAGCGAACACGAAATATAAATTGAAAAGGCCAAATAGAAATTTGGGCAGAAGTAGTAATGAAGCACATTCTTGTAATCGAGATAAAAAATCGAGATAATGGGTATAGGGAAAGAACTGGAATACACAAAAATAACATGCGCAAAACAAAATCGAAAGAGTATTTTTAAAGAACGCGAATTTTAAGTTAGTTTTCCGTCCAGAAATTCTATAAAATCTCTTTAAAGGATGCGAAAGATGAAGCCGAGGTAAATCAGGAATCCTGGATTTATGAAATGAAAAACATACTGTAACAAAATATACGTGGGTCAAACGAAATGCTTAATAGGAATCTTTTACAAAAAACATATCTCGCACAATAAGTTTAATTGGCCAGAGAAATCAAGTTTAGCGAAACATGTATTAGAAAATACAGGGTGGGGCAGAATAACGAGCGATTTTAAAAAGCCCGCGATTCACACCGTGTCATTCGGAGGTGGTAGGGACGCTATCGGCCTTGTTTCCTTGATATTAGCATTTAGTAACAATGGAGCGTTGGACCCCTCAACAGCGTGCGTACGCTGCTAAGGCGTTTTATGAAAATGATAATTCTTGCGTACGCTCGCGTCGTGCCTTTCGAAATCATTTTAACATTAATCGCAATCAACCAGTGCCGTCTGCCTGTGCCATTAAAAAATGGGTTAGGAACTTTGAGGAAACTTCGTCAACGACAAAAAAGAAACCTGGTCGGCCAAAATCGGTGCGTACGCCCGAGAATATCGACCGTGTAAGAACTGCTATTGAGCCAAGCCCGCGTCGTTCAGCTCGCCGGCATAGCACTGCACTTGGGATTTCAAACCGAACTGTCAGACGAACATTACACAGGGATCTCCACCTTCATCCATACAAAATCCAAATCGTACAGGCTCTTAAAGGCACGGATGATGTGAGTCGACAACGATTCTGTGAAGAGTTTTTAGATTTAATTAATCAACATGAGGATATTGTAAACAACTTATGGAAGAGTGACGAAGCCCATTTCCATTTGTCCGGTTACGTCAATAAGCAGAACTTTAGATACTGGAGTGACGTAAATCCTAGACAAATGCATCAAGAACCCCTTCACTCCACAAAAGTTACTGTGTGATGCGCTATGTCTTCATCCGGGATCATAGGGCTTTACTCTTTTGAAAATGCTCGTGGCAATGCTGTGACAGTAACCTTACAAAGATACGCCGACATGTTGGAAAACTTTTTTGAACCACAGCTTGCACGCTACGAAGTTAACGAGGAAACATTTTTTCAACAAGACGGAGCAACCTCCCATACAGCCAGAGTATGCATGAATATTGTTAACAGATTATTTCCAAATCATGTGATTTCTCGAACTGGGGACATCACCTGGCCTTCCCGTTCACTGGACCTCACACCGTGCGACTTTTTCTTGTGGGGGTACTTAAAAAGTAAAGTGTTTCAAGATAACCCACCACAAACAATTCAAGCCCTGAAAGAACGGATCCGACAGGAAGTGGAAAACATTCCCCTAGCAAGGCTGCAAAATGTAGCGAATAGTTTCAAAACACGATTGGAAGAATGTGTACGCCTGAACGGATGTCATCTTTCCGGAGTTATTTTTAAAAAATAAAATAGTTAATGCTTTTTTATGTTCTTTGAGAAAATAATGAATTTATTCCTAAATATTATTTTTTTTGTTTTTTACAGCCTTTTTAAAATCGCTCGTTATGCTGCCTCACCCGTTAATTAATAATATAAACAATTATCGAGAAGTAAACAGCTACGAGAGCATCTTTATCATGAAAATTATAACAATATGTTTAACGACAAGACGACAGCGCGCCTATGCTATATTCTGGCCTCAATGAGTCCCTGGAAGATATAGTCATTTAAAAAGTCCTTAAGCGTAAGTAAAGGCAGAACGTACACTATACATTCTGGCTTTCAGCGGTACAGTTCACTTACGTAATTTGTTTTCGTACGGGCATTTTTGCCGTAGTTTTCCAGATGCGACATTGTTTTAATTATCTGCTGACGATGACAACTCAGTTGTCGAAATATGTATACAGAATACGAAAATTAATGTGGCAAGAGGTTATATATCAACCTTCGGTGATCAAGTTAATCAACCACAGGCTCCATCAAAATTACATTAGCAGAGTGTTAGTTTCAAGATTATGGAATACTGGCCTGTATATTTCTTGTGAAAGACAGTACGCGTCTGGTCTTCGAGTAAAGTGTCGTCGATTTTTCTGTGCGAGCTTTACCGCAGGCCCAGTTGCGATACTCCAAGTTCTGCTGATGATGACTGACAATTTAATTGTCGAAATGCGTATACTGCTGTGGTAAGGGGTTGTTTACCTTCTTTTGATTAATAATTAAATATTATGAAAAAAATTATTAACTACAGTACACCTTTGAAACGCACATTTTACTAATGTAATTAACACTAAACTTGACATTCTTATAGTGGCCCGGTAACATTCGTCAGACTAGGTGTATTGGACATATTGAACACAACCAATGAAACGGACATAACTTTTGAAGTAGACACCTTTATTCCGCACCCATTATATACACCCCGACAGAATTATCACGATATAGCTCTTGTAAAACTAAACGAATCAGTAGTTTTTACTGATTTCATAACACCTGCTTGCTTGGCGACCCGATGGGATTTGAGAAACCTTGTTCTAAATGTAACTGGTTGGGGATTCACCGAACCCCTAGGTGACTCAGCTACCATTTTACAAACCGTAGCTCTACAATACGTTTCCAATGAAAGATGTCGAAGATCTTATGGCAACGTGAGGGGATTCCAAGCAGGAATTACTGAAACTTTGCAAATATGCGCCGATGACGTTTCGGAAAGAAGAGACCCTTGCCAAGTATTCCTAGTTTTTTAAGTAAAAATTTTTAATTTAAGTCGCTAATATTTTATAGGGTGACTCTGGAGGTCCGTTAGAATTTCCAAATTCGTTTTATGACTTCGGAACTTTTCCTGAAATTGCTGGAATTACTTCCAGTGGCCAAAAGTGTGGTTTTGTACCCGGAGTTTATACAAGAGTGTTGCCGTACGTACCTTGGATCGAAGGAATAGTGTGGCCAAATGAATAACACTGTTTTACTAGTAAGTACATAGTCAGACACATGAATTTCTCGTGTTTAGTTGTCAAGTTTTCTGTAAATAGCTTTTGTTTTACATTTGTCATGAGCGCCTGAATTTCTATCACCCTTTCAGAAGTTTAGACAAGTTCGTTTAAATTAATTTATTTACTTTTATCCTTTGTTAGTCCTTTAATGTATTAAACCAAATTCCTACGATATTTAAATCTATAAACATTAATTTCTTGATTAATAACCGCCACTAGTTTAAATTATACAAATTAGATAGTGAAATAACAAAAACAATCATAGAAAAGTAGGGAACAGATGTCGAACTTAAAATTATAAAAAAAATATCGTTGGAAAACATTAAATATTTGATTGAAACTGCTGTATAGTGTTTGTCTCTTCCTATTTTAACATCAGACAGTATTGAATATGTAGTATATTAGAAAATAACTACTCTAAGAGAAGTCTTCCCACACAAGACCAAGATTTTCGCTTCGCTTGTCACACTCTGAAAGGCGAATGCGTCATTATTTCTTATTCACCTCTTTTGTGATATTTTTTGCACATTTCTGTGCATTCTAAGCTAAGAATTTACGTAAAAATAATCGCGCCCTATATAAGAACATTATTATGTATTATATATTAATTTAATGTATAATGTTTAGAATCGTTATTCAAAACGTTACATCTTTGGTATATAAAGATGTACATTACATTAAGAAAAAGTTTAATTTGATTTCAAGAAAGATGTGCGTAATTATTAATTGATTATTCTATGTCTAACACAGTGCACTGTCAATGCAGTGAGACGTTTTGCCAACCTCTATAAAGGACAAAACATTGACTTATATACATTCGTTGCAAAAATACTTAAATTTAGAGCATGATTTCTGAGAATTCTAAAAATCCACATACTGCGATGTAAATTGAATTATAACATCAAGTTGTACCAATGCATTTTAGTAATTTCATAATAGTTTGAATCTCTTAGAGTCAATAAGAAGATGTTTCAGCAAGGGTTGAAAATAAATGCGAGCGTAGTGTGACAAGTAGTGAGAATGGAAAAGAGAAACGAATTTTTTAAATATAAAATAATTTTTATTTTTCAATATATTCTCCTAAAAGAGCTATACATTTATTCTAACGGTGCTCCAATGCACTTATGCCATCTCCAAAATGCGATTCCGGAAGGCTTGTAAAATACTCATTTACGAAGATGATAAGCTCGTCGTTAGACGAAAATTTCTTTCCACCTAGTGCCGTTTTCAATTTTGGAAGAAGGTGGAAGTCGGAAGTGGCTAGATCCGGCGAATAAGGCGCATGCGGTACTAATTAGAAATGCAACTCGTGTATTTTGGACAACGCAACTGTGCTGGTATGCGAGGCAGCGTTGTCTTGGTGAAACAGAATCTTTTCTTTGCCATTCCTGGCCGTTTAGCACGAATCTCAACATTTAATTTTTGTAGAAGTTCTACATAATATTATCCGTTTATTGTGGCACCTTTCTGAAGGTAATCAATGAGCAAAATGCCCTTTGAATCCCAAAAAATTGATGCCATCACCTTGTTTGCCGATAAAGTAGTTTTCGCTTTCTTTGGAGGTGCAGAGCCACGTTCTAACCATTGTTTCGACTGTTGTTTAGTTTCGGGTGTACTGTAGTGTATCCAAATTTCATCGCAAGTAACAAATCGTCTACAAAAATCAACCGGATTCCGCTTATAAAGGTCCAAAGACCCATTGGAAATACGCAAACGAGTGAACTATTGATCAGTCGTAAACAATCGCGGCACCCGTCTTGCCGAAAGCTTGGAAATGCCCAATTCTTTCGTTAAAATGTGGTGTACGCGTTCTGTTGAAATGTTTACCATGTATGCTATCTCTCTCACTTTGAATCGTCGATCTTGCGTAATAATATTATGGATTTTTATAATCATTTCCTTAGAAGTCACGATTTTGGGTGCTCCAGAGCGCGCTTCATCAACACAGCTTGTTCTGCCACGTTTAAATTCATTTACCCATCTACTTATTGTGGCGGATGATGAAGCAGATTCACCGAAATAAAAGATGACTTGCTGTAAAGTCATCTTTTATTTCGGTAGCTTTCATACCCTTAATTACGAAGTATTTAATCACCGCACGATACTCTGCTTTTTCCATTTTAACAAAACGACGTATTGCTTCTTTTTCAATCAGCTGTCAAAAATAATCTAATCAACCGATTTATCTAAATATCGGAATGTAATCATATAAATAGGCAACCTAAATTACAGTGCATTTGGTTTACCAATTAGTGCACCACCTATGTGTCATTCTCACTACTTGTCAAACTATCCTCGTAAATTGAATTAAAATATCAAGTTGTACCAATGCGTTTTAGTAATTTCATAATAGTTTCAATCTCTTAGAGTCAATAAGAAGTTGTTTCAGCAACAGTTTAAAAATAAATATATCCACAAAAACATAATATTTTGAAACGAAAATACGAAATCCATAAAACCGTAAAAAAATATGATGCACTTAATAATACAGTACAATGATAATCTAAAAATGCAAATTCATTGATATTCAATCTCTGTGTATTTGTATAAATACTTAATATATTTATAAATAAATTGTTAAGTCTAATAGAGAATTAAAAACTCAGTATCAAGAATATGTAATTATATTACAGGGAATATTAGGCGTTCCTTTAGGAATAGTATACTAAACATAGTAATAAAAACGTAACATAGATGACATGAGTGAATTAAGAATTTTATTTAAATATATTAGAGAGTAAAAACCTCAGGCAGAATTTTATTCCAAAGGAAGTAAATCAAATTAGAAATAATTAAGAAAATCACTTAGAGACATTTTAAAAGGTGAAACAAAATTATAAGACCCTTGACCTGATCAGTGAAGAAACAAGAACACGGCAGGTTTCTTGACTTTAGCTTCGTTCAAAGGGCTCCATAAGAATACGGTGCTTTACGATAATTTAATAGCGTTGTTGTATTCCCAAATTGAATTAGTTGATTTAGTTCGTCAAATGAAGTTAATAAGACTCTAAAAATATATATGTATAGTTATAATTGTTGCCCACTTCTGTTCCAGATATGCTAGCATTCGTTCCCTTGACAACGTAGAAGATAGAACATACTTGGATAGCAATATTTTCATCATCAGAACAAAATTTGTAATGCATAAACGATGTAATAGAATATTTCAGATAATGTAAAAGTATTTTTTATAAATACCCATTAAAAATATTCAAGTATTTATTTCTATAACTTTGACGACAGTATTTGAGGTACATAAAACATAATTCAAACTCGTTTCTATAAGGTTTTCCAATAGGGATGATATGATTTTGAAGTGACATTTCGCCCATTTGTAATATGTCATGATCTGTCATTTGTTTTTCATTGTATTCAGTAGTGTTTACAATTTCATCATTGAGAGATATACGCAAGAACAACGTTTATAAATAATTCAGTTTTGTTATCAAAATAATCGTTCTCCAATTGCAACTTTTCGTGCGCTTTTGCCATTTTATGGTCGTAATAATAGTTCAAGTGTGCTCGCTATTCGTCGAATTGTTAAAAATTTTGAGGTTACATTTTCTTTACATAATTTTTAAGTGCCAATAAGATAAAGAACCGCTCGAAGTAATGCAAATATTGCTGCCGTTCAGGCAAGTGTTACTGAAGACCGTAATTTGTCGATTCCAAGACGTTCTCAACAATTGCGACTGTCTCAAACCACAACCTGGCAGATTTTGAGAGAGGATATGGGTTTGCATCCCTATAAAATTGTACTCACTCAAGAACTGAAGCCATTGGACCACCGTAAACGTCGTGAATTTGCTGATTTTTGCCTTGAAACAACTTGAAAACGATAACGATTTTTTTAAGAAAATCATCTTCACTTTCATTTGGATGGTGTGGTAAATAAATAAAACTGTCGATTCTGGTGCGAAGAAAATCCACAAATAATTTATGAAAAACCATTACATTCACCTAAATTGACAGTTTGGTGTGGTTTCTGGTATGGTGGAATCATCGGTCGGTACGTCTTTCAAAATGAAGCTGGTAACACCGTTACTATCAATAGAGAGCGGTATAGATTGATGATAATCAACTTTTTATGGCCGACATTGGAAGAAGTTGATCTTGACAACATTTGGTTCCAACAAGACGGGGTTACGTGCCACACAGCAAATGCGACAATAGAATTATGGCGAGAAAAGTTCGGAGATTCGATTATTTCAAGAAATTGTGATATTGAATGGCCTCCAAGAAGTTGTGATTTAACACCATTAGACTATTTCTTGTGGGGTTATTTGAAGTCATTGGTCTATCGAAATAAACCATACTCTCTTCACGCTTTACAAGTCAATAATCATGACATACGACTAGATTTCGTGGAAAAAGTGCTCGAAAATTGGGTTCATCGAATTCGTTCCTGCAGAAGAAGTCGTGGAGGCCATTTGAATGACGTTTTATTTAGAACTTAATTGTATCGATTGTAGTTCACATTAAATAAAAACTTTTGAATTTTCTTAACAATAAGTGTGTTTTTTTTAAAGAAATCATATCACTCTTATTGGAAAACCTTGTATATACCTGTTTTAAAGGTAATTTTAATGGAGCCTGTGGTTGATTAACTTAATCACTAAAGGTTGATATATAACCCCTTTCCACATTAACTTTCGTAATTCTGTATACGTATTTCGACAACTAGGTTGTCATCAGCATCAGATAATTAAACAGTGTCGCACCTGGACAACTACGGAAAAAATACCCGTACAAAAACAAATTCCGCACGCGATCCGTACCGCTGAAGGTCAAAACGTACACTGTACCAGTGTACGTTAATTGTTCAAAGATATCACAGAGAGGTTTTACATCCACGATTAATCGAGTGCGTAATATGAAAATGTATGCCGACAAGATGATGCAATTTTCCATTGTAAACGACATTGAGGGTTAAGTGTAATTTACAACATGCCACAATGTGTTGGAAGTATATCACAAACAATTAGAGGAACTTTTCAGCTGAAGGGATTTACATTGCATCATCTGGAAAGTCATGCAGTGGCTTTGCAACAGATGGCACCGGAACACTTTTAAAGTACACGCAACAGAATGGTCCGCAGAAATGTTAAACATTCCTGTCGTAATGCGAAGTGGATTGTTTACAACCATGTAGTGGTTGATTGGGACATGAAAATTTGTCTCATTCTCATGTTTAAAAGTGTCGTGTTTTTCGAGCTCCTACCAAGGAACGAAACAGTCAAGTGTAGTTGTATTGGAAATTAGACATCCATCAACTAGAAACGCCCAGAGCTCGTTAGTTGTAAAAATGAATAGCAATTCATCACAGCACAAGAGAAACATCAGTTCGATTCCACATCGAAAATTGTTAAATTTTGGATAGGATCCCACAACCATCATTGCACTTTGAGACTTCCACTTGTCTTTTTTTTCAAAATTCCTTGCATCATACAATGTTCGACTTAGAACAGGCTGTGAATCAGCGCATTGTAAATACTTTCGTTAATAAAAGTAGGAAAAAAGACTATAAAACTAACGACAAATGGCAAAAAAACGGACAATGTATGATTGATTATTCATTTTTTAATAATAATAACAAAAGCAGAAAAAAATACGACGCAACATAACAAAATTAAGTTAAATTCCAAAACTATTAATTTTTATTATAAAGACGTGATTTTCAATACACGTTCAAGGACATATTCTGCGATTTATAATGTATACTACAACATAAAGAAAAAAATAATTTGAAATTCTGATTTCCCGAAATATTTAATTTTTATTTACAATGAAAGTCATTTGACCTTCTTAATTAACTAAGTGAATAATATGTTTATGTAAACATATCGTCAGTAAACCAAAGAAGTTAACAATGATCGGACTTTTTTCTATCGTGCTCTTATCTACAATCAGTGCCATCTGTGGACATTATTTATTACATTGGATGGGTAAGTAAACATAATATAATAAACACATTTAACCATAGATTAAAACTTATGCAATTATTAACTTTTAAGATACTGTTTATCAATAAATAATAAGAACCAAATTACCATATAAAATATAAATAAGGTATTATAGTAAATTATGTTAAACCACTGACAAGAGAAGGTATCTAAGTCCGAAAATTCAAAAAATTAAATATTGAGAGTGAGTTGAAGTTGAACTTAAACATCGTTGTTGTAGTTAGAGTTTCCAATACTTGGCGGCGTATCAAAGTCGCCAGGAAACAGGACGTGTGCGCCTAGTAAATTCACAGATGAATTTAATACATCGGGTCAGCTCGATGAGAATAGTTGTGGTATTCGTTACGTTACTATTTTCGTATGTAACGTAATAATGTCAAAAGGTTGTAATAGTGTATTAGTAGAAAAGGTAAGGTAAAAAAGTTCATACGAGGATAGTTTGACAAGTAGTGAGAACTACATATAGGTGGCGCTCTAATTGGTAAAACAAATACACTGTAATTTAGGTTGCCTATTTATATGTTTACATTCGGATATTTAGATAAATCGGTTGATTAGTTTATTTTTGACAGCTGATTGAAAAAGAAGCAACACGTCGTTTTGTTAAAATGGAAAAAGCAGTGTCGTGCGGTGATTAAATACTTCGTAATTAAGGGTATGAAAGCCACCGAAATAAAAGATGAGTTACGGGAAACATTAGGTGAATCTGCTCCATCATCCACCACAATAAGTAGATGGGTAAATGAATTTAAACGTGGTAGAACAAGCTGTGTTAATGAAGCGCGCTTTGGAGCACCCAAAATCGTGACTTCTAAGGAAATGATTATAAAAATCCATAGTATTATACGCAAGATCGGCGACTCAAAGTTAGAGAGATAGCAGACATGGTAAACATTTCAACAGAAGGCGTACACCACATTTTAACGGAAAAATTGGGCAATGTACGATTTGTTTATTCTTGTTTTTGTAATAATAATGATTTGCGAAAAACAAAAGAAATACGATGCAATGTAACAAAATTAAGTTAAATTCCAAAACTATTAATTCTTATTATAAAGACGTCATTGAATACATGTTGAAGAATATATGTATTCTGCGATTTATATTGAATATTATACCAAAAAAGAAGACCAATTTGAAATTCTGGTTTTCCAACACATTTAAACATACTTGAAACGAAACTGGTTTGACCTTACAGATTAACAAAGTGAATAAATATGTTTACACAATCATATCGACAGTAAATCAAAGAAATTCGCAATGATTGGACTTATTTCTATCGTGCTATTATCTACAATCAGTGCCATCCGTGGACATAATTTATTACAATGGATGGGTAAGTAAGCATAATGTAATAAACGCATTTAACCACTGATTAAACCTTACGCAATTACTAATCTTTAAGATATTGTTTATCAATAAACAATAAAAACTAAATTAACAAATAAACTATAAATAAAATATTATAGTAAATTATGTTAAACAACTGACAAGACAATGTATCTAAGTCCGAAAATTTAAAAAATTAAATATTGGGAGTCAGTTGAAGTTGAACTTAAACATAGTTGTAAATATAGTTAGCACTTCCACTTCTTGGCAGCGTATTAAAGTAGCCGGGAACCAGGACGTGTGCGTCCACTTAATACACAGATGAATTTAATACATCGTGTCAGCTGGGTGAGAACAGTTGAGGTATTCGTTACATTACTATTTTCAATGTTAGAAGGTTGTTCACTGAAGGTTGATATATGTATAACCCCTTGCCACATTAATTTTCGTATTCTGTGTACGTATTTCGACAACCAAGTTGTCATCATCAGCAGATAATTAAATAGTGTCGCACCTGGAAAACTACGATGTACCGCTGAAAGCCAAAACGTACACTGCTGATGATGACAACTTAGTTGTCGAAATGCGTATACAGATACGAAAATTAATGTGGCAAGGGGTTACATATCAACCTTCAGTGACCAAGTTAATCAATCACAGGCTCCGTCAAAATTACCTTAAAAGGTTGTGATAGTGTTACTATATATATTTTACAAATTAAATATCAATAAATAATCCGTAAAGTTCATCATCTTCTATTTAAAGTGAAGTACACATATTCGCAATTATTCATATAGTTTATTTTCTATAATATTTACTATGAAAAATATCTTTTCAACAACTGCAAACTCAAAAATCCATTGGCAAAATCTGAAGGATGTGTGTATATATGTATATATATGTATATACTACAATTCATAAAGTTCATAAAAATATTTCCGAACTTAAAGTAAGATGGCGCAAAGACATACATGTACAATCTGTGATAAATCTTCATTCTTCCCGGAGAAATTTGTGTGTAAAGAACACATTAAAAGTATATAACACAAATTTACTGTTTTCTTTACTTGCTAAAAATCAATTTCGCTAATTCTGGGTTACATACAATCCCAAATGGAATTACCATGTCGAGCAACATTACAAAATTATTTTATTTTATCTTTCGCAATCGAAAAAAGAAATGAATACAGTAAGAAATAGCTTAAAATTTTCAACTGTGAGAATTGCGATCATTAATTCAAGTTAATGACAAAAATTTCTGATCTTATGAATTATTTCATGATTATAGATACCTGCATTGATAATTCCGTCAGGGCTGTTCATACGTGTTTCTTCTTTGTTAGCACGCTTTATGCAGTTTTGCCAAATGATTTTGGTTACACTATTGACAGCATCGCGTAAAAGTTTCTCAGCTTCGTTTAATTGAAAAGTTTTATTTTATTTAACATCGTTGTACATATATAGTTACAACTTCCAATTCTTGGTGGCGTATCCAAATCGTCGGCAAACAAAACGTGTGCGCCTCGTTAATTCACAGATGAATTTAATACATCGGGTCAGCTCGGTTATAACAATTGAGGTATTCGTTACATTATTGTTTTCGTGTGTAACATAACAATGTTAGAAGGTTTGATAGTGCTGTAGTGTTGCTAAATGCTTTAATAGCTTAAACAAAAGATGTTCTTTTGAATCCCTTAAACGAACTCGAGAACTCCAAATATAGTGTCTTCTAAGGATGATGACTACTTGCTATTAATTATTTCGACAAAATAAAAGACTCATTGAGTATTCTAACCGCCATCAATATTGAAATAAATTCCTCTGTAATTATGAAAACTCTTTCTGGAAAATTCGTTTTTATTTAAAGTGAATTACAATTCATTAATTTTAATACTTTCATTTTCAAAGACCTCGTATAACAGTCCCCAACTTCCAATTGAGAATAGTTTCTTAATTTGCAGAAGTTAGAAAAACAAGATTTTACAAGGAAAGCAAAAATCGTATGTTTGCACGATTAAAAATTTAAATCGTTATTTAATTAGGTTTTTATTCAAATTCGAAATTATGCAAAAGAAATTTGCATAAATAATAGACTAAATCCTTTGTTGACCATATCTTTTAATAAAATAAAAATTATGAGACCGATTTAATATTGAATTCCAATTTTTCTCGATCGCTCTCACATTTTTAGTTGCAACTCGGCCTTGAAAATGCGTTATAAAATCAGGATGGTAAACAAGTTTTATTAGTGGGTTTATTTATATTTGATTAAAAAGAAGTTTCTTCTAAAATGAAATAAAAAAGAGATTTCTTTAAAAATACATCCAAAGCATCTATATTAGTACTAAAATTTCAAAAGCTATTGTTTTTGGATTAGTGCTTTATCACTCCAGATCTTCTTCTTCTTCTATTCTATTTACCCCATGAGGCGCCTGATTTTCCCCTCTGTTCATTTTCCTACCCATCTTCTCCAGTCTCTCTGATCACAGGCTAGTATTTTCATTTCATTAAAGGTGTTTCCCTTTCGCTTTCTCATTTCTTCTGTCTACTATATCCATGTCTTTCTCGATCTTTCTCTCCTCCTTTTCCTCCCTGTCCTTACTTCCACTACTCTTTTCGCGAGTCGGTTGTTGTCCAAACCAGTTCAATATCCTTTCTATATTCTCTTAATTTTAGCCGCTATTTGATGTTTTTTGCCTTATCCATCTTTGTCTTTCCTGCTATTTTTCTCAATTGTTTCATCTCTGCCACTGTCACCGCACTCTCGTGTTTAGTTGTTCTCACCCTGGAAACACATCCGTATAAGAGCGTTGGTACCATTAGTGTGTTGTATACCTGGAGTTATGCTAGTGCTTAGATCTCTTTTCTCCCAAATATTGTACTATTCACAGCAAAATATATTTTTTTGACTTTCCTTACATTGTTTGCTTTCTCCAGATTTATCTACCTATCCTCCGATATCATAACTCCTAGTTACTCACATGTTGTTACTTGCTCTATTTGTTCAAGCTTGCATTTTATACCGTCTGTGTTTTCTGATTTATTATCGTATATTTAGTTTTTCCCATATTTACCTCCATTTTTATTCTTCTTATCGCTTCCGTCCACATGTCGACTAGCATCTTCAGTTTTCTTCTTGTTTCCGCTACTAGCACTATGTCGTCTGCTTATATCATTCCATCGAGTTGGATCAATAGCATCTGCCTGTCTCCACTGGTTGTCTAAAGTCTTACTGTTTCTTTAATCGTGTTCTTCATGATCTTGTCCGTTATTATTATAAACAGGCTAATGCTGCCTCCTTGTTTTATTCCTTTTAGGATATCGAACTTTCCAGGTCTCTCTTCAGTCGGTGTTCCTATGTCATGCACTGTGTTGTATATATTTTTGACTATTCTATTTATTTTTTTAAGGAATCTCCTCTCTTTCATTATTTCTCATAGTGCAGACCTTTTCACCATTTCAAACGCTGCCTACAAGTCTATAAACGTAATAAACAATTCTTCGTTTGCTTCCTTTTTATTTTCTATAAGGTTCCTTAGTATAAAGATATTATCCTCTGTTCTTCTCTCTCCTCTAGACGCTGCCTGTTCTTCACCTAGTTTTATATTCCATGAACTATCTGATTATTCTTTCTACTATTTTGGTGTATACTTTAAATGTTGAGGACACCAAACAAATCGCTCTGTAATTTTCGTATTCAAGTTCTCCTCCTTTTTTAAGTGTAGGAATTATTAAGTTCTCCTCGTATTCTTTAGGGATTTTTCCACATCTCCAAAAATCTCGTTCTACACTCCTCACCCATCCATTTAATCATTTCCGGGTTTATTCCATCTGATCCTACATGCTTTTCATAAATTAATCCTCTGAAGACCTCATCCAGTTCTTCGCCAGTTATTTCTCCTACTTGATCCTCTTTGATATCGTGACTTGCATTTTAAGAAAGAATTCTTATATTGTTTTAACGGTGAGTATTACTATTTTTATCGAAAAATGATAACTCTGCAAACACAACCTTTTATTTAAGATTTGCCATTTACGAAGAAACTCCTTAATTTTCTTAAACACGCTAATGTAAAGTAACATTCAATGTACAGCTTGCTAAATAATATTCTATTCGCAAATTAAAAAGGGAAAAGGTATAATTTCTTTACAAATATATCCAATGCGTCTATATTTATACTAATGTTTCTGAAATTATTTTATTGCAGAGAAAGGTGAGATATGTGAAACTCCATATCACGACATATACTGCGAGTATCCTAATAGTTGCTATCCAACGGAATACAGTGTACCAGAGAATCACGCGATAGTATGTGACGTCCACGGCGCGGTCACCATAATGTGTTGTGTAAATGACGATACCGAAGATGAACCGAGTGCAGAATACTCATATCCCTACAAAGATCACGCTCCTGTCACAGTCAACCTGAACTTTCCTTGTTCAAATACCACCCAAAGTAACATTAATTCGACAAAAGATACCACCCAAAATAACAGTAACATTAATTCGACAGAAAATACCACCCAAAATAACAGTAACATTGATTCGACAGAAAATACCACCCAAAATAACAGTAACATTGTTTCGACAGAAAATACCACCCAAAATAACAGTAACATTGATTCGACAGAAAATACCACCCAAAATAACAGTAACATTAATTCGACAGAAAATACTAATCAAAATCAACCGACATCGCTCATGCAAACAAACACACCAAATGCTGGTAACATACTCGTACAACAAGGAATTGCTGTCGATCAGTCAAACTTAGCTGCTACGACAGCTGGAAATGTCACAATTAATTTACCATTTTACCCGCCGAGCGTGGAAAATAGTACGAGCTTGAGAAGTAAGTATCTTTATGTGATTTTGTAAGTAAAATATCAAATTGACCAGAAAATTTAGTAACACTCGGTTTTGATGAAGTTTAGTGGGATTATAATTGAAGTTGTGGCTGATTGAAATTATAAAAAAGGCTAAATAAAACCCCTTACCACATAAATGTTCGTATTTTGTACAAGCGTTTCGACAACTAAGTTGTCATCCTTGGCAGATTATTAATCGCGGCGTCGCACCTGGATTCACCGTAATGCTTACACAATAAATTCCGCGCACCAATCCCGTCAAAACCAACACACGCTTATGTTCAAAGCTATAATTGAGTATACCCTCCACTTTAAAACGGTCGTATATTGTCAGAAACTCACTCGATTGTTTTGATATCTTTCTTAAGTCAGCTTTCCTTATTAATCTAATGATTATTTCCAAATCAAAACCATTGTATCTCGCAATGTTTCTAATAAAATTCAACTTCCCTTCATAACTCACTTTTGTTAGTGGAAAACTAAGGAAACGCTTGATATGAACATTGAAAGAAGTCACGGACCTTTTTTAAAACGGTCGTATCTTTCCAGGAACTCGCAGATGCCAAAATATGGTATCACACCTTTTTGATTAATTGTAGACAATCCGCTGTTACACTATTATTATTCTAGCACGTGTTTCACTAAACTGGATTTCTCAGGTCGGGTTCCTATCGAATGTTTAGTCTGACCGATGTATTGTTTATTACAATCTAGGCATTTTAATTTTTAAACAACCGATTTCTGATTTAACTTGACTTTATCTTCCACATTTCCTACGAGAAATTTAACAGAGATCCTAGATCGAAATATAACCTAAAATCCGCTCTCTTTAAAAACCCTATTTAAATTTTTCGTCATTGGGTGAAAAAGTAAGCATATTGATTGCTTCTCTCGATTGTTTTGAGGTGACAATGGTAACCCGAACTATCTTTCTTAAGTTAGCTTTCCTTATGAATCTAATGATTATTTCCGAATTAAAACCATTATACGAGGGAGCGTTTTTATATTCGCGGAATGGGGGACAAGGGGTGGAAATAAAAAACCAAATTATTTTTCTTTTTCAATATATTCACCTGCAAGACGGATACATTTTTCACATCTTTCAATTAATTTATTTATACCCTCATAAACAAATGATTTCTCTTTATCTGCAAAATACGCCGAAACTGCCTCCTTGACTTCATTATCGGCAGTAAATTTTTTACCCTGCAGCTCTTTTTTCATTTTCGGAAACAGGTAATAATCACTCGGGGCCAGGTCTGGGCTGTAGGGTGGGTGATTCACAATTTCGAAGCCCACCTTATGCAGGGCATCTAACGCAACGCGGCTCTTGTGGACGGGCGCGTTGTCGTGCAAAAGCAGAACACCTTTTGTCAATTTTCCCCGTCTTTTCTCTTTAATGGCTTCTTTTAGTCGCTCTAATATTGAAGCGTAATATTCTCCGGTTATAGAAACACCTTTATCTTTATAATCAATCAACAATATTCCTTCCGAGTCCCAAAATACCGTTGCCATGAGTTTCCCAGCTGATTGTGACACTTTAAATTTCTTGGGAGGTGCTGTGCCCTTTTTATGCCATTGCAAGGAGTCTTGTTTGGACTCAGGTTCATAATGATGAACCCAAGTTTCGTCTCCAGTAACAATTCCACTCAATACACCATCCTTGTCTTCATTGCAGAGGTCCAAAAACGCACGCGAACACTCTACGCGCTGTTGTTTTTGCGGCGGCGTGAGCATTCTCGGCACCCATCTTGCGCTGACCTTAGACATGCCGAGATGATCGTGTAGGATTTTAAAAATTGTTGTATCGGATACTCCAACCATTTCTGCGAGTTGTTTCTTCTTTAGTCGAGCATCTTCGAGTACAATTTGTTCAACTTTTTGGATAAGTGCTGGCGTGGTCACCTCAATGCTCCTGCCCGGCCTCGGGTCGTCTTCAAGGGATTCCCTTCCTTGTTTAAATAAACTATGCCACTTGTACACCATGGTTTTTCCTGGACAAGAGTCGCCGTAAACCAATGACATCTCATTCATTATGGTCGCGACTGATTTTCCTTGCCTGGTAAGGAACTTTATAACGGCACGATATTCGATTTTTTCCATATTTCACTTTTCACTCCTGATTATGTTACTTGGTTGACGATAGCTCAAAGACTAACTGTCTAATAACAATGAAACTTCGTATTTATACTAATCATGAGTCGCTGCATAGGCCACGCCCCCTCTACAACCCGCTCATTCCGCGAATATAAAAACGCTCCCTCGTATCTATTTAGAAAGCGTTGAGCTGAAGTTGCTGTAACATCCATCCTATAACCCAGATTTCGTTCCATGTTACTTTGGATTGATGGATTGTGGAAGCTTTTCATCAACGAAGAGAACTTCATAGTGCATGGGTCGACGTGTGTGCCCAGCTTTTAAAACAAAATACGTGAAAAGTTGATTTGATGCTCGATTTTGTAGAATAAACGAGGGCATTGAATGTGGGTGAAATTATAATTATTAAGCTCAATTGTGAAACTTTTGTAATTCCCTTTTTGTGGATTATTAATGCAATTAGTAACACCTTTTAATTTTTAGAATGTAAAGAGTACGAAGAAAGTCCACTACCTCCAGAAAGAATCCCCGTGATTGGAGGAGATGATGCACGTCCAGGCCAATTCAAACACATGGTAATATATATTTAATAGCTTACTTTAAAGCAGTTTTTAAAATTACATATTTTAAATATAAAATATTTATTTCGCTTAGTTCGTACGCCCATTTTATAAATCCTACATCATAAACTTTTCTAAAAGCAGAAACACAAGAATTTTCCAATTATTGACTTTAGAAAACCAAGTCTTAGGAATCCTGCCTTTCACTCATTTAAACATTATTAGAAATTTCTCAGCTTTTATTGCAAGGCTGTGAATAAACAGTTGTTTCAGAAAAACTAAGCTATTCTTACATTTGCCATACCTTTTTAAGGCATGCTGTTACGGGTTGATTTTGCCCTTCTATTTATTTTGGTGCTTCAACGTAGAATTTTCAGTATACTTTATTACTTTGTTCATATTTTGTTGAGCACCGCTGTATGTGATGTTTACGAGTATTATAGTTTGATAATTTTCACATACTTAACGGTTTTGCCGTGTTAATTTCTCATTTTACAACTGACAACTTACATAATTCACTGGTTTAATTTTTAGTTATTATTTTGAAATTAGTATACGTTCTGTTTACTTACTTATCCTTTTCTGTTAGATTTTTCATGACTTGTAACGTATTGCGTTCATTTGTTGACCTGCGTGAATTGAGCAGCTGATCGATTATAAATACCTAGTCCTGCCATAAGTATTGATACAAGTGAACTTGTAAGCACAAAAATTTTATGTTGGCAGTTCTGACATTTGATATATGCTGCCGAACAATTTCACTATAGAGTGAGTCATCATTATGGAATGGTCGGATAAAGAGAGCCGCATTGCGGTTATTGCACATCATAAGTGTGGAATAGAAAGAGCCCGTATTTTTGATTTATTGAAACCGTTAAATATTACACGTGTGTTTGTGTATCGTACTGTTAAGTTATTCATTGATACTGGAAATGTAATCGACCGTAAAAGATCTGGCAGGCCTCACATAGTTCGTACACCACAGACCATCAATGCTGTGAGGTCCCGCATCAATCGACATCCTGTCCGCAAGCAGCAAATCATGGCTCGTGAAATGGGTATTGTTCCGAGAATCATGAACCGTATCATTGAACAAGACCTAGGACTTAGAGCTTTCAAACGACAAACAGGACAGCGCCTTAACGTTGAATTAAAAAAGAATAGGAAGAAAAAATGCAGACACCTGATATCGTTGTACAGCAAAGAGCGTTACAAAAAAATTCTGTTTTCTGATGAAAAAATTTTTACCGTGGAAGAAACTTTTAACAAGCATAATAATAGGGTGTATGCACGGTCCTCCAAGGAAGCCAGTGAAGTGGGTCATTTTCCTGCTTCAGTGATGGTTTGGTGGGGAGTATCCTATGACGGTGTCACTTCCTTGCATTTTTGTGAAAAAGGTGTTAAAACAGCGGCCAAAAACTATCAACGAGACATTTTAAGCAATGTAGTGGAGCCCCTGAACTACACCATGTTCCAAAACCAACCATAGATATTCCAAAAAGATTCTGCGCCCGCTCACAAAGCCAAAACAACTCAGCAATGGCTAGAAAATCATGTACCTGATTTGGTACGTAGACTTCCGCGGTGGTGGTCCATGCTATCTGCTTCTGGGTTTCCGGGATGGAACCGCGTCACTAGTATATCTGCCGACGTTTCGTACCCATTTGTATGGGACATCTTCAGGGCTTCAGGGCATGTACCTGAGTTTATTAGTACTGACTATTGGCCGTCAGCAAGCTCAGACCTAAATCCGCTCGACTATAAGCTGTGGTCAATATTAGACGGCATGGTCTGTAGAAGACCCCATCGCAACCTGGAATCATTGAAGCAAGCGTTAACAGAAGCAGTCGACAATTTTTCCATAGATATCGTCCGTACAGCGATTGATGAGTGGCCCTACAGACTTCGGCGTTGTATTAAGGCGGCCACTTCGAGTAATTTGCATTGTATTTTGTAGCTTACTATTGCCAAAATAAACTATCAAAAAATAATTTAAATCCAACTTGCAGTTTTCTTTTTGTACTTAAAAACCTTTATATCAATATTTACGGCAGGACTAGGTATATAAATTTAATGAATTCGTTTACTGCAGGTTTGTTCACCACTAATTAATACTTTTGTTTCACATTTATTCTAATTGTCTTTTGGATTTTAAGCTGCTTTAGATTAATTTTTAAAACGTTTCTGGTATTTTTAATTATTCCTTCAGGATTATTCAAACACCATCCAGGGTTTCATAGTTTTATCTTGCTATTGTCACTTTATAACTAGTTGCATTTTAATAAATTATCTCGTAAATTATTATTTCTCACCCCACTCCCCTCTTCGTTTACTACGATATAAACTATGTGATGACTAAAGCGGCGACGAAAGTGGCAATACCATAGGCGGTACGGTAGAACGGGCAATTGGTGCGCAGTGAATGAGATCATTCACATCAAATACAATACGGTTCACGGTTAGTGTTTATAATAACTTCACACAAACATGTCGCGAAAGTCTGTGCCGTTTGCTACGTCGGTTAGAAAATATGTACATAGCAGAATTTCCCGATTTAAAGTATGATGGATGTGCAGTATTGTGTTTGGTTTGTAATAAGCGACTTATAATACGGAAGAAAGACAATTGTAAAAAACATGTGAACAGTGCAATACATAAACTGAACAATAGAAATGAAATACCTTATGCAACATTTCTTTATGATTTTTTATTTATGTTGACTGCATGTAATTTGCCGGTTCGTTTAATCAGCAAACGCCCTTTTCAAGTGTTCTGGAATAAATATCTGCCAAATTATAAATTACCTGCAAGAAGAACTTTACAGAAACATTTGCCGCGTTTAAGAGAGGGGCTTGAAAATATAGCAAGAAGAGAATTGCATAATAAAAATGTGTGGATTACTGTAGATGAGACTGCTGATTTAAAAAAAATAGTATAATAAACGTAATCGTACGTATTTTATCAGCCAACACATTTTCACAGCCCTATTTGTTAGCCTGTAAACGTATACAAGCATGTACTGCGGCAAATATTCGGCAAATAATAATGAACACCTTAAAGAAATTTCACATTCATAGTACTCAAGTCTGCATGCTTGTAACAGATGGTGCTGCTACTATGTTACTACTCGGACGTTTACTAAAAGTAACTTTTCCTAAATTAATACACATAACTTGTGTACTCCATGCTCTTCATTTAGTTGCTGAAAATGTTAGAAGTAGTTATAAAAACGTTGATCATTTGATTGGATCTACCAAACAAGTGTTTCTTAAATCCCCTAAACGACTTAAGGAATTTCATAAAACTTGTCAAGATATTTCGGAACCACCGGAACACATTCTTACACGATGGGGCACATGGCTAAATGCAGCTTTTTATTACCATAAGAATTTTCACAAAGTTAAATCCGTTATATCAAAATTTAGGCCAACCGAATCCCAAGCAATCAGAGACAGTCAACATCAATTTGAAAATCCCCAAATTCTGGAAGATCTGCATACAATATATAACAATTACCATCCATTAGCAGAAGCAATTACAAAACTTCAAAACGAAAACGATTCGCTGCCCTTAGACGCATCACTATGCATAGTGCAAAATGTGACCGCTCATTTGCATAGTTTAACTGACGCTGCTGGTGTATGAGCTCATCAAAAATTATTAAGTGTTTTAAAAAAAAATCCGGACTTGCATGTTTTACGAACTATTTATGACAAATGTGCAAATAGTGAGCCCTGGAATGATTTTGAACAACAGCTTCTTTCTGCCAAAATTACATCAATAGACGCCGAACGATCTTTTTCTCTATACAAAAACATTTTCTCGTCGCGAAGGACGTCATTTACAGAAGCAACCGTAGAGATGTATGCAATGATGCAGATGTACAGTTACTTCCACAACACATTACCAGGGTTATGAAATTACATATTACTAGGTAAGCACTAATTGTGTAAGAATAAGTCTAGACACGGCACTGCTGCGGACACTTTCGCCGCAGTTTATAATTTACACTTAAACACCAACCGTGAACCGTATTGTATTTGATGTGAATGATCTCATTCACTGCGCACCAATTGCCCGTTCTACCGTACCGCCTATGGTATTGCCACTTTCGTCGCCGCTCTAGTGATGACACTAGTAAAGTTTCCTAATGTCTAAAAGCTTTTCAAGTTAACATCGTGTGCTAATAAAAACGTTTCTGGTAATGTGAATTAGTATTTCATTTGTGAAAATAATTTTCTTTCAACATTGGTTAGATTAAATAAATATCGATTGTTACAAACATAAAATTCCACCTGTATATGATATTGAAAGAAAAAGATTTATTTTTATTGTCCTTAGTACTCTTAGCGCCCTCTCGTATGTGACAGAGCGAAGTGCTACAACGGATTCTAGATTCCGTTGAAATTTTTAACCTTTTATTAATTACCAGCATTTAATTAACCAAATGCCGTGACTTTATCTTTGTATTGATTTAAACTTTTTCCCGGTGATTTTGTAATTATCTGGCCATGATCTTAGCATTCAATTTTTTGTTTATGCCTGCCATTATAAATAGAAAATGGCGTGCTCGTATCTCTCTCTTCTACATCAGATTTCAAGAGAATACAAGTTTCTACTCTTACGCCATTTTAGTGATTCAATTTTGGATTAAGTAAGTAGGCTTATTGCGTGGAAAGAGTTAATTACTTTCCTATCAATTGTAGTTGGATTTGAGTGAACAGGTTATGTAATTTTATCGACCTTATGGTAAGCTTAATCGGTCCGGTTGATAAAAAAATCAAGTGGAAATGATATTGGTGACTTATTTTATGTATAGAGCTTAGCTTTCTTTCCTTTTTTCTTTTCTTCTGCACAAGGGACCCTTATCATTAGGAATATTGATAAACAGGGAAAACGAACGTATTTTGTTGATCCATGGCGTCAGAATCGGCAGAAGGGCTTTCTGGGTTACAATGTCGTGGCGTCCCATTACTTTGTAGGCGAATCCCCCCCCACTCTCCCTATATAGTTAGAGCTAGTTAGCCTCCCGAAAGTTTAGCGAAGGAATCGTTAAAAAGGTAAGAATACGAACATTACTTCAAAGTCCTATTAAGCGCAAAACAGGACGTTACACACTTCTGGAAATTAGTTCAGGTCGCTATGAGGGTGTATAGAAAAGCGACCCGAACACAATTTCACGTCCACGTGTTTTTTTATGTCACCATCGTTTTAAACCATTAAATCATCATCTTGGCAAGATGTTGAAATTTTGTTTGGCTCTACGGATGCATTACAGATTAATGATTTTAAAAATATTAATATAGAGTTGGGATATTTTTGGAATTTTTGCATTGATTTTGCTTATACAGGTCGGTAGAAAAGTTTTGAAAGTAAAAATGATTTCGTTTAACTCTGCATTACAGATGAATGGTTTTAAAAACATTAATATAGAGTTGGGAAATTCTTGTCTCTTTCGCTTTGATTTTGTAATAATACATTAAGGGAAAATACACATAAACATACTTAAATTAAATTAATATAAATGTCATAAACTATTAACACCTCCCTTCTGAGAAGTATCAGTTACATTTGGACATACCAATTAAGTAACATCTTTATTTGAATGAAATTAAAAATGGAAATAGAAAATCAAAATATTCAATCCAAAAAGAATTACCTGTTTCATTACAATTTTTGAGAGCCTTTGATTCTGGCGTCGTCACCTTAACTTTGATTCTGTTGAGATATTGTGACTTCCTCTACCTGTTCAAACTTTTCTTTAAAGAAGGCTCTCCATATTTGTAGTATTTCTGTTGTTGTGGTCTTTATTTGCTGTGTTCTATCTTTGGTGCCCTTTACTTCCTTCTTCTTAATCCCCTCATTCTTCTTACTTTACTCCAGAAGACTATTACTGCTTTCGTATTGTTGACTTCGTTCATCTCTAAAGCATTTCCACCTACTCCTTTTTTTGCTTCCTTCACTTTCACCATCACTTTGTCTCTCTGATTGATGTATTCCAGCCTATGCTCTTCTGTTTTTCTTCTGTTGTAATTTTTCCATGCCTCTTTTTTCAATCTTACTATTGTTTTCAATTCCTGATTCCAATATTAAAAAGCAAAATTGCACATTCATTTTCCAGATAATTTTTTCTTTAAACTATCTTCTCTGATCACCTATATAACAGTGACTAATCAGTTCGTTTGAAAGAAAACAATTTTCTAGTTTTATTGCTCAATTCCCAAGGACCAGAATTAGTCTATTTTAGTAAACCGAATGACACGACCATGAATAACATAACCTAAACATAAACTAATGATGACTTAATAAATACATATTCCAAATTTTCTTCAGGCTCTTCTCGGATATGGAAATGAAGACAACGCAGAATGGAAATGCGGTGGTAGCCTGATCAGTGAGCAATTTGTTTTAACAGCCGCACACTGTCGGTTCACTAGAGGATTGTAAGTTATTTGTATAAATATTGTGAAATAAACATGACTCAAATGGCATTATGTACTCTATTTGTCAAATCGGTTTAGTTTGCCACACCAACTGCTCATTAATGTAATGTTTAATCATCATTTGTCGTATTTATTTTCATGAAGCCGTTGGTAGCAATGTAACAATTTATTATAATTCAACAGAATGCACCGATTAACGGCCTGGTATAAACGTGTGACTTTAAAAACCAATATAAATATGCTGTCCTCTATACAAATACCAATTCCCATAGTGATTCGGATTATGAAGAAGGATGCAAACATATAAACACTTCTTTAATTTAAATAGCGGAAAAATTTCACAAAATATTTACACGTTCAATGATAATCAGAACCACTTTAGGAAGATCCTTCTTATAAGTAATAATAAAGAAAACACAACAAAATTAACACTAAAATCTTACGAACACAATTCAAATTATCTACCTTGTATTGTCTATTTACATGCAGAAGCACTTACCTTGTTTGAATGAAGATGGTCTCTGCTTCGAACCGTCTCCCACCTAACTGCGTTGTTTAATGAATTCACTAATTATTCGCTTTTGAATAATTTTAAACTCTGCGTACCGGTCTCCGCTTGCAAGGCTCAATATCCACAATGTTTACAACAATTCTCCTCTGCAAGTAACCGAGACGCTTAGTATCAAACGCATCATACATCTGAGCAGAGTGATCTGGTATGCAGACCTAACCCTATCTCTTTTTTTCTTGACTTCTAGGCTCATGTGTTGATTAAAGTTCCCCGTTTATTAACATACACCCAAAATCTTTTTATTACCCACTCTCTAGAGAGGAAGGGATTATCCTATATTCAGCACACCTGCGTCACCACAGACAGATAATTGTTCGATTATATGGGAGTGCTTCACAAGTGCAAGACACCTGCTTCATTACTTTAAGTGCACATCACTCAGACGATATAAATAATATGTAGATACAATGGTAATTTTAATGGAGCCTGTGGTTGATTAACTTATTCACTGAAGGTTGATATATAACCCCTTCCCACACTAATTCTCGTATGGTGTATACGTATTTCGACAATTAAGTTGCTATTATCAGCAGATAATTAAACAGTGTCGCACCTTGAAAATTACGGTAATTGTACCGTAGTTTCGTGAGGGTATTGACTAACATGAAGCTCGTGTACGGAATATGTATAGTACAGGTATCGTGCCGAATTTTTGTGCCACACTGTTTAATTATCTGCTGATGATGACCACTTAGTTGTCGAAATACATAAATTAATGTGGAAACAGGTTATATATCAACTTTAGTGATTAAGTGTAGATAGACTAAGTAAATATAAAGAAATCTATACTAAAATGTAAGTACGGGATTATATAAAATAAAAAATCTTTTCAAATTAAACAGATAATATAAAAATGGAATAACAACAATACAATATTCTTCGAGTAATTAAAACCTTTTTGAGAATTTAATACACATACAGACATTTAGGGAAAATACCCATAAAAACACGTAAACAAAACTATATAAATACCACAACGTATTTATATTAATTAACACCTCTGTTCTGAGAATCGGTATAATACGAGGGTAGTTTGACAAGTAGTGAGAATGGAAAAGAAAAACGAATTTTTTAAATACAAAATAATTTTTATTTTTCAATATATTCTCTTAAAAGAGTAATACATTTATTCCAACGGTGCTCCAATGCCCTTACGCCATCTCTAAAATGCGATTCCGGAAGGCTTGCAAAATAATCATTTACGAAGATGATAAGCTCGTCGTTAGACGAAAATTTCTTTTCACCTAGTGCCGTTTTCAATTTTGGAAAAAGGTGGAAGTAGGAAGGGGCTAGATCCGGCGAATAACGCGCATGCGGTACTAATTGGAAATGCAACTCGTCGATATTAGACATCGTAACTATGCTGGAATGCGAGGGAGCGTTGTCTTGGTGAAACAGAATCTTTTTCTTTGCCATTCCTGGCCGTTTAGCATCAATCTCAACATTTAATTTTTGTACAAGTTCTGCATAATACTGTCCATTTATTGTGGCACCTTTCTGAAGGTAATCAATGAGCAAAATGCCCTTTGAATCCCAAAAAATTGATGCCATCACCTTGTTTTCCGATAAAGTGGTTTTCGCTTTCTTTGGAGGTGCAGAACCACGTTCTAACCATTGTTTCGACTGTTGTTTAGTTTCAAGTGTACTGTAGTGTATCCAAGTTTCATCGCAAGTAACAAATCGCTTACACAAATCAACCGGATTCCGCTTATAAAGGTCCAAACACTCACTGGAAATGCGCAAACGAGTGAACTTTTGATCAGTCGTAAGCAATCGCGGCACCCATCTTGCCGAAAGTTTGGAAGGGCCCACTTCTTTCGTTAAAATGTGGTGTACGCGTTCTGTTGAAATGTTTACCATGTCTGCTATCTCTCTCACTTTGAGTCGTCGATCTTGCGTAATAATATTATGGATTTTTATAATCATTGCCTTAGAAGTCACGATTTTGGGTGCTCCAGAGTGCGCTTCATTAACATAGCTTGTTCTACCACGTTTAAATTCATTTACCCATCTACTTATTGTAGCGGATGATGGAGCAGATTCACCTAATGTTTCCCGTAACTCATCTTTTATTTTGGTATCTTTCATACCCTTAATTACGAAGTATTCAATCACCGCACGATACTCTGCTTTTTCCATTTTAACAAAACGACGTGTTGCTTCTTTTTCAATCAGCTGTCAAAAATAAACTAATCAACCGATTTATCTAAATATCGGAATGCAAACATATAAATAGGCAACCTAAATTACAGTGCATTTGTTTTACCAATTAGAACGCCACCTATATGTCATTCTCACTAATTATCAAACTATCCTCGTACATCTACATTTGAAAAGACTTAGTTGCCGAAATACGTATACAAAATACGAGGAGGTATTTACCTTCTTATGATTAATAATTACATACAGAAAATAATTAGTAACTACGTTACACTTTCGAAACGCGCGTCTTACTAATCCAATCTTTTATTCTATATCCGTATAGGGGCCCGGTAAGATTCGTCAGACTAGGTGCTTTAGACATACGGAACACAACCAACGTCCAAACTTTTGAAGTAGGCAACTTTATTCCGCATCCATTATATACACGCAGACAGGTTTACCACGATATAGCCCTTATAAGACTAAACGAACAAGTATTTTTCAATGTAATCATAAAACCTGCTTGCCTGGCAACTCGATGGGACTTGAGAGACTTTGTTCTAAATGTAACTGGTTGGGGATTTACACAACCCATAAGCGATCCGGCTACCATTTTGCAAACCGCAGCCGTACAACACGTTTCCAATGGAGTATGTGGAAGGTCTTACGTAAATCAGAGGGGATACCCAGCCGGAATTATTGAAACTTTGCAAGTATGCGCTTTTGGTATTCCTACAGGAAGTGACACTTGCCAGGTATTCCTAGTTTTTTAAGTAAAATTTTCTAATTTAAGTCGCTGGTATGTTGTAGGGTGATTCAGGAGGTCCGTTACAATTTTCAAATTCGTTTTATGACTTCGGGACTTTTCCTGAAATTGCTGGAGTTACTGCCAACGGCCAAAGGTGTGGTCTTGTAGCCGGAGTTTATACAAGAGTGTTGCCGTACGTACCTTGGATAGAAGGAATTGTGTGGCCAAACGAATAACACTCTTTCATTAGTAAGTACACAGTCAGGCACATGTATTTCTCATGTTTAGTTGTCAAGTTCTCTGTGAATAGATTTTGTTTTACATTTGTCATGAGCACCAGAATTTTTATCACTCTTTGGCAAGTCCTGGCAATTTCGTTTAAATTAATTTCTTTACTTTCGCCCTTTGTTAGTCCTTTAATGTATTAAACCTAAATCTTACGATATTGAAATCTACATGCATTAGTTTCTTAGTTAATAAATGTCACTAGTTTAAATTATACAAATTAAGTACCCAAATTACAAAAAAAAATCCTAGAAAAGTAGGAAAAACAATTCGAACCAAAATTTTAGAAAAAACGTTGAAGAAAACGTCAAGTATTTGATTCAAACAGCAGTCTAGTGATTATCTCTTCCTATTTTAATATCTGACAATATTAAATATACAAAGGGTACTAGGGAAGTTTTGCAATACAGCTTTGTTTATTTAATTTTTTCAAGTAATTTCCTCAACGCTCAACATACCTATCCATCCTACGAAACCAATCTTTAAACCAGTTCTGCCAAGTTTCACTAGGGAGTAAAGCACACTCGTTGTCCCAAGCCCCAGAAGGTCCTCATCACTGGAAAACCGCCTCCCTTTTAGCTTCATTTTCACAAGCGGGAACAGTGTAAAGTCGCAGAGAGTAAGATCTGGACTGTAGGGAGGGTGCTCGAGAAGTTTCATTCTCGTGGTGGTCAAATATTTGGTCCGGGCGTTGGCGCGGTGAACTGGAGCATTATCGTGATGGATGAACCAGGTGTCCATTCTTGACTATGGCCGCAGGTTCTTCCTAGATCCAATGACTTTAGGCAGGCACTGCTCAGTATACCACTTAGCTGTGATTGTCTTCTGTGTGTTCCACAATTTCACTTGATTTGAAAAATACAGCTATCATTTTCTTCTTTACAGATCGGGATTTTCTGATAACTACGGGTGTGTCCTCATCATCGAAGACCCAAACTTTGTTTAGAGCTTTGGTTGGCACATCGTAATAGTACAGCCAAGTCTCGTAACCTGTCACGATGTTGTTCATTGTTGCTTCATATTGCAAAACTTCCCTAGTACCCTTTGTATTAAAGAGTGACAACTATAAGACAAGTCTTACCAAACCAGGACCAAGATTTTTACTTCGCTTGTCGCACTCTAAAAGGCGAATGCGTTTACACATTTTTACGCATTTAAAACTAAACATTTACGTAAAAATAATGATGACATATACAGCAATACTCAAATGTACAGAAAATATACTGCGATACCAAAACCACGGGCAACTTAATTTAACATAACCCCATACTCGTACATACATTAATTTAATGTAAAATCATTAGAATCCTTAGAAAAAAACCTTACATCTATGTATTTAAAAACGTACACTGCATCATATAAAACTAATTTGATTTCGAAAGAGATGTGCATAATCGTGATTTTTGATGGAGCCTGTGGTTGATTAACTTAATCATTAAGGTTGATATATAACCCCTTTCCACATTAATTTTCGTAATTCTGTATACGCATTTCGACAACTAAGTTGTCATCATCAGCAGATAAACTAAGGAGTGTTGCATCTGGAGAACTACGGCGATAAATACCCGTACGAAACAATTAATTCCGCACACGATTCGTACCGCTGAAAGCCAAGACGTGCGTCTTGTGTGCGTCTTGGCTTTCAGCTGTACGGATCGTGTGCGCGATTAATTACTTCGTACGGGTATTTATTGCCGTAGTTCTCCAGGTGCAACACTGCTTAATTTATCTGATAATGATAACTTGGTTGTCGAAATGCGTATACAGAATTACGAAAATTAATGTGAAAAGGGGTTATATATCAACCTTAGTGATAGTGTTCATAATCATCAATCGATTATCTTAGTTCGAATATAATCAGTGTAGTGAGATACTTTCCCAACCTCAATGAAGATAAACATTGGCTTCAACACTTTCGTTGGAAAAATACTTAAGAATATGATTTCTGAGAATTCCAAAATGCACATACTGTACGTTGAATTAAAATACCAAGTTTTACCAATGCGTTTTAGTAATTTCATAATAGCTTGAATCCCTTAAAATCAATTAGGGTATGCTTATCTGCTTCTGGGTTTCCGGGCTGGAACCGCGTCACTTGCATATCTGCCGACGTTATCTGGTGGTGAACCACCAGTTTCGGTGCAGTAGTTCAGCCCTGAAGATGTCCCATACAAATGGGTACGAAACGTTGGCAGATATACAAGTGACGCGGTTCCAGCCCGGAAACCCAGAAGCAGATAGCATGGACTACGACCGCGGAAGTCTACGTACCAAATCAATTAGGGTATGTCTTAAAAACAATTTAAAAATAAATATATACTTACCTGGTTTTTCAATAAGGAGATAACAATTTTGTATTTCAATAAAACATAATAGTTGAGATGTTGGGTTGAAATATATTTCAGGTGTAGTGCACATATTACATTTAACAATAGAATTCGATACCGTTCATATGACCACAGCGAGCACGTTTGCAGCGATCGATCCTTAGAGTCAATTTTCCACCACGCTTTCACAGATCGGCTGGAACGTTGGCAATTTCGTGTCCGACATTGTCCCTGAGCACCTCTAACGTAGTCGACTTGTTGGCATAAACGTCGATGTACGACTTAACGAAACCCCATAAAAAGAAAGCCAATAGGATTAAAATCCATGAGCGAGGTGGCCACCATTTCTCGAAATTACAAAGTTCCTCTTCAATAAATCTATTGTTTGACTAGCTCTGTGGCATGTGGCACCATCTTGTTGGAACTACATATCATTGATGTTAAGTCCATCCAATTCTGACCAAAAATAGTCTTCCAACATGGCACAATAGCGAATTCCACTAACGGTAACATGGCGGTTATTTTCATCGACGAAAAAATATGATCCACTCACGCCTCCGGAATGAAATCCACAGCACGCGACTACTTTTTGTGGTTGTAATGGAGTCTCTTGAAACACATTTGGGTTTGTTGCTGTCTAATAATGCATATTTTTCTTATTGACAAAGGCGTTAAGTCAAAAATGAGTTTCGTTGCTGAATATGATTTTTCGATGAAATCCGGGATTTTCAAACTTTAGCACAGCCCAATCGGAGAAGTTTCGGCACTTCGAATGGTCAAAGGGCTTTAGTTCTTGAATTAGTTTCATCTCGTAAGGGCGTAAGTCAAAATGTTTACGTAAAATTTTCCACGATGTGGTTTGAAAGATTAACAATTCCTGTGGAATCGACTGATTTAGCTTACTTTGAACTGAAGCACTTACGGCTGCGATGTTTTCGATACTTCGACAGGTGCGTTGTCTCATTGGCACAAAAACATCCAATAGTGAATATTTTGACTCGAATTGACCCACTATAGCACATAGAACCTGTCCGTCGCGACGATTGTTAGTAAGTAAGTAAGTAGTAAGGTAGTAATTTTTAATAATTTCCAAACGTTGCTCGTTCCTGAGCTTCACTATGATAAAAATGTTTACTGAGGTTTTGACGTTGTCAGATCATAAAAAACCTTCAAGGATGCAGTCGTATTAAAAGGTAAAATGTCCCTATTGGAAAACTCTTTATAAACATAACTTGTGGAAATCCAAATACAATATCAAAAAAAAACATAAATGAATATGGTCTACCTAAATAATATCGAACAACGATAATCTAAAAATGCAAATCCATTAACATTGAAACTCTGTTATTTTGTAAATAGTTAATTTGTTTATAAATAAAATGTCTACTATAAGAAAGGATTAAAGAATCAGTAAGTAGCATACGCAAACTATATTACAGAGATTATTGCGTGTAAAGGACTCCCTAAGAATACGGCGCTTCACGATAATTTAATAGCGTTGTCGTATCCCCAAATTGAATTTGTTGATTTAGTTCATAAAATGAAGTTAATAAGGGTGTAAGAATATATATTTATTTATAATTGTTGCCCACTTCTGTTTCAGATATGGTAGTATTCGTTCCCTTGACAATGTAGAAGATGGAACATAATTGGATGGCAACATTTTCATAATCAGAACAAAATTTGTAATGCACAGACGATGTAATATAATATTTCAGATAATGTAGAAATATTGTTTATAAATAACCACTAAAAACATTTAAGTATTTATTTCTATAACATTGATAACAGTCTTTGAGATACATAAAACATAATTCAAACACCTTTCTATGTACTTGTTTTAGCCTAAGTTTAACTTTCATCAAATTCTAATTTATGCAGTTTGTAAATGTATAGTAAAGAAACGTTTTACAATCCATAGTTGCCCGGGGCGTATGGACTTTTTGCACTTACATTACTTCCACTAGCACATAACAGAAAAATAAAATAATTGCAATTCACGGATAATCGCCAGCCCTACCCAATTCTGAATCTATGGTTAATTCTAATAATTGTATTGGGTTGGGTTGGGTTCTTTAGGTTTTTGCTGATAGAGAGCGTTGCTTTACTTTTTGTATAACGTATGTTAGTGCTGTACTTTACCGTTTGTCGCGTGATACTAGTCACATTGACGTAACTTCAGAAGCAAGTAGTGCGTGATTTTTATTAAAGCTATTAGTTGTGGGTTAATTTTAAATGGAGTGCAGAAACGAACATTTTCGACATATTTTACTATTTTATTGCCGTAAAGGAAAGAAAGCTGCTGCGGCTCACAAAAAGATATGTGAAGTTTATGGTGCTAATAGCTTAACAGAGCGCACGTGTCAGAATTGGTATAAAAAATTCCGTTCTGGAGATTTTTCCCTCAAAGATGAGCAACGTTCTGGTCGGCCTATTGAAGTTGATGATGACCAAATCAAAGTCATAATTGGAGAGGATCGTCATATAACTGTTCGAGAGGTTGCGGAGAGGCTACATGTATCGCACACAACAATTGAAAAACATTTAAAATGTCTTGGGCTAGTTAAGAAGCTTGATATTTGGGTACCTCGCGAATTGAAAGAAATTCATTTAACACAAAGAATCAACTTTTGCGATACGCACCTTAGACGAAATGAAACCGACCCTTTCTTAAAAAGAATCATCACTGGTGATGAAAAATGGGTCCTGTACAGTAACATAGTTCGAAAACGATCATGGAGCAAACACGATAAACCAGCTCAAACCACATCAGAGAGCTGAATTGCATCCAAAAAAGATCATGCTGTCAGTTTGGTGGGATTACAAAGGTGTTGTGTTTTTTGAGCTGCTTCCAAGGAACCAAACGATCAATTCTGATGTTTACTGTTAACAATTAATAAAACTGGATGAAGCAATCAAAGAAAAACGGCCAGAATTGTCAAATCGGAAAGGTGTAGTTTTTCAGAAAGATAATGCAAGGCCTCACACATCTTTGGCAACTCATGGGAAACTATTGGAGCTTGGCTGGGAAGTGATACCACATCCCCATACAGCCCTGATCTAGCACCATCTGATTACCATTTATTTCGAAGTTTGCAGAATTCTTTGAATGGTAAAACTTTCACAAATGACAATGACCTTCACTCGCACCTGGTTCAGTTTTTTGCTGATAAGGACCAGAAATTTTATGAGCGCGTAATCATGCAGCTGAAAGAAAGATGGCAAAAGGTCATTGAGCAAAATGGAAAATATATAATTGATTAAAAACTATTCTTTGTTTAATTTTATACTACAAAACCGAAAGTACTTAGTTGCCAACCCAATATTATATCATTGTTACTAGCTCCTTCTATCGCGCAGCTGAATCGGGCGAGGCTGTAATTGGAATGTTATTGACCTTGATACTTCCCAAGCAACAACCCGTAGTTCAGTCTCTCTGTGTCTGCTTTAGTTTACTTTCGAGCTTTAATTATAAAGGACACTGTTACTTAGTAGTGCTGTGATAACGATGGACATAAAAATCGAGCAGCGAATTAAGCCGCAATTCCTAGTCGAATTAAAAAAATCGCCAACAAAATATTTTCAAATATTAAAGGAGATGTTTAGTGACAAAGTTATGTCAAGTGCTCGACTTATTGATGGGCACAAACGGTTTTCTGAAGCTCGGGAAGAGGTCCAAGATAATAAACGTTTTTTTTTCGTTTTTCATGTCGAGGTATTATCATGACTGACTGCTACTACAAAGAAGTCCTAATCAAACTGAGGTAAAGAGTAAGACTTGGGACTGTGGAAGAACGACTTGTGGATTCTGCACCAGGACAACGCACCAGCTCACAATGCTCTAAATGTGAAGCAATTTTAATGGACAAGCGCATTGCTGTGCTTGATCATTCTTCGTATTCACCAAATCTCACACCATGTGACTGCTACCTATTCCAAAAAGTAAAATGTGCATTAAAGGGAACACATTTTTAGTCTGTTGAGCGTGTAAAAGCAAAACCAGCAGAGTTTTTGAAGAGGCTGACAACTAATGGACTACATCATTGTTTTGAACAATGGAAGACACGTATACAGCGGTGTATAGATAGGGGAGGAGATTATGATGAAGGAGATAAATGCTAAATATAAGCTTCTTCTCAATAAATATTTCTCACACCAGTCTCGTTATGTAATTGCCACATCTCGTATGTAAATCTAGTAACACAAACTATTAGAAACTAGATTTAATTACTTAAACAAAAGCTGTTCTTTTAAATCTCTTGAACGCATTCGAGAACTTCAAATATAGTGTCTTTTAAGGATGATGACTACTTGGTATTAATTATTTCGACAAAATAAAAGATTCAATAAGTGTTCCAATCCCGTCCAAATATTCAAGAGAATCTTCTGTTAAAAATTACATAACTACCAACATTAGTTTTTTGATCAATAAGGTTGATATATAACCCCTTTCCACATTAACTTTTGTAATTCTGACAATTAAGTTGTCATCATTAGCAGACAATTGCAAAGTGTCGCACCTGGTAAAACACGGCGAAAAATACCTGTACGGAGTTTGTTTTTCGTACAGGTATTTTACAAATTATAAAAGTTAATGTGGAAAAGGGTTATATATCAACCTTAGTGATTAACCTTTTTGGAAAATTTATATTTATTTAAAGTGAATTACAATTTATTTAATTTAATACTTTCATTTTCACAGACCTCGTATAATAGTCCCCGACTTTTAATTGGGAGCAGTTTTTTAATTAGCAAAAGTAAGAAAAACAAAACCCTACGACAAAAGGAAGAATCGTATGTTTGCACGATTAAAAATCTAAATCGTTATTTAATTAGGTTTTTATTCCAATTCGAAGTCATGCAAAACAAAATTTGCATAAGTAATAGATTAAATCCTTTATTGACCATGAATAATTCTAAATATATCTTTTAATAAAACTAAAATTATAAAGTATAATGAGTCATAAAATATGCAAATTCCATATGGTTATGCTTCATGTGGACATACACATATGTATGTGGTTTTGAGACCAATTTTATATTGAATTTCAATCTTTCTCAATCACTCTTACATTTTTAATTACAATTCCGCATTAAAAACATGTTTTACTAATAACGTTGATACATTTAGCAGCAAGATCAACAATTTTATTGGAGATTTTCGTGCATAGTGGAATGAATTTTCACTGCTACAAAAGAATATTCTAAATTTTTAATGCTTTTTTAATGAAATTTATCTAATTACGTCGATTATATTACGCCCTAATGATATCAGAATGAAAAACGAGTTTTATTAGTGGGTTTA
Organism: Dermolepida albohirtum; assembly: GCA_031893035.1. Taxonomy (NCBI): domain Eukaryota; kingdom Metazoa; phylum Arthropoda; class Insecta; order Coleoptera; family Scarabaeidae; genus Dermolepida; species Dermolepida albohirtum. The sequence goes on along the minus strand of JAVIWB010001129.1, from coordinate 21,053 downwards.
TTTGTAAAGAGTTTTCCAATAGGGACTTGACAACTTTTAATTCAATTTGTGAACGCATCATTTCACTAATCATCGAAGTGTCACTGTCAATTTATTCAGTAAACTTAACATTTTCATCATGGTAAAGTACACGAACGCACAACGTCTGCAAATTATAAAAATTTACTACAGAAATTCGGAGCCGGTGACCGCTACTTTAAGAGCGTTAACTCCGATTTTCGGTCGTAATTCTCGCCCTAGTAGACAGGCAGTAACAAGTTTAGTGCAAAAATTTGAGTCTACATATTCGTTCGAAGTGTCGAAAATATCGCTGTCGTTGATACGTCCGTAGCAAATGATCCAAATCAGTCAATTCCACGGCGTTCTCAAGAGTTTGGCATCGCCCAGACCACTTTATGGCGAATTTTGCGTAAGGATCTTGGTTTACACCCATACAAGATCAAGCTGACTCAAGAATTGAAGCCGATGGACCATTTGAAGCGACGTACGTCATAAATCTTTTGATTGTACTTCAACCCGATAATAAAATTTTTGAAATATCTCAAATGGTTATTTTGAAAAAAAGTTGTTAAGTCCTTATTGGAAAACCCTTCATTTGAATAAAAAGAAGTTTCTTTAAAAGTAAAACTGAAAGAAGTTTCTTTGAAAATCCATCCAACGCATCTGTATTTGTAATGAAATTTCCAAAATTATTATTTTTAAACAAGTGATTTACAATGTCTAATTAAAATTTTAAAAAAGGATGTTTCTAGTGCTTTAACGGTGAATATATTACTATTTTTATCAGAGAACCATTTATTTAGGCTTTGCCATTTACGAATAAGTTCCTATTTCCTTCAAACACATTAATATAAAGTACGAGTATCATTTAATGTACAGTGTGTTAAATAATATTCTATTTATAAATTGGAAAGGAAAAAGCTATAATTTCTTTAAAAATACATCCACTGCGTTTATTAACACTGTTTCCTAAATTATTTTATTGCAGAGAAAGGTGAGATATACACATTCATAGCAAGCTTAAAAACATAATAAATATTTTGTCAGTTCAAGGTTGCATTTAGAGATGAATCGACCTTAAAGGAGATAACGGAAAATGTCCGTTTCATAAGGAGAAGACCGCGCTACTAAACACTCGAGAAGCTGCAGTGAATGTGAGGATAGTTTGACAAGTAGTGAGAATAACAGATAGGTGGCGCTCTAATTGGTAAAACAAATGCACTGTAATTTCGGTTGCCTATTTATACATATGTTTACATTCCAGTATTTAGATAAATCGGTTGATTAGTTTATTTTTGACAGCTGATTGAAAAAGAAGCAACACGTCGTTTTGTTAAAATGAAAAAAGCAGAGTATCGTGCGGTGATTAAATACTTCGTAATTAAGGGTATGAAAGCTACCGAAATAAAAGATGAGTTACGGAAAACATTAGGTGAATCTGCTCCATCATCCGCCACAATAACTAGATGGGTAAATGAATTTAAATGCGGTAGAACAGGCTGTGTTGATGAAGCGCGCTCTGGAGCCCCCAAAATCCTGACTTCTAAGGAAATGCTTATAAAAATCCATAATATTATTATGCAAGATCGACGACTCAATGTGAGAGAGATAGCAAACATGATAAACATTTCAACAGAACGCGTACACCACATTTTAACGGAAAAATTGGGCCTTTCCAAGCTTTCGGCAAGATGGGTGCCGCGATTGCTTACGACTGATCAAAAGTTCACTCGTTTGCGCATTTCCAATGAGAGCTTGGACCTTTATAAGCGAAATCCGGTTGATTTCTGTAGGCGATTTGTTATTTGCGATGAAACTTGCATACACTACAGTACACCCGAAACAGTCGAAACAATGGTGAGAACGTGGTTCTGCACCTCCAAAGAAAACGAAACCCACTTTATCAGCAAACAAGGTGATTAATTTTTTGGGATTCGAAGGGCATTTTGCTCATTGATTACCTTCAGAAAGGTGCCACAATACACGGACAATATTATGCAGAACTTCTATAAAAATTAAATGTTGAAATTCGAGCTAAACGGAGTCAGGAGTTGCATTTCCAATTAGTACCGCATGCGCCTTATTCGCCGGATCTAGCCCCTTCCGACTTCCACCTTTTTCCAAAATTGAATACGGCACTAGGTGGAAAGAAATTTTCGTCTAACGACGAGCTTATCATCTTCGTAAATGAGTATTTTGCAAGCCTTCCGGAATCGAATTTTAGAGATGGCATAAGGGCATTGAAGCACCGTTGGAATAAATGTATTACTCTTTTAGGAGAATATATTGAAAAATAAAAATTATTTAGCATTTAAAAAATTCGTTTTTCTTTTCCATTCTCACTACTTGTCAAACTACCCTCGTAGAACTAGCGAGTTCATCCTGCATAGCTGGCAGGGCTTGGTTATTATCTGACGGATATAATGAACAAAGTACAGTACAAACTCGTAACAGACTCAATACTAATTCCATACATTGATTCTAAGTTCTGGAATTGTTTACAAATTTATACAAGACGATGCACCATGTCACATAGCAAAATCAATAAAAGATTTGTTTTTTGACAGTGACTTGCATGTCTTTCCATGCTCAACTCTCCTAACCTAAACGCAAACGAAAATGTATGAAACGGCTTAAAATGGATTATTTACCCAACTTCAAGTTTAACCCTAGCTGTTACAAAACAAAAGCTCGTTAATTGTAAAACAATCACATCACAACACGAGACAAATACAAGCTTGATGGCCCATCGAACATTATTAGATCTTGGAGGGGATGCCACGGCCATCATACTCGCCTGTCAATGCACTTTCAGACTTCCACCTGTTTTACTTCTTCTTGCATGGTTCAATGTTCGATTTAGAACAGATTATAAATCAACGCACTGTAAATACTTTCGTTTATAAAAATAGGACGAGAAATTACGAAGCCAACGAAAAATTGCAGAAAAACGGGCAATGTATGATTGTTTATTCTTGTTTTAGTAATAATAATGATTTGCGAAGAACAGAAAAAATACGATGCAATGTAACAAAATTAAGTTAAATTCCAGAACAATTAATTTTTATTATAAAGACGTGATTTTCAATACACGATCAAGAACATAATCGGTGATTTACGAGGGGCGTTTTTATATTCGCGGAATGAGCGGGTTGTAGAGGGGGAGTAGGCGCATTGGGGGCGTGGCCTGTGCAGCGACTCATGATTAGTATAAATACGAAGTTTCATTGTTATTAGACAGTTAGTCTTTGAGCTATCGTCAACCAAGTAACATAATCAGGAGTGAAAAGTGAAATATGGAAAAAATCGAATATCGTGCCGTTATAAAGTTCCTTACCAGACAAGGAAAATCAGTCGCGACCATAATGAATGAGATGTCATTGGTTTACGGCGACTCTTGTCCAGGAAAAAACATGGTGTACAAGTGGCATAGTTTATTTAAACAAGGAAGGGAATCCTTTGAAGACGACCCGAGGCCGGGCAGGAGCATTGAGGTGACTACGCCAGCACTTATCCAAGAAGTTGAACAAATTGTACTCGAAGATGCTCGACTAAAGAAGAAACAACTCGCAGAAATGGTTGGAGTATCCGATACAACAATTTTTAAAATCCTACACGATCATCTCGACATGTCTAAGGTCAGCGCAAGATGGGTGCCGAGAATGCTCACGCCGCCGCAAAAACAACAGCGCGTAGAGTGTTCGCGTGCATTTTTGGACCTCTGTAATGAAGACAAGGATGGTGTATTGAGTGGAATTGTTACTGGAGACGAAACTTGGGTTCATCATTATGAACCTGAGTCCAAACAAGACTCCATGCAGTGGCATAAAAAGGGCACAGCACCTCCCAAGAAATTTAAAGTGTCACAATCAGCTGGGGAACTCATGGCAACGGTATTTTGGGACTCGGAAGGAATATTGTTGATTGATTATAAAGATAAAGGTGTTTCTATAACCGGAGAATATTACGCTTCAATATTAGAGCGACTAAAAGAAGCCATTAAAGAGAAAAGACGGGGAAAATTAACGAAAGGTGTTCTGCTTTTGCACGACAACGCGCCCGTCCACAAGAGCCGCGTTGCGTTAGCTGCCCTGCATAAGGTGGGCTTCGAAATTGTGAATCACCCACCCTACAGCCCAGACCTGGCCCCGAGTGATTATTACCTGTTTCCGAAAATGAAAAAGAGCTGCGGGGTAAAAAATTTACTGCCGATGATGAAGTCAAGGAGGCAGTTTCGGCGTATTTTGCAGATAAAGAGAAATCATTTTTTTATGAGGGTATAAATAAATTAATTGAAAGATGTGAAAAATGTATCCGTCTTGCAGGTGAATATATTGAAAAAGAAAAATAATTTGGTTTTTTTATTTCCACCCCTTGTCCCCCATTCCGCGAATATAAAAACGCTCCCTCGTATGATTGTTTATTCTTGTTTTAGTAATAATAATGATTTGCGAAAAACAAAAAAATACGATGCAATGTAACAGAATTAAGTTAAATTCCAGAACAATTAGTTTTTATTATAAAGACGTGATTTTCAATACACGATCAAGAACATATTCTGTGATTTACATATATTGAATATTACAACAAAAAGAAAAGACCAATTTGAAATTCTGGTTTTCCGACATTATTAAACGTACTTGAAACAAAACCTGTTTGACTTTATAAATTAACTAGGTAAATAAATATGTTTACACAATCATATCGACAGTAAATTGAAGAAATCAACAATGGTCGGACTTATTTCTATCGTGCTATTGTCTATAATCAGTGCCATCCGTGGACATTATTTATTACAATGGATAGGTAAGTAAGCATAATATAATAAACACATTTAACCATAGATTAAAACTTATGCAATTACTAGCTTTTAGGATATTGTTTATTAATAAACAATAAAAACCAAATTATCAAACAAAATATAAATAAAGTATTATAATAAATATGTTAAACAACTGACAAAAAAAAGTATCTACGAGTAAGTCCGAAAATTTAAAAAATTAAATATTGGGAGTGAGTTGAAGTTAAACTTAAACATCGTTGCATATGTAATAGTTAAAGTTTCCATTTCTTGGTGGCGTGTCCAAATCGCCGGCAACCAAAACGTATGGGCCTCGTTAATTCACAGATAAAGTTAATACATCGGGTCTCGGTGAGAACAGTTGAGGTATTCGTTACATTATTGTTTTCGTGTGTAACATAACAGTGTTAGAAGGTTTGTTAGTACTACAGTGTTTCTAAATACTTTAATAACTTAAACAAAAGATGTTCTTTTGAATCTCTTCAACGAATTGGAGAACTTCTAAATAAAAGATTCGGTGAGTATTCTAATCCAGCTCAAATATTTAAAAGAATTTTCTGTTAAAAATTACATAACGACGAAAGTGAAGGTCTTCAACAGATTATGTGCGCCATCAATATTGAAATACATTCCTCTGTAATTACAAAAACTCTTTTCTGGAAAAATCGATTTTAAAGTGAATTACAATTCATTAATTTGTATATATATATATATATATATATATATATATATATAGTCTAAGGGATGTGTCTAAAATACAAGTGTTTTGTTATTTATGATAAGTGATGAGGGATCACTTACGGCCTGTAGTGTATATATATATACACTACAGGCCGTAAGTGATCCCTCATCACTTATCATAAATAACAAAACACTTGTATTTTAGACACATCCCTTAGACTTTTACCTGTTTTGGTGAGAATAATTGAAATAACAGTTGTAAATGTAATTCTGAGATGGATTATTCGGATTATTATTATAAATTAGATAAATATATTTGTTTCTGAAAAATATCGTAAATCCTTTTAATAGTTTTATGGCGTCTATTTGATAGAAACATTTTATATACCCCAATAAATTTAATAGGGTTTACAACGCAATATTATTATAATGGTATTAGGAATTCATAGTAAACTATTTAGCAATTTAAAAATTAGTTTTCGTGCAGCATTTGTCCGAGTAAATTGCAATACGAGTATTTGAGTAACTTATAAAAATGCCGAAAAGAAAGGAACTTAACGCAGAAACTCGTAGTTCTGTAATAACGCTACATGGTAAAAAATTTTAACTACGGCAAATAGCCCAAAAGTTAAATTTATCTTATCACGCGGTGCAAGGAACAGTGAAACGATATTCACAAAGTGGATCATTAAAACCAATAAAACGTTGCGGAAGGCCAAGGGTAACTACCAGACAAGAGAATTTGCGCCTAAAAATACTATCAAAACAAAATAGGCGCCTCACAGCTCCTCGGCTTCGAGCAGAGCTGAATGAAGGCCGTCAAAAGCCGGCGTCACTGACTACTGTAAAACGACATTTGACAAAGTCGGGACTACATGGGCGTATTGCAGCTCGAAAACCATTATTGAATCCACGAAATCGTAAAAAACGGTTACAATGGGTGCAGGACCATCAACACTGGGACATGGAAATGTGGAAGCAGGTGTTATGGACAGATGAGTCAAAGTTCCAAGTGTTTGGTAGTAATCGACGAGTTTTCGTTCGAAGACAAGTGGGTGAAAGGATGTTACCCGAATGTGTAGTGCCAACTGTTAAACACGGGGGAGGTTCTATGCTTGTTTGGGGATCCTTTTCCTTTGATGGTGTCGGAGATTTGTACAGCATTGAAGGCATTTTAAAAAAAGAGGGGTACCTAAAGATTTTGGAGGAACATGCAATTCCGTCTGGATTAAGGTTAGTTGGCGAAGGTTTTCACCTACAACAAGATAATGATCCCAAACACACTTCCCAACTTTGTAAAAACTATGTGAATCAAAAAGAGGAGGAAGGGGTGCTGATAAATATGATTTGTCCACCACAATCACCCGATCTCAACCCTATCGAATTACTATGGGATGAATTAGATAGAAACGTGAGAGAAAGCTGTCCACAATCGCAGAAACAGCTTTGGGAGCAATTTACAAGGCTGTGGAATAATTTACCAATGGATACGCTCCAGAAACTTGTATCGCGGTTGCCTAATATTTGTAAAGAAATCATTAAGCGCAGAGGTGGATACTTCGACGAAAGTCGAATATGATAAGAAATTCTACAGAATATGTTGACATTATTTTATTTTATAAGGAAAACTGTTCATTTGTCTCGTAGATATAGTTTTGTAGAAATATACGTTTTGTTTCACTAAGCGTGCATGTTTTTTTTAAATTTCATCTACTGATCCCTCACTTATGGCCTGTAGTGTATATATATAATCAAAACCTGTCTACCCGCAGATGTAAGGTATATTATACTTCAGTTTAAACATGTACAAATTTTCTCCATTCTTTTTTGTCTTTGCTTCGTTCCATGTCACATTTCTTTCCTTGAGAGTCGTCGCTACCTCATCGTTGTACGTTTTCTTTGGCCGTCCTCTTCCTCTTCTATTTTGTACTTTTGCCTCCCATACCTGTTTCACTTGCCTACCATCGCCCATTCTGCACAAATGTCCGGACCATTTCAATTGGTTTCTTTTTATTACGGTGTTTATTGGATCGACCTGCAGTTCTTCTCTGACCTTATCATTTCTTACTATCTCCCGCTTTGTGATGCCTTTGACTCTTCTTAAATATTTCATGTCCATTGCGTTTATTTTACTTTCCGTTATTTGTGTTAGCACCCAGCTTTCACTGCCATATGTTAATATTAGCTTAAAGATTGTCTTATACACTGCCATTTTGGTTTTGATGGTGATTTCCTTTTTGCTGATGAACGCTTTATTCAGGCAGTGATACATTCGTGACGCGTTACTTATACTTTCGTTTATTTCTTTTTCAATACGCCCTTCTCTTTGAATATTCACTCCTAAGTATTTAAGTATTGGGTTGGCAAATAAGTACTTTCGGTTTTTACTGATAGAGAGCGTTGCTTTATTGTTTGTATAACGTATGTTAGTGCTGTACTTTACCGTTTGTCGCGTGATACTAGTCACATTGACGTAACTTCAGAAGCAAGTAGTGCGTGATTTTTATTAAAGCTATTAGTTGTGGGTTAATTTTAAATGGAGTGCAGAAACGAACATTTTCGATATATTTTACTATTTTATTTCCGTAAAGGAAGGAAAGCTGCTGCGGCTCACAAAAACATATGTGAAGTTTATGGTGCTAATTGCTTAACAGAGCGCACGTATCAGAATTGGTATAAAAAATTCCGTTCTGGAGATTTTTCCCTCAAAGATGAACAACGTTCTGGTCGGCCTATTGAAGTTGATGATGACCAAATCAAAGTCATAATTGAAGAGGATCGTCATATAACTGTTCGAGAGGTTGTGAAGAGGCTACATGTATCGCACACAACAATTGAAAAACATTTAAAATGTCTTGGGCTAGTTAAGAAGCTTGATATTTGGGTACCTCACGAATTGGAAGAAATTCATTTAACAGAAAGAATCAACTTTTGCGATATGCACCTTAGACGAAATGAAAGCGACCCTTTCTTAAAAAGAATCATCACTGGTGATGAAAAATGGGTCCTGTACAGTAACATAGTTCGAAAACGATCATGGAGCAAACACGATAAACTAGCTCAAACCACATCGAAAGCTGAATTGCATCCAAAAAAGATCATGCTATCAGTTTGGTGGGATTACAAAGGTGTTGTGTTTTTTGAGCTGCTTCCAAGGCACCAAACGATCAATTCTGATGTTTACTGTCAACAATTAATAAAACTGGATGAAGCAATCAAAGAAAATCGGCCAGAATTGTCAAATTGGAAAGGTGTAGCTTTCCACCAAGATAATGCAAGGCCTCACACATCGTTGGCAACTCGTGGGAAACTATTAGAGCTTGGCTGAGAAGCGATGCCACATCCCCCATACGGCCCTGATCTAGCACCATCTGATTACCGTTTATTTCGAAGTTTGCAGAATTTTTTGAATGGTAAAACTTTCGCATATGACGATGACCTTCACTCGCACCTGGTTCAGTTTTTTGCTGATAAGGACCAGAAATTTTATGAGCGCGGAATCCCGCTGCTGAAAGAAAGATGGCAAAAGGTCATTGAGCAAAATGGAAAATATATAATTGATTAAAAACTAATCTTTGTTTAAGAAAAAAGTGTTTTATTTTATACTACAAAACCGAAAGTACTTAGTTGCCAACCCAATACATCCACTTGTTCGAGCCTTATTTAATTCCACATTCAATTCCTTGTTGTTGTCACCAATCGTCATCACTTTTGTTTCATTAATTTTATTACTTTAATTTTCAAAGACCTCGTGTAATAGTCCCCAACTTCCAATTGAGGACGGTTTTTTAATTTGCAAAAGTTAGAAAAACAAGATTTTACGACGAATGCAAGAATCATATGTTTGCACGATTAAAATTCTAAATCGTTATTTAATTAGGTTTTTATTCAAATTCGTAATTATGCAAAAGAAATTTGCATAAGTAATAGATTAAATCCTTTATTGACCATGAATAATCCGAAATTTCTCTTTTAATAAAATTAAAATTAGGAGACCGATTTAATATTGAATTCCAATTTTTCTCAATCACTCTCACATTTTTAGTTGCACCTCCACCTTGAAAATGCGTTATATCAGAATTTTTTTTTTATTTTTTTTTTAATTTAAATAAATTGTTACTAATTTGGTACGTAGACGTCCGCGGTCGTGGTCCATGCTATCTGCTTCTAGGTTTCCGGGCTAGAACCGCGTCACTAGTATATCTGCCGACGTCACCAGTTTCAGTGCAGTAGTTCAGCCCTGAAGATGTCCCATACAAATGGGTACGAAACGTCGGCAGATATACTAGTGACGCGGTTCTAGCCCGGAAACCCAGAAGCAAATTGTTACTAGTTGTTATAGAGTAACCTACAATTTTGCTCTATAGTCTTAAAAACTAGGTGCTCGTCCAAGAAGTCCCCAGTGGAACATTTCAGTTCATTTAGTTCAACGCTTTTCTTAACGCGTTATCCACAAAGTCACTATGTTCTGCTTTTTCACTGTCACTACGCACTACAATGGTTTGATCCTCTTAAGCCTTCTGTTCAAGTCGGTGTTATCTAGAAGCTGCAATATTTCGGTATTTACATGGTCGTGAAGCCTTTCCTCGTACTTTTCTGCAAACCTCTTGATTTCTTCTCTAACAGTTGGTATTTTTAGATCTCTGTGAAGATGATCATTGCGATAATACCATGGAGCGTCCACAATACCTTGCAGTACCTTGTTTTGGAATACTTGAATTTTGTCTATGTTGCTTTTGGCTGCACATAATATCAGAATGATAAACAACTTAGTATGTTTATTTACATTTGATTAAAAAGGAGTTCCTTCAAAAATTAAATAAAGGAGAAGTTTCTTTAAAAATACATCCAAAGCATCTATATTAGTACTAAAATTTCCAAAACTATTGTTTTTGGATTAGTGCTTTACCACTGCAGATCTTCTTCTTCTTCTATTCCATTTGCCTCATGAGGTGTCGAATTTTTTCTCTGTTCATTTTTCCACGCATTTCCTTCAGTCTTTCCGATCACAGGCTAGTGTTTTCATTTCATTTAGCGTTTTCTACCTTTCGCTTTCCCATTTCTTCTATCTGCTATATCCATGTCTTTCTCGATCTTTATCTCCTTCTTTTCCTCCCTGTCCTTACTTTCAGTACTCTTTTCACCAATCGGTTGTTATCAGTTCTAGTTACGTATCCAAACCAGTTCAATATTCTCTTGTTTTTTTTTCCTTTCTACATGCTGTTCATTTATCCACTGTCTGTCATTTCTTATCTTATCCATCTTTGTCTTTCCTTACACTTGTCTCAATTGTTTCATCTCTACCAATGTCACCGTACTCCAGTGTTTACTTCTTTTCACCCGGGAAACGCATCCGTATAAGAGCGTTGGTACCATTAGTTTGTTATATATCTGGAATTATACTAGTGTTTCGATCTCTTTTCTCCTAAATATTGTATTATTTGAAGCATAATATATTTTTGTGACCTTCCTTACACTGTTTGCTTTCCTTAGATCTATCTTCCCGTCCTCCGATACCATAACTCCTAGCTACTCACGTGTTGTCCCCTCTGCATCCATTAATGTTTTCTGATTTATTATCTTATGTTTAGTCTTTCCTATATTAACCACGATTTTTATTCTTCCTATCTCTTCCGTCCATATGTCGACCAGCGTCTTCATTTTTCTACTTCTTTCCGCGACTAGCACTATGCCATTTGCGTACAGGATTCCATCGAATTCGATCGGTAACATCTGTCTGTATCCTATAGTTGTCTGAAATCTTACTTTACTCATGTTCTTCATGATCTTGCCCGTTTTTATTAAAAACAGGCTAATGCTGCCTCCTTCTTTTATTCCTCTTAGCATATCGAATTTTCCAGATCTCTCTCTAGTCGGCATTTCTATGTCATATACTGTGTTGTATATATTTTTGATTATTCGAATTATTTTTCTTGGGAAACTCATCTCTTTCATTATTCCTCACAGTGCAGACCTTTTCACCATTTCAAACGCTGCCTACAAGTCTATAAACACAATAAACAATTCTTAGTTTGCTTCGTTCTACTTTCCTATCGGGTTTCTTAGTGTAAAGATATTATCCTCTGTTCTTCTCCCTCCTCTAGACGCTGCCTGTTCTTCACCTAGTCTATATTCCACGAGCTTTCTGATTATTCTTTCTACTATTTTGGTGTATACTTTAAATGTTGAGGACACCAAACAAATCGCTCTGTAATTTTCGTATTCAAGTTCTGCTCCTTTTTTGAGTGTAGGAATTATTAAGTTCTCCTCGTATTCTTTAGGGATTTTTCCACACCTCCAAAAATCTCGTTCTACACTCCTCGCCCATCCATTTAATCATTTCCGGGTTTATTTCATCTGATTCTACATGTTTTCATAAATTAATCCTTTGAAGACCTCATCCAGTTCTTCGCCGGTTATTTCTCCTACTTGATCCTCTGTGATATCGTGACTTTCTTTTCCTGTTGAAATTTTTCTCAAGAAAAAGTCCCTCCATATTTGTAATATTTCTGTTGTTATGGAAATACCACAAAAATGCATACTCCAATTCAACATTTTAAAAAAGAATTCTTCTATTGCTTTAACTATGAGTATTACTATTTTTATCGGAAAATGATAACTCTGCAAAAACACAACTTTTTACTTAAGGTTCACCATTTACGAACAAACTCCTTAATTTACTTAAACACAGTAATGTAAAGTATCATTCAATGTACGGCTTGCTAAATAATATTCTATTCGTAAATTAAATAGGAAAAAGGTAAAATTTCTTTAAAAATACATCCAATGTGTCTAGATTAACACTAATGTTTCCAAAAATTGTCTATTACAGAGAAAGGTGGGATATGCGAAACTCCATATCACGACATATACTGCGACTATCCTAATAGTTGCTATCCAACGCAATACAGTGTGCCAGAGAATCACGCGATAGTATGTGACGTCCAGGGCGCGGTTACCTTAATGTGTTGTGTAAATGGCGATACGGAAGGTGAATTGGGTGCAGAATACTCATATCCCTACAAAGATCACGGTTCTGTAATATTCAATCAGAACTTTCCTTGTTTAAATACCACCCAAAATAACAGTAAAAATGAAACGACACAAACTATTAACCAAAATCTGGAATCAACACCCAAAATTAATGATATGCGACAAACAAACACATCAGAGGGTGACGTAGGGCAAAACATTTCTAACGATCAGTTAAATTTAGCCGCGATGGTGACTCAAGGTGTCACCATTAATTTTCCATTTTACTCACCGAGCTCGGAAAATAGTACAAGCTTGAAAAGTAAGTATTTTTACTTGATTTTATATTTAAAATATCAAATTCAACAGGAAATTTAGTAACACTTCGGTGCTAATGAAATTTAGTGAGATGTTAATATTTTAACGGTTGAATGAATTTATCAAAAAATATAAACAAGACACCTGACCACCTCAATGTTCGTATTCCGTACACGTATTTCGACTATTAAATTGTCATCATCAGCTGCTTATTAATCACATTGTTGCACTTCGATTCGCGGTAATGTTTACACGAAAAAATCCACACACCCGTCAAAACAAAAACACACACTGACGTTCACAAGACATCTGTCAATCCTAGAAGCTATCATTTAGACTAAAGTATACCCACCGTTTCTAGAGAAAAATAAAATCGAGTTTAATCAGAAATCGAGGATTTATGATGTACAATGCCTAGTGTGTAACAAAGGATACATTGGCCAGACTAAACATTCGAAAGGAACCCGATATAAAGGACATATGCTACACATTAAGTTTAATCGACCTGAGAAATTCAGTTTAGCGAAATACGTGTTTGAAAACAATCATAGTGTAACCGCGTATTGTCCACATTTAGTAAAAAATACAAACAAATACCCTGAACTAGACAGCTATGAAAGTATATTTTTCGTTAACAATAAAGACCATGTGTTATATTTTTAGACACAGGCAAGATACTATATTCAAGCCTCCAGGAATTCTCTGATATATTCGACCTTTAAAAAAGTCAGTAAGTAGAAGTGAGATGTTTACGGATATCTTATGAATGTCAGGATATGTTTTAGTTTCTCAGGAATGTGCGCTTGAAATATTTCTGTGAAAGCATTATCAGGTTCGACACTGTGATTAGTAATCTGCATATAAAGACAACTTAGTTGTCGAAATACGTATACAGAATACAAACATTTATGTGGTAAGAGGCGTGATTAACTTTTCTTGATCAATGTTAAAGAAGTCAAAAATATTCACCATTTTTTCACCGAGTATCACAAAAATTTTCACTGCTTTGCACGCTGTAACAAAACTGTAAATTATCACCTGTTCATGTTAGCTACTCGCCCTCTTTGTCTTTGTTAGCACCTCCTGAATTGTGTGAACAACTCTTGGCATTTTGGCCAAAAATTTAGTACGCCGAGCAATTTTTTGCAGCTTTCCATGGATTAAATACTTACCAGGAAAAAATACAACTCCTAATCAGGCTAAAGCATGATTGTCCGCAGATACGTAAACAATTCTGTCTTGGAAATAGCTAGGAAGTCGAAGCAGCACAATTCGTCAGTCAGTGAACGCTCTTAAAAAGATGTCAAAATCCAATAGGCATTTAAATTGCCCTGAGATAAAAGATGGGTTGGACATTCATGTACCTTGACATCATGTGTATCATCCTACACGAACATCTTTGAGTGAAGAAAGACTTTACCTTTGGATAACACGCCCTAAACGATTAGCAAAAACTAGGACGTGTTTCAATTTCCTACGAGGTAGTTGAGAAATGTAAAAATGGAAAATTCAGTTATATTAACAGCATTTTGACAGATGACGAAACCTGACTTATCTACTATTAGGTGCCTACTAAAGCACGGAACAAAGTCGAGCTCGTTGAAAATCAAGGCATATTTGTAAAGAGACCCTGATTCATTTTCTCTATCATGCTTGGTGGTTGTTTTCCTTATCAGAGATTAATTATGGTGCGCGTGATGCTGAAACACAAAAGATGGTGACTACAAAGTGGTACACCGTATTACGTGTTAGAGGTATTTACTTTTTCCAACATCACAACGTTCCGGGCCACCTATAAGTATTTAGAGAGAATTGAGCTGAGGGCGCTGGAATATCCATCCTATAACTCAGATCTCGTTCCATGTTACTTTGGATGGAAGGAAGCTTTCCATCAATGAAGAACCTTTGTTACACTCTCTATATATAATAATTTCTTATATCGTTTTTAAGATTAATTTATTTAATTTAAAATACAATTCGATCTTGAATTCCTAAATTATTATACTGTCATTATTTGTCCGGTACTCGTATATATTATACATATATTCAGATGCAGAGTCATTTTGTGTTAGTCACGTACAAATGGTCAAGGCTGCAATAAACACCGAAATCAGGTACCAAAGACTGTACTTGAAGTGACCAACTTTTCACTGACTTATATTCGATATCAATTCAGTTATATGGATTTCTAAATGCAATTCGAGCTTCAAATATCAATCCCGATTTTCTTTCTTTTACACAGAATACACGTCTACTATTCCGTGTAGATAATTTGCTTAATGCTTATATTGAAATTAAAATCACAATTTTAATGTAGCTAATTTGTTTCCCGCCAAGTGGTAGCGTGCCTGTCCTTGTTGTTTGCTATTGGTTAATTCAAACAATACCCCCTCAGTTATGGGGTCGGTTCCTTATAAAACCATAGCCGTAAGAGAACAACCCTCTTCGCTTTTCTGTCGTCATCCAGACTACGCGCGTCTTTCACGTGTTTGTGTCGCGAACCTTTATTCGCGCTTCTTGTGACCTCGTGTTTAATTTCGCGGACGCGGAATATACACAGCCTTCTGATACAGGATATATATACATACACAAACACGCAAGTACACGCATTGCCCGATGCACATTTTAATCTAACCTGTTTTTATATTTTATTAAACAGCTAAATATCATTAGACTTATCTTTTATTACAACATTGCTATTACGTTTATCATATTTTATTTGCTGCTCTCGTTCTTACTCATTATCTTTATTTAACACATTCAAGCTTCAAGAATTGATTTAACTTGTGAATAAAATTTTAAAGGCATTCCTTTCGCTACATTTCCACTAATAATCTTTCTTTCAGCTTTGCACACGTCCTGGACTCTCATTGTACACATGGATGCTCATTGTACACAACTACTAATTACACAGGGTAACAAAATGAAAAAAAAAATTTGGTGCCGGAAATCTAACATCTGATTTTAGATGTTTTTAATGTGCTGATTCCAAAAATGCCACCAGATTTTTTCTATCAGCTCTAGTTTTTGAGACACAGGTTACAGGTTAATTGATATTGACAGTTCAAAACGTAGTTTAAAATGTGTTCTTTTACATAACGGTAACAAATATGGCTCAATTCCTATTGGTCATTCTACTACCATGAAGGAAGAATATGAAACAATTGCATTAGTTTTAAGAAAAATCAAATACGAAGAACATCAGTGGACAATTTGTGTCGATTTAAAAATGGTTAACTTCCTCCTTGGACAGCAGAGTGGTTATACAAAATATCCTTGTTTTTTGTGCCTTCGGGACAGCAGAGATAAAAATGAGCACTGGGTTAAAAAAAATGGCCTTCAAGAGATGTCATGATTCAAGGAAAACAAAACGTGATCAACGAACCTTTGGTTACAAGAGAGAAAATCTTACTTCCGCCCTTGCATATCATGCTAGGCTTAATGAAGCAATTTGTGAAGGCTTTAAATCGAGATGGAAATTGTTTTGAGTATTTATCACGTAAATTTCCTGGCATTAGCACGGAAAAACTAAAAGCTGGTATATTTGATGGTCCTCAAATAAAGCAACTTGTTAAAGATCCACAATTCACCACATCAATGAACGAGACTGAATCTAACGCTTGATGTTCATTTGTTCAAGCAGTACAAAATTTTCTTGGCAATCATAAAGCAGAGAATTACGTAGAATTAGTGGAAACTATGCTTTCAAATTTTAATATTCTCGGCTGTAACATGAGTATAAAAGTTCACTACCTCCACAGCCACCTATATCGTTTTCCAGAAAACTTAGGTGATTGTAGTGAAGAACAGGGGGAAAGATTCCATCAGGATATTAAAACTATGGAAGATCGTTATCAAGGACGATGGGATAGCCACATGATGGCGGAATACTGCTGGAGCCTTCAGTGAGACTGCCCTAGTAAACTCCATTCTAGAAAGTCGTATAAAAGAAAATTTTTACGTGATTAGTGACTAATGTAATTATGTAAATTAAGTTTTTGCAATAAATACTTAAATCCATGTGTCTTTGTTTTTTTAACTGTCAATAGTAATATTATATATTATAACAGTTATAACGTAAAATATATACACAATTTTTTAAAAAAATCTCAAAAACTAGATCTGATAGACCAAATCTGAGAACTTTTTTGCATTCTCCATCCAAAAATTACCCAGGAACAGTTAAAAAATCGCAGGCACCAAAATGTGTGTTGGCCTGTGTTATTAACTCCTCACCTCACATTACATTCAATTATATTACTTTCTTTTCCTTTTTTTATTTGCATTTATTGTAGCGCTTTAGCTAGCCGAACTCGCGCTCGTAATAAATTGATTAACCATCATGTGCAAATAAATATTCTCTATTAAATAATGTTCCTATTATTATTTATTAAAACAAAGGAAGTAATAAATTGTCTCAATAAATCATCCACATTCACATAACTAACCACATCATTCACTCATTTTATTTTCTTCAAAGGAGGAGGTAATACCTTATAGGGCATGGATCGAGGTGTGTGCTCAGCTTTCAAAACAAAATACGTGAAAGAGTTGATATCATGAATGATTTTGAAAAATAGACAAGTGCATCGAAGGTGGACGAAATTATGATTATCAGCTTCTTTTGTAAAGCTACTGCAATCCCCTTTTTGTGAAATATTAATGTAATTAGTAAGACTTTTTCATTTTTAGAATGTAGAGAATACTACGAAATACCTCCAGGAGTTTCGCAAGTCGCCGTGATTGGAGGGGTTGATGCACGTCCAGGAGAATACAGGCACATGGTAAATTAAGTCATTTAATTGTTTACTTTGAAATAATTTTTAAGATAATACGTTTTAAGTTATCTGCTTCTGGGTTTCCGGGCTGGAACCGCGTCACTAGTATATCTGCCGACGTTTCGTACCCATTTGTATGGGAAACTGTTTCAGTTTCAGTGCAGTAGTTCAGCCCTGAAGATGTTCCATACAAATGGGACGAAACGTCCCAGATATACTAGTGACGCGGTTCGAGCCCGGAAACCCAGAAGCAGATAGCATGGACCACGACCGCGGAAGTCTACGTACCAAATTAATACGTTTTAAATTTGCATTTCGTTTACACGCCCATTTTATAAATCCTACATCGTAAATTTTCTTAAAGAAGAAACACAACGACATTCCAATCATTGACTTTAGAAAACTAAGTCTTAGGAATCCTGCCTTTCATTGATTTGAACATTTGGAATATCAAATCTATTGGGTTGGCAACTAAGTACTTTCGGTTTTTACTGATAGAGAGCGTTGCTTTATTTTTTGTATAACGTATGTTAGTGCTGTACATTTGTCGCGTGATACTAGTCACATTGACGTAACTTCAGAAGCAAGTAGTGCTGCTGCGGATCACAAAAAGATATGTGAAGTTTATGGTGCTAATTGCTTAACAGAGCGCACGTGTCAAAATTGGTATAAAAAATTCCGTTCTGGAGATTTTTCCCTCAAAGATGAGCAACGTTCTGGTCGGCCTACTGAAGTTGATGATGACCAAATCAAAGTCATAATTGAAGAGGATCGTCATATAACTGTTCGAGAGGTTGCGGAGAGGCTACATGTATCGCACACAACAATCGAAAAACATTTAAAATGTCTTGGGCTAGTTAAGAAGCTTGATATTTGGGTACCTCACGAATTGAAAGAAATTCATTTAACACAAAAAATCAACTTTTGCGATATGCACCTTAGACGAAATGAAAGCGACCCTTTCTTAAAAAGAATAATCACTGGTGATGAAAAATGGGTCCTATACAGTAACATAGTTCGAAAACGATCATGGAGCAAACACGATAAACCTGCTCAAACCACATCGAAAGCTGAATTGCATCCAAAAAAGATCATGCTGTCAGTTTGGTGGGATTACAAAGGTGTTGTGTTTTTTGAGCTGCTTCCAAGGAACCAAACGAACAATTCTGATGTTTACTGTCAACAATTAATAAAACTGGATGAACCAATCAAAGAATAACGGCAAGAATTGTCAAACCGGCAAGGTGTAGTTTTCCACCAAGATAATGCAAGGCCTCACACATCTTTGGCAACTCGTGGGAAACTATTGGAGCTTGGCTGGGAAGTGATGCCACATCCCCCATACAGCCCTGATCTAGCACCATCTGATTACCATTTATTCCGAAGTTTGCAGAATTCTTTGAATGGTAAAACTTTCACAAATGACGAAGACCTTCACTCGCACCTATTTCAGTTTTTTGCTGATAAGGACCAGAAATTTTATTAGCGCGGAATCATGCAGCTGAAAGAAAGATGGCAAAAGATCATTGAGCAAAATGGAAAATATATAATTGATTAAAAACTGTTCTTTGTTTTAAAAAAAGTGTTTTATTTTATACTACAAAACCGAAAGTACTTAGTTGTCAACCCAATATTTATTACTGCTTTAACAACACAAATAAATTCAATCATTTAAATGTCATCGTATCTGTTTTCCAAGACATTTTAAGTCGTTTTTCATTAGTTGTATTTATCCGGCCCCACCCCCACACACGCACTTTTCTTCCTAAGATTAATACCATATAAATTTTGTGATGACACAATAAATTCCTCATGTCTAAAAGCTTAAAAGCTTGTTAAGTTAACATCGTGTGCTAATAAAAACGTTTTTGGTGATGTGAATTGGTATTTCATTTGTGAAAAAAATTTTCTTTCAACATTAGTTAGATTATATAAGTACCACTTCTCAAAATTAAGTTGCAATGAGGGTGTATAGAAAAGTAAACGGAACATGACACGGCCACGTGTTTTTTTTATGTCACCACCGGTTTAAACCACTAAATTATCATCTTTTCAAGATGTTAAAATTTTGTTTGACTCTGCATTACAGTTGAATAATTTTAAAAATATTAAGTTGGGATATTCTTTCCCTTTTCGCTTTGATTTTGTAATAATATATTAAGAGAAAATACACATAAATATTCTTAAATTATACTCAATGACATTAGAAGTGTTACACCTAGAAGGAATAGTTTCCTGGACGTGATTTTTTGGTAATGTGATAAGCTTAAGTCAAGAATGAAACGATCAGATTTCCAAGAAATTTTATTAACATTAATTTGAAAAAAAATCAATAATGTGTTTGGCGACCCCGTAGCTGTAGACATTCCTGTACACGTCTAGGCATCGACAAAATAAGATGGTCGATGTCTGCTTGTGGCACCTCGTTCCAAGCAACTTGAACTTGGTGGATTAACTGTGCCAGAGTTTGTGGAGGATGGTTCAAATTGGTCAGTCTTCTCCCAATTATGTCCCACACATGTTCGATGGGATTTAAATCCGGTGAACGGGGTGGCCACGGCAAAACATTAACGCCAGCTTCTCGTCGAAAGTCCATAGTACGACGAGCAATATGTGGATGCGCGTTGCCTTGCTGAAAAAGGACGTGTGGACGGCCATCTAGATAAGGCAATAAAGTGGTTTGTAGGACGTCATCAACATAACGCGCAGCTGTCATACTGCCCCGAATAAACAGAAGAGGTGATCGGCTTTCATATGCAATAGCCCCCCAAACCATTACTCCAACAGTCCTGTGCACATGCCTCTCAACAGCAAATCCAATATCACATCGTCGTCAACGTTTGGACTGGTGCAGAGAACGGCAGCGTTGGGAAGCAGAATGGCATAATGTCGTATTCAGCGACGAATCGCGATTCTGCCTAGGCATGCATGATGGCCGCCAGAGGGTAAGACGCCGTCGTGGAGAGCGACGTGATATTGGATTTGCTGTTGAGAGGCATGTGCACAGGACTGTTGGAGTAATGGTTTGGGGGGCTATTGCATATGGATTAACTGTGCCAGAGTTTGTACTCTGGCACAGTTAATCCAGCAAGTTCAAGTTGCTTGGAACGAGGTGCCACAAGCAGACATCGACCATCTTATTTTGTCGACGCCTAGACGTGTACAGGAGTGTCTACAGCTACGGGGTCGCCAAACACATTATTGATTTTTTTCAAATTAATGTTAATAAAATTTCTTGGAAATCCGATCGTTTCATTCTTGACTTAAGCTTATCACATTACCAAAAAAATCACGTCCAGGAAACTATTCCTTCTAGGTGTAACACTTCTAATGTCATTGAGTATAAATTGATATAAATTCCATAAATTATTAACACCTCTTCTGAGAATGATCATAATACATTTACATTTGGAAATACCAATTACAATTACAGATGAATAATTTTAAAAATATTAATGTAGAATTGGGATATTTTTGCATTTCTCTCATTGATTTTGTTTATA
>JAVIWB010001128.1:0-195837 GCA_031893035.1 Dermolepida albohirtum | reverse complement strand
AAGCGTGTATTAATGCCTTCCTTATTTATACATTTCGTTTATGTACTTTCCTTTTTTTTTAATGAAGCGTATTCAAGAAATCTCCATTGTTCTTTACCATACACAGTATGTGAGTGTACATTTACGAGAATTATTTTAAAATTATACTATTCCTTGCCACATGTTTTTATATCACATTTTATCTTTGTATTAAGCTGAACAATGTACAGCCAGTTATAAAAATTTTCGTATGCTCTCAATGATATATAAAAATTTGAAAAAGAAATTACAGATGCGACAATTTTAAAAATTGAATAACATAATTTTTTTGTACACAGTAATTGGTGATTCCCCGTTTTATATATGAAGAATCTTTTGTAGAATTTTACACAATTAATTTAACATGCGCCTTGTAAATATAAAATAGAAAATTCATTTAATATCACGAATGAAGTTGCAACGAATTATAAAAGTTAACCAACTATTAAAAATATTGGAAGCAATTGTGTAGTGGGCACGTGATGTACTACCTGTTGTAGTTGCCACTGGAAAACTATACTAGATTTGCAAATAGAATCTTTTCAGTAATTTTTTTGTTTAGAATGAAACGGATTTAATAAAAGAATGCTGTACGAAAAAGTTCAACAGAATATTTTACAGAAACAACTTGTGCATACAAAAGCAAAATCTCTAATTCAAATGGAAGCCTGTCCATTGTGACACATCAATAAATAGGAAGCTACTATACAACAATGAATCATCGGACTTGCTTTAATATTTAAGGAGCGTTTACAACATCGAAGATCCAAACTATATTACTTGTGTTAAACAAGAAACAAGGCAAAATGCCTTCCTTGATTATCATAAAACATATTGGAAGAAAACTGGAAGAATACGTTAAGAACCGAAATAAGAATGGTTTAAATAATAACTTTTATTATTTTGTCATTCTATAAAAAGAACCACATAATTTTTGATACATTGAATATCTTAAAGATTTGTTCATATAAAATGTTTCGTTCGTAAACGTACATTTTTCTTTGGGTTTTTATCTCCGCCCTATTTTAGAAATTTAATATTATAGTTTCTTTTGAGGTCGTAGTGGGTTAGAAAGCTAGTGACTACTCTCAACGTACCAGGTTCGATTCCTTCGATGCAGTTTTTTCGGCTCCAACTCGAGCTTGTTAAAATGAATATTTGGAGATCAAACTTTGGAGTAATAATAGACAGTCGATTCGTATTACAGTCCTAGTGTAACGAAAAGACACTTTGCCGTGAGAAATCACGTCCTCTTGGGCTTTCAAGGCCCGTTACACGGGGGTTACACTATTATTATCATGGCTTCATTTACACTTTTAACTTCATATTTACTTATTAACAAATAAATATACAAAACTGTATGTATTCTCAGAGAATTCAGGAATGTAAGAAAAGAAACTAGAGATTAAATTGAATATACAGCAGCGGACAGAAATTAAGCAACTATTTAAACAATCTTATATACGTTTTGTAATGACGCAATATAAACACAATATGTTTTATTTTCAATACGACTACACTAAATTGTGAAAATTATTTTTATACAACACCCAACAATATCTAAATTAGATATGAATCATGATAATATGCCAGGATTAAAATTAAGTTAACTACTTTAGGGTATTCCCTGATCAGGCTCTAAATCCCTCGTGCAGCCGTACGCGAAGGTACAGTACATTTGCAACACAGTATATACACAGATATGCGTTGCACAATGTTTTCGAAAGATAAAAATACAAATGGTAGCTTTGTACAAAAATAGGATAACATAGCAAAAAGAGAGCAATCAAATGATAATTGAAAAATCGGTAATACCGCGTCCTCGAAGAGAAGTCCATGATAGGAAAATTCCTTCAAACCAGCTACTCGTTTAGCATCAGAAATGGAAGGGTGTGCGAGTCCACGTATTGTTAGTAGACATCTTATTGAAGCAGATTTATATATATGAAGACTTTATTAACAAAAAAAAACATGATGGCCTGGTTAAAATTTGTGTAAACATATACGGTGGAATGTTGTTATAAAATGGAAAACAATTCTTTTTAGTGACCAGACTTCAATATTGTCCACAGTGATGGTATATATTATACAAAGCAATCAGTTGAATAGAGACTAAATTCCACGATATTATCTGTAACTGTAAAACATAGCGGTGGAAACATAATTATTCTTGCATGAGAAACGTGATGCTGCCGAGGCAATTCCATTACGATATATTCCAACAAGATGTATACAGCGACGGTCATTAAAATGGTTTGGGGAAAATGTGGGAATCCATTTGAATCTCCGGACCTGAATCCTATCAAGAATTTGTGGGAAATCATCAAAATCAACAATCATCGGCCGACAGCGGTATTTTCCAATGCTGAATAGTTGCTTTAAATGCTATCAACAGCCTGACTGCAAGTTTCAGGAAGAATTATTGAAAACTTGATAGAATTTTGTCTTATCGATGTATTGCTGTCATAAGATCAATGGATATGACACAAAATATTAAAAATTACTTCTTACATTATTAACAGAATTTAGTTTATTATAATAATTGGTAAGTTGCTTAACTTTTGCCACTTACAAAAATAATATTTTTGTTTTTGAGTCAATTAGCTGTATATATCGATTTACTTTCATTACACAGTTAATGTCTGCACTTCTGGTGACAAAAAAATAGTAATTCGAATTTATATAAAACATATTTTTTAACTTTTAAACAGTAGTTTAATTTTTGTCCGCTACTATAACATTCTTTGTGAATATACCAATTTAGAAAAGGTCGCTATGCATGCCGGAACACATTAGTCACTGTCTCATTATATATTGAACCAGAAGAGTTTAAGTGCACTGCTCGAAAAGTAATAATGGACCAAAGCTCAACATAGAACATACTGAAGAAAAGGACCCAAGCATGAACATAGCTAACCCTTATTGGCGAGCCGAATCGTGAAAATCGGAGGAATTGCTTTGGTTGGAAAGAAGCCAACTTAGAATAATAACAGGTCACGCGCCTATAAGTCAATACTTGAACAAAATTGGTAAATGTAAAGGAATCCTTAAATTGCAGATTCTGCAAATGCTCCAGAAACAGTCAACCATATCTTAAAGGAATACAAGGTATCGAATTACAAAAATCTAACCATTTATGAGTAACCTAAGGTGGACACAGCAAACCTGCCCTGGATTTGCACAGGTTAGTACTGGATTGGTTGCAGTAGGTAATATTGAGGGGAATTCACAATAAGCCAAATAAGGCTGCAGTGCATTGGAGACTGTCACAATCGAACTATCTCTAAGAGAAAAAAAATATATTAATTCTTCAGTTTAGATCTCTAAAACCTTTTTTAGACGCTATTTTTACAAAACTAACTTATTTTGTAGCAATTTGTCATCTGTTGCTTAAAATTTCTATTAATAATGAGCCATACAATAATTTTTACGACTGGTTGTTTGTTATTTATAAAAAAATTAAAATTTATAACATATATATGTACAGATATTTTTCCGCTTTAATAATTTTCAATTGTCTATAATAAAAAATATAAGAGATATTTAAATAAATTACCTAAAACTATAATTATATACAGTATATTTCAAAAATATCTTGCTTTCTGCAGCAAAATCTTTTCGCCGAAACTTTGTATAAACCCTTTAATAGAAAAACGGTAATAGCAGGAATGGAACTGAACATGTAATGAAATAAAAAGATAAGGGTCAACGAGAGTAAGAAATAATAATTTGAAAAAATATTGCTCAAATGAGGAGAACTACAATTTAATCACACTTAGTCTGGGTTTAACGTAATAAAACATTTTTAGAATTTTTTGCGTAGAATGAAGACTGGCAAAATGAATAATCATAAAAGTAATAATACTTTCCATAGTAGTGTTTGTATCCTAAATACGCATTTCGATAGCTAAACTGTCATCTTCAGTATGGAAAAAAAACATTTTTTACTGAAAATGAATGACAAATACGCATATCGATAGCTAAGCTGTCATCTTCAGTATGACAAAATCATATTCTTTTACTGTATTTAGGATACAAACATCGTCGTTGTAAGGTATTTTTGTTACTGTTTGATTATCAAGTTGTTTGTCTTGTAAGAAGAATGAAGTTTCTTTGAAAATAACATAAAATATGCCGCATCATGTTATTGAAAACAAGGGGTGTTTGTTCAAAATGTTAAAAAAAAACTGAATCCTAGTAGCAAACGAATCGAAGTATATAAAGGGCTAAAACCAATTGCAAAATAAAACCTATTTAAAGAAAGACGTCAATTTCTATTAAATTATGTACATACTGTATCATAAGTAAAGCTTCTTCAGGTCTATGAACTTCCTCTTTTTAAACGAAAATAATTCGCTGAAGAAATCAAATATGAAATTTTGAAACACTCTGTATAAATGTTAATGCATAAAAGAAAAAAATCTTATCAAAAGGCAAAAACATGCCGTCTGTTTTTTTTGCGACCCCCCGCCCCCAAAATTGTATTTACAATTTTTCCAACACGCAACTACATCACATAGATTTATGATCGACACACAAAGCCGTATAATTATCGAAGTCCATGTCCCAATTGGATACGACCGCGCAGCCGAAATGCATAACGTTCGTGCAACCTCTCCTCAAACAACAAATGTTCGCACCCCTAAAGCTACACCGACTGCACGGAACGTTACAACTGGTCCAAACCGCCTCTTCCAGACCCACGATTTTCGGTCCCACAAGGTAAACGCCGGGAGACCAGACCACACAGTCTTCGTGCACCCAGATCTCGAATGTTTTATCACCGGTTTCAGTAATGCCCAGGTTCACGTCCGTAATGTCCAACTCTGTAAACGATCTATCACTTTCTGAATGTTTTCTTTTCGACTTTTTACCCGACACTTTTACTTGCACGTTCGAGCCAGTGTTAGCGTCTAGAACGCGAGCTACTTTTTTGCTTTTGAACTGTTTATCGTAGGGATCGTCCAGTCTTCTCTCGTATTCTGGGCAGTTACTGGTTATTACATACGGCCCGAACAGGTCACCAGGTGGTAGTATTAAACCGGTAAAGGTCGGACCCAACACGTTAGGATCTGTGGAATGAGGCCCCCTTTTGCAGAAAACACAAATCCAACTCACGTCCTTCGTTTGCGCGTCATATTTATTACTCAATGTACTGCAATGGAGTCCCTTAGACCGTACTTTATGTCTATACTCACTATCATCATGAAACTTTTTACTTTTGTTACTTTTCTTTTCGGTATCGTCTTCAACTGGGGTATTAACGATGCTGACTGAAATGGGGGAATCACGGGGACCCTTGATTTGTATAAAAGGACCTTTGGACTTCACGGAACTCGTATTGCTGCCTGAGTCATACGCGTAAATATCTTTAATTGCGTCAACTTTTATTTGTTTACCATTTAAAGATTTCTTTCCCTTCTTCATCATTTTCGACTTGCTAAACTCTTTTCCCTTCTTAGTTTTCTTCTTCTTCTCATACGAACTGTTCATTTTAGAACTCTTACGCCTTGTCGTTCGCGTCTTTTTAGGGCTGGATTTATCGGACGAAAGCAAGTCGTTAGACGTTGATGAGACGTCGTTCTGACTCGTTGACGGTATATCGAATCTCGAGTCGGCTTCGTCTTTAGAATCGTTGATGAAGTCGTCTATCTTTTCACAATCTATTTCTAAAGGATCGACTTTCGGTGTCGTTGACGATTCCTCGATTCCTGCGAACATTTCTTCCAATTTGTTCTCCACTTCGACGAAATTCGTCGCTTTTCTTTGGGCGGGTGTTATTATCGTACTACAACTCAACTCCTGAGTAGTCGCAACTGGATTAGCTTCGACTCTATCGGTATTATCGCTAGATTCATTTTCCGGAAGTGTAGTTGCCTGTTTTTCCTTCGTGGTGTCTCTTATTACACTAACAGAAACAGATTTGTTTGTGTTTTCTTCAACTTT
Source organism: Dermolepida albohirtum (assembly GCA_031893035.1). Lineage (NCBI taxonomy): Eukaryota > Metazoa > Arthropoda > Insecta > Coleoptera > Scarabaeidae > Dermolepida > Dermolepida albohirtum. Next base: position 189,873 of record JAVIWB010001128.1, on the reverse strand, counting down.
TTGAGATTCAATCGAACTTTCTTTTACGACTTCTTGGACCATGGCTGCTATCTTCGCTATTGTTTCCGATTCAGAAGAGGTTTTTCTTCTGGTTTTCTTGGCGACAGGCGAGCCGTCACTCGATTGACTACTCGTACGCTGCCTTTGAGGTTCGTTTGCTTCATCACAAGACTTTGCTGAATCAGCGGTGATCATCCGATCCATTTCGATGTTTGTTGTAGGACCATCTTTGGCAACTGTATCCAGTTTTAAGGGGTCTTCGCTCAATTCCGGTGTTTTATCAGATTCTTTTGTAAGCCTTATCGTTTTACTCGGTTTTCTTTTTCTTCTGGACTTGTTACTGTCTAAACTGTCATCATTACTGTATGGTGACGTTACCTCTTCTTCCCTTAAATTTGTAGGCGTCGGGACGTTTAATATACTACTGGAATTACTATTTTCGTCATGGATACTGTTTGACGGTTGCACAATGACACTTTGTATGGGTTGAATTGTTTTCTCCACATTCTTCTCTGACAATTCCGGATTTGATTTCTCATTTGTTTCGCTTTGTGAAGGCTGCGAATTTAACCTTTCCAAAATAGAATCCATTCTTTTTGGTTTTTTAGTATTTTTCGGACTACCTTGTCTCTCTATTAATCCGGGACTCGTACTGATCGCTGGACTCAGTGGTTTAATGCCCGGACTAGTCGACTTCAAACCGGGACTTAACGATTTCATCGCAGGCGTTTTGAGCTCCACGGCTTGGATCTCTAATGCACTGGCCGGCAGACTGTTTATTTTATTCGTATCTCTAACACTTAAACTAATAGGTGTCGTTGGTAAATCTCCGTTTTGACTTCCGTTCCGTGTTAAGGTCAAATCTACACCTGATCTTGGATAAGTACGTTCCGAGAGCATCTGATCAAGGCTGAACATATGCGAATGAGGTATGCTTTTCATTGGTTCTGTTGTCGGCGTGTGCCATGTTGGTTGATGCAGAAGTGGATGCTCATTGGACATATGAGCTACCTGAGGTTGCCTTGGGTAATAATTGGGTACCTGTAAAAAGAATAAAATGAAAGAGTTATGGAATCTCTCGAAAAGAAAATTCGAACTATTAAAAGGAACATTAAATTTATGTTACAGTCATTGGTATGCAGTTTCTATTTTTATTATTTAGGTACGTTTAATAATTATAAATTTCTGTTTAATAGTTTTCTTTTTGGTTAGTTATCTCCTTTAACATAACCTATTTCTCGAGGATTTTTTGCAAAAAAAAATAAGGAAATAATTGTTTTGTTGTATTGTTAATAAGCACTTAGAACCGTTTAGAAATGATATTTCCATTTCAATGTTCTGTTCTAGTACTTTAGAAGATATTTGGTAGTTGTTTTAGCGGTTTTAGCTTTACTTGATAATATAAAAATAAAACCATTGGTTCATATTTTAATCAATTGATATATCGTACAAATTATAAATTAAATGCCCAACTTTAGCTAAATAAACGATATAAGGCTCTTTAGCTTCTTAAAACTGACGAATTATACTAAATCAACGAGACTAATACAAAAATACAATTCGCAGTTATTTCGAATTCATCTTATCAAAACGAAAGCTTACATGTTGAGTCGTTTCTGTTGACACGATTTTATCTTTAAACGTGTCTAATTAAATTTGTACAGACTTATGAATTACCTTATGCAATAACGGTTAAAATGTTAGCAGACCAAGAACGATCTGTGGAAATATTTATTTATGAATATAATAGTAATTAGAATGATAATAACAGTAATAATACATATTGATTAAGTATAACCCCCGTTTGCTTCGCCATTTTCTCTGTTAGTTATAATATTGGGTCTGGGAAAAAGTTTTTATAGATGGCATTGGTTGCCGATAACTAAAGAACAACAAGTCACAGCGACACCACCGACGGCTCGTTTTTGTTGACCTTCTATATTTATATTGTAATCGGTGCAGTGGTTGGAAAGTTATTCGCACTTGAAAATGGAGAAGAATAATTTTTCGCTATATTCTGCAATATTATTATGATAAGGGGAAGAACGCTGCGCAGGCTCTGATAAAATTTGTGCTGTGTATATCGATCTGTTGCGCGGAAAATTTCAATGTGAAAGATGACCGCTTCGTTCACTGAAAAATCTGATGAAATTCTTGAGTCCAACAAGATAAGCATATCAGCAGTGTCGATATTGGCATGGAGCTAGGCATTGACCACAAAACCTGTTTTGAACCATTTACACAAAGCTTTTACAAAAAAAAGCTTGACGTATGGGTTCCTCATTACCATATGCCAATAACATCTGCGATGCGCTGCTGAAACGGAATGAAATCGAGCCGTTTCTGAAACGTTTAATAACCGGAGATGAAAAATGGATTACGTACGATAATCAAGTCTCGTGGATAAAGGATTTCTTCACAAGCGTTCTAAGCCAACATTGATGCCAAAAAAAGTGATGCTGTGTATGGTGGGATTGGAAATCGTCCACTACGAGCTACTTCCAACTGGTTTGATTCTCAACTCTACTGTGCACAACTAGAGAGAGATTTCACAACTTCCATCATGACAACGCCCGACCACACACTTCTTTGATGACCTGTCAAAAATTGAGAGAGTTTGGTTGGGAAGTTTTGATGCACCCACCTTACAGTCCGGATATAGCACCCTCTGACTATCATCTGTTTCGATCTCTGCAGAACTCTCTCAATGGAATTAAGTTGGTTTCAAAAGAAGCCTGTGAAAACTACTTGATTCAGTTTTTCGACCGGAAACCACAGAAGTTTTTCACCGATGGGATCATGGATCTACCAAAAAAATGGCGAAATATTGTCGATAATAATGGAGCATATTCGGTTTAAATGAATTCGTCCACGCGCCATGCGGGGACCAGTTGAATTTTACTGAAAAAACGCCACGAACTTTTTCCCAGACCCAATATTTTCTATATTTTACTTTATTATTTCTTAAATTCCTGTTTTTGTTTTCTATATTTATATCGGTTAGGATACAGACTTAAGATTTTCAGACTATTGAGCTGCCCATGTCTCTGAAATTTCTTCTTTGCATATATCTATTGAAATGGACCTTGTTCACGGTTCTTTCAGCCTCTATGTACTCTGAGCCTAGTTTCACAACCTTTTGTACTTTAGCTTTTGAAATTGCAGATTACCTAGCCATATCGGTTAGGATACAGACTTAAGATTTTCAGGCTATTGAGCTGCTCATGTCTCTGAAATTTCTTCGCTTCTTTGCATATATCTATTGAAATGGGCCTTGTTCACGGTTCTTTCAGCCTCTATGTACTCTGAGCCCAGTTTCACAACCTTTTGTACTTTAGCTTTTGAAATTGCAGATCACCTAGCCATATCGATTGGGATGCAGACTTAATTTTTCGGACTATTGAGCTGTTCATGTCTCTGGAATTTCTTGGCTTCTTTGCATATGTATTGAAATGGGTCTTGTTCACGGTTCTTTCAGCTTCCATGTACTCTGAGCCCTGTGTCACAACCTTTTGTACTTTAGCTTTTGAAATTGCAGATCACCTAGCCATATCGGTTAAGATACATACTTAAGATTTTCAGACTAGTGAGCTGTTCATGTCTCTGGAATTTCTTGGCTTCTTTGCATATATCTATTGAAATGGGCCTTGTTCACGGTTCTTTCAGCTTCTATGTACTCTGAGCTCTGTTTCACAACATTTTGTACTCTAGCTTTTGAAATTGCAGATCACCTAGCCATAATGGTTAGGATACCGACTTAAGATTTTCAGACTAGTGAGCTGTTCATGTCTCTGGAATTTCTTGGCTTCTTTGCATATATCCATTGAAATAGGTCTTGTTCACGGTTCTTTCAGCCTCTATGTACTCTGAGCCCTGTTTCACAACCTTTTGTACTTTAGCTTTTGAAATTGCAGATCACCTAGCCATATCGGTTAGGATACAGACTTAAGATTTTCAGGCTATTGAGCTGCTCATGTCTGTGGAATTTCTTGGCTTCTTTACATATATCTATTGAAATGGTCTTGTTCACGATTCTTTCAGTCTCTATGTAAAATGAGTCCTGTTTCACAACCTTTTGTACTTTAGCTTTTGAACTTGCAGATCACCTAGCTGATCGAGTCTGCGTAGGATGTCAGATTCACTCTCTATACAAATGCTGACCCTTGCAGCTTCATCTGTGTAGATGACTGATTTGTCCTTGCGTGCGTGGCTTATTTTTTAAAAAGAAAGTTCATATCTTACAGCCTTGGGTCCCTCGCATATTCTTTGCCACTTCTTTGTCTCTTGGTCTTGCTCCGTGCTTCTCCCAAATGATGTAAAAAAAGCAATGATAAATACGTTTCTCATGAATTGGAATAATTAATTAAAAGGTCATGCAGAATCGTTCAGGATTTAATACTGGGCTATATTATCGATTGCCCACATCTTTTAAGTAAGATAAAATTCAATAACTCTAATTTACATAATCGAAATTTTCTTTATTGTACAAAGAATTTTTAGAGAATGAAAGCTTCGCCAATATCTAATCCATTTAATAACTTCAATGTTGTTGCAGATTCATGTGCTATTCATTATAATAGCATTAACAGCATTCTGAAAAATGTATTGAATTTATAATTTTTTTTCGGCCTTTTTACAGCAGCACTGAAGTTATCAACAAAATTTTCGTTTACCCAGAACTCTAGCATTGATTAATCTTGATATTATTACAAACTAGAAGTCAAATAACAAAATATGCAATGGCAACATACAAAATCTTCAAAAGCAAGGTTGATTTCAACCTTTAACAGAAAAAACAATGGTGTCATACTTTTTGATTATCAAGGTATTGCTGCTCTTAGATTTTAAAGAATTTGATGTTGGCATAAAATCCTTCATTATATGCAGACATTTTAAACTATTTACTTGTCAGAAAAAGAATAAACGGGGAATGGGAATCCTTACGCTGTCATTTTTCTGCATGATAATGCTCGCCTCATATTATTTGAACGTTTCAAGATTTGCTTGTTCATGCACGATGAAAACAACAGTAACCTTAGTCCCAACTTCCTCCCTTGCGATTTTCTTGATTTGGTCCGTTAAAATAATCATTAAAAAGGAGTCAACTCAAACGTTATGATAAGAGTTTTCTGTTACAGAATGATTTCGCAAACGGTGACGTGAAAAAAATCTGATTGGTGCACCAATGGAGGCTAATACCTCATTGTTAATGGTGATTTCTTTTAAATTTGTTAAATAAAAATTGCTTTACAACCTTTAAACGTGTTTCTATTGAAGAGTCTTCGTAACAATGAGCATAGCAAAATGTGAGGCGAAATTGTATTATTGAAAATCAATTTTTTTAATTTCATTAATTGTAACAATTGCATTAAATACAGTTTTATTACTATTTTTTAAAAGAAACATGTTTGTGTAACGTGTAATTAAAAAAAATCATAATTTTTTTAAATACTCTTTTTAACAACTCTGTTAATGCATTATAAAGTCCTTTTTATTGACAAAAATTGATAAATAAAAAATTTATTAACATTCCAAACATTGTTTGTTTTCTTGAAATGCCTTTTCCATTATTACTTTGTTTGAATTCTTTATTTGAATGTAATATCAGTAATCGGATATATACGAGGATAGTTTGACAAGTAGTGAGAATGACACGTGGATGGCGCTCTAATTAGTAAAATAAATGCACTGTAATTTAGGTTGCCTATTTATATGTTTACATTCCGATATTTAGATAAATCGGTTGATTGGTTTATTTTTGACAGCTGATTGAAAAAGAAGCAACACGTCGTTTTGTTAAAATGGAAAAAGCAGAGTATCGTGCGGCGATTAAATACTTCGTAATTAAAGGTATGAAAGCTACCGAAATAAAAGATGAGTTACGGGAAACATTAGGTGAATCTGCTACATCATCCGCCATAATAAGTAGATTGGTAAATGAATTTAAACGTGACAGAACAAGCTGTGTTGATGAAGCGCGCTCTGGAGCCCCCAAAATCGTGACTTCTAAGGAAATGATTATAAAAATCGATAATATTATTACGCAAGATCGACGACTCAAAGTGAGAGAGATAGCAGACATGGTAAACATTTCAACAGAACGCGTACACCACATTTTAATGAAAGAATTGGGCCTTTCCAAGCTTTCGGCAAGATGGGTGCCGCGATTGCTTACGACTGATCAAAAGTTCACTCGTTTACGCATTTCAAATGAGTGTTTGGACCTTTATAAGCGGAATCCGGTTGATTTTTGTAGGCGATTTATTACTTGCGATGAGACTTGGATACACTACAATACACCCGACACTAAACAACAGTCGAAACAATGGTTAGAACGTGGTTTTGCACCTCCAAAGAAAGCGAAAACCACTTTATCGGCAAAGAAGATGATGGCATCAAATTTTTGGGATTCAATGGGCATTTTGCTCATTGATCACCTTCAGAAAGATGCCACAATAAACGGACAATATTATTTAAAACTTCTACAAAAATTAAATGTTGAAATTCGTGCTAAATGGCCAGGAATGGCAAAGAAAAAGATTCTGTTTCACCAAGGCAACACTCCCTCATATACCAGCACAGTTGCGAAGTCCAAAATCCACGAGTTGCATTTCCAATTAGTACCGCATGCGCCTTATTCGCCGGATCTAATCCCTTCTGACGTCCACCTTTTTCCAAAATTGAAAACAGCACTAGGTGGAAAGAAATTTTCGTCTAACGACGAGCTTATCATCTTCGTAAATGAGTATTTTGCAAGCCTTCCGGAATCGCATTTTAGAGATGGCATAAGGGCATTGGAGCACCGTTGGAATAAATGTATTGCTCTTTTAGGAGAATATTTTGAAAAAAAATTATTTTGTATTTAAAAAATTCTTTTTTCTTTTCCATTCTCACTACTTGTCAAACTACCCTCGTATATTTGGAGCCAATGTATGGTAGTGTTCCAAATGTTACTTTTTCACCTTGTCGAAATATGTATCAAAAACTAAAAATTACATTACGATAATGAAGTAAATTTTACTATACTTTTATAGGAGGAGTATATTTAATTAGCTCTCAAACTGCCCTTAATACATTGTATAAATTTATTTAAAACGTGTCACAGCCTTGAATGCGCGCTTGTTGAAAAATTGTTCTAAATTAACACAACACAATCATACAATATCAAAAGAAAAAATTAGAGATGCTACTGTTGTTCAACGTATTATAACAAATGCATTGAGAGCAAGACTTTACAAAGAATGTCAGCAACCAAAACGATAAACTACGCTGTATTCAGAAAGATTTTGTTTATGTTTTAAAAACTAATCCATTCAAACCATCTCAGGAAACTAATATTGAATTACAACCGAGTATCAGTGACCCGACCGGTACCTGTTCGTAGATTAGCACAGAATAAAAATAAGTGAAGAAACATAAATCAGCAAATATTAAATTATAGGTGATTACACAAAATATTAAAAAATTAAAATCATTATTACATATGTACATATTAATATATTCAAAAGTATTTGGACAATGTTCATAACAAGATAAAAAATTTGTGCTTTAGAATTTAGTTGGGTATTCTTCGGATTATGTAACACATAGTCTAATTTGTAAATTCTTTATTAATTTTCCCCATATTATCCAAGACATCAATTATGTCGCTTTGATATTTTATATTTTCTTATTCTACATTTTAGTTCACCCCCATACATATTAAAAGAATGTTGAAAGGAATCATTCTATTATTAATAACACCCTATCTACTACATATGTTTTACCGATATCACGGATCGTCAGGCAGATTTTGTGTTATTAATGAACGATTCCTTGATAGCGTTTATCATATCATTTCGATACAGAGAAATAATGAATAATCATCACGCGTCCCTCTCTCGTCCACTGTACTAAACGACAAAGCAAGAGCGCATCTGTTTCGCATGTCGATAACTAAGTTACTAGAGCGTATAGACAACGATTCCGCACGCATTGCGTGCGGAATCGTTCATTAATAACACAAAATCTACCTGAAGATCCGTGAATTCGGTGAAACATATGTAGTAGATAGGGTGTTATTAATAATAGAATGATTCCTTTTAACATTCTTTTAATTGGCAAATAGCCGTGACGCAATGCGTCTGTCTATATGCTCCAGTAATTTAGTTATCGCCATGCGAAACAGACGCGCTCTCGCTTTATCGTTCAGTACAGTGGACGAGAGAGGGAGGCATGATGATTATTCACCCATACATATTCTAGAGAATTCAACGCAGGTCTTAAACATTTACGAATCTTATATAAAAATTATTTGCAAACAATGTAGAGTGGGTTTTGGGTCATTGAATTGTTGGAAAATGTAATTATCTATCGGATACGATTTCATAACACTTTGATATACATTTTTTGAGAATGTTTAAATATGAAAATTTATTTAATCACACCATGTTTAACTGTGAAAATTTTTCTCACTTTGAGTTGTGCGGGGTTAGCTACACTTTTGGTATGAACATAACTTGTTTCCAAAAATCAGAATTTGTTTGACTTTTCTATAAATTTACTAACACATGGCTTTTTTTCTGTCAAAACGTCCATGGAAATTATCTTCTCGAGACTCTCCTCTGAACTATTCCAAAGCACTTTTATATTTACCATAATTTTAGGAATACTCATAAAGACGTCTTCTTTCATTATTCATCTTCGGATAGGTTATGTGAATCTTCGGATCTGGATTTGTTTTCAATTTTATTGCCTGTCTTAATTTTATTTATTATATAACCCATCCTAGTATATCTTCCATTTACTAATTACACAATTTTACGGCATTTTCTTTCATTTTTTATGAACATTTAGTATTGTTTCGTACACTACAATTGTTTCCCTGCCTTTTATTTTGGATAGTTATTGCTACTCCACAATCTGCGAATGCACAAGAGATGTTTACAGCAATCCTGGATATACCCAGTAAGAAAAGAGGAGGTTACCGAACATTATGGTCTTGTCCAAATATAAGATCAAAAATAATTGATCAAGTTGGTATTTAGGAAGCAGAAAATACTGAGTTACAAGTTTACAACTATTGTTTTTGTTAAAATTTTTCATCAATTTATGATCCTGTATGAATCCTGTTTCACCAAGACAGCGCGCCGTCACACACCTCAGCGGTTGCCAAGGCGAAAATCCACGAATTACGGTTTGAACTACTTGACCATCCGCCTTACTCACCAGATCTAGCCCCAAGCGACTTCTTTCCGTTCTCTCATCTAAAAATTGCGCTCGGAGATATATAATAGTAATTAGAATGATAATAATAAAATTTAGTATTGTTTCGCACACTACAATTGCTTCCCTGCCTTTCATTTTGGATAGTTATTGTTACTGCACAATCTGCGAATGCACAAGAGATGTTTACAGCAATCCTGGATATACCCAGTAAGAAAAGAGGAGGTTACCGAACATTATGGTCTTGTCCAAATATAAGTTCAAAAATAATTGATCAAGTTGATATTTAGCAAGCAGAAAATATTGAGTTACAAGATTACAACTATTGTTCTGTTAAAATTTTTCATAAATTTATGATTGACATCGTGTTTTACTAAGAAAACGCGCCGTCTCACACCTGAGCGGTTGCCATGGCGAAAATCCACGAATTACGATTTGAATTGCTTGACCATCCGCCTTACTCACCAGATCTAGCCCCAAGCGACTTCTTTTCGTTCTCGCATCTAAAAATTGCGCTCGGAGAACACGTCAAGCGTCAAATGAGGAGGCAATCACCTTCATGGACAATTACTTTGCAGCGAGGAACGCCGAGTACTATTTGGGCGGGTTAAAGAGATGGGAGCATCGCTGGGAGAAGTGTGTAGAGTTACAAGGAGACTATGTAGAAAAATAAATATAAATTTTAAGTAAAAATCTCCTGTATCTTTGTTAGGTCGGAAAGTTTTCAGACCACCCTCGTATGTACAAAGAAGTACTTTTGAATCCCTTTTTAAATCGATTAAATAAAGATAAATTATTACATGGATACTTTCAGCATGAACATACTGTACATGCAACTGCTGGTACATCACAATTTTTAGAAAACATCTTTCTTCAAAGATTACTAATTAGTAAAAGTTGACTCCCTAGATTACCTGATCTAACTCTGTTAGATTTATATTTGGATTTGGATTATTAAAAAGTGAAATTTATCATAGGGCAACAGTTCAGAAAAAAATTAAAAACAGTCCTGAAACATTACAGAATATTTTTGAAAATTAAGTTGTCCATTTATAAAATGACGAACATCATTTCGAACACAATTTATAGTTATCAATAATTATTTTATTAGAAGAAATATACGTGTAATCAACAAAAAAAATTATGTTTAAATTTCTCAATTTCATTTATCCTAAATATATATGTTAAATATAAATAATATAAATTATAAGTAGTAAATAAATTTAATATAAATTTGAATTAAGTTTTGTAAAATACACCACAATCTATGACACCCATAATCAACGCCACTGGCAAATGCCAAGTAGATATAAAATTGAATCATTTCAATATCAATTTTTCAGATGTACTAAGATTTAGTCATTTTCCATTGCACTGTATGTTAGAAGTAATTAGACCCTCTTCAAATACTTACCTATCGTAAAAATGAACGATGAAATATGAACACGTAATTTTCTGCTATTCTACAGTAGACTTGTTATAATCTAAATATAGAACTACAATAAAATTATTTTATGATTATATGAATTTTTATCAAGCTCATAACCTTAAGTAGAACACAAGTAGCATCTAATTTTAAAAACATTAAGAGCAGTAATAGACAAACATTCTTTTAATATAATTAAGCAACATCATGAAAGGACATAACGGACAGCTTATTTTCAAATTATTTAAAATATAAAAATTCACGGAACGATATTTGTCTATTCATATAAACGAAGCATTCATTAATTATACTAATCCAATACAGCGGTATTAAATGCTAATTAAATATCGTAAGGTTTATTAAACAATAAGTTTACATAACTTGACTACAATATGTGATATCATTGTTATTAAAAGAAAACGAGAAACACGATTCATAATTACTTTTTGAACGTATAATCAAGACACTAACATTTAAAAGGTTTTTATACCCGAACTTATTCCGTTAAGCCTCACTGTCGATAAAGGTGGTATCTGGAGGAATTACTTTCTGAGCTTACCTCTTTTACAACAACATCAACGCTTTTTGCACATTTCTACAAAACATATTCTTGAGTAACACTCGATCGCATTACATTTTTTGAAATGTCCCCCAAAAAAATGGTAACAGATACGAAAGTACGCTCGAAAACTCAAGCATGAACTCGAATAAATAACACGAGAAACATTAATAAATAGATACAGTACATAAACGAAGCCGAGATGTGTATTGCTTAAAGTGAGTCATGACATTGAAGCCTTGCACATTTCACGCCACATTTTATAATAAACTAACGCATGGAGAATAACCGAGATGGACCCTAAAATCGCATTCCATTTTTCGACGCAAGTTAAAATTGAAATCTTAAATTCCCGTTCGAGTACGTTAGAGAACTAGTGAGGTAAATTAGCAATAAACAAACAGGTAAAATACGTTCATAAAAAGAAACGCAATGACCTTTTAATTGTTAATCGATATTATACGTATGGTGTGGCTGTAACTTACAATTTTAGGATGATTTGAATAATATATATTATTTACAACATACGTATCTATATCAAATAGATAGTTCGTTGACCATCAAAATATCCATACATCGATATTTTACACTGTCTTCACAGTACTTACACATGAATTTCACGTCAAAAATGAGTAAGATAACGTTCTGGTCTTACGAACTGTAAAAATGCCTTATCAGTCCTACATAAGAGCACGCTTGAATAGTCACGTATACAGTAGCGGCCAAAAGTATAAATCCATGAGAATAAGGTATAGTTCATTTCCAGATATTTTAATTTGACTGTTTTCAGATAAGTACTTTTATGCACCCCCTGCGGCGGGGCTTAACGAAACGTAAACACATCTAAGATGTGAGCTGTTCCTTATTTTAATAGCTAGAGTAGTATTGAATAGTTTCTATAAGCGAACTTGATTTGTTTATTTATATTAGTTCTTTGAATTAAATTTAATAGTCATTATTTAACATCGTATAATTAAAATGGCATTGCAGCTTAACGTTAAATTAATAATAATACAATAATAAATTGTAAGACTGGAAAGCATATGTTTTATTATAAAAAAATGTGGAGACCTTGGGACGAAGACAGGGAAGGTGAGCGATATATAGTTATATATAATATAAAAAGCGGGGCTAAAACTAATTAATCTGGTAGTTCAAGCTAAGCGACTACTGTTAAAGGTGCATAATAATTTACAAGAAGAAAATGTAGAAGTTACAGACAAGGCCATTATAGAAAGGACGTCGAAGTTAACTAGTGTCTTCTACACAACCGTATACAATATAGTGAAGCATAGTAATACGGGAAGAGGAGTTAGAAGTGATAAAGGATCTTTAAGGAAACTATCGAGCTAGAACGTTGATGTCATTCGACGCTAAGTTCGTATAGTATGAACTAGCAGGGTCAAGTTTAAAAATTAAACACTCTCTAGAATAAGATGTGGAACATTAAGCCAAACTGGATTCCGATTTGGAACAATAGAAATGCGACATATTTTAATGGAGTCACTGAAGATACAAAAATTCCGTCCAGAATTTTTAATCGGCATGAAAAAATTTCGAGATAAAGGGTCGTTTATTTGTTACATAGATGAAACTTGGTATGACACTCATAATACCATCAAAAACGGTTGAAATGATGATTCACAAGCATGTTTAATAGAAGTACCCCGTCTAAAGGAAAAAGAATTATTTTACACGCTCATTCTGAAAGCGGTTGGGTCGGCGAAGTGTTATTTTCTTCAAAAAACATAAAAAATTGTAATATTGACTGTAACGAGAGTATGAGATCACCATTATTTGAAGAGTGCTTTCAGAAAAATCTCTTACCAATATTACTCGAAAGAAGTATCGTTGTTATGGACAATGCTTCATACCATCCAGAACAAGTGAAGAAGCTACTCAATTCGAACAGCACGAAGGCTGAAATATCGGAGTTTTTACAAAAAAAAAAATGATATTTATTATGAAGATAGCTACACAGAAAGTTCATTATTAGAAGTCTTTAAAACAAAGATTTTCGAAAAAGAATACGTTGTCGATTGTATGGCCACGGCCGCAGGACACACTGTTTTATGTTTACCGCCATATTACTGCATATTCAATCAGATCGAGTTATTTTCGGGTCAGTTGAAAGAATATCTTCGTCGTTGTAAAAAACAAATACTGTGATGCGTCAACTTTGAACGCCTGTGAATATACGAATGAAAAAATGTAAAATGCGAAAGCTTCACACATGTTCATAAAAAAGTAGTACAATTTTTAGAAAAATTAAACGACGAATAGCGCCATCTCTTATCAAACGATAAAACTTATTGAACAACCAGATATTTTATTCGCAGAAGAAACAGTCAATAATCTTATAAACAAAAAGGCAAAAGGCTTAGTTGATATAATCTATACGGATGTCAGTAGCGCTTTGATACGCTCATTCACGATTGTATAAAATGAACGAGCTACTCATTCAGCGGAGAAAAGATCTGTTAATTCAGTACGTCAGTACTAGAATAAATACACTAAGAATGAACATTTAAATAGCATCTAAAGAAAGTTTAAATTCAAGTAAAAAGTAAGCCGAGCTTTAAACAAAAAATAATAATAATAGTTTATGCATTCACATCCTGCAACGGCTTAACGCCAATTAGAAGGGGCAATGGTAGGCATGATTTATTATTACACGCAGTCTCGTGGTGTGATTTAAGATATTTGGTTGAAAGCATTCTCTTACACATAAATGAAAACCACGAAAAACTTTTCCAGACAGCAAACCGTGGAATTCGATGTCAAGAACCCTGCCATCAAATTGGTCAACATTTAATGGGTCTAATGTAGTTATCTTTCAATTACTCACAATTAAGGCTCTGGGACTTAAAAGTACTGTTGAAAAGATAATTTTATTTTGATATTAATAAGTAAAAAATATTATTGAAAGAGTTCATTTGACAAAAAAAATTGCTGAAATTGAAAATAATTTTGGTTTCTTTCAAACCAAAGTCAAATTCGTATGCCGAAAACTAACCAAATACTGAAGCTTTAAATTATTTTTGCCTTGTGCTTCCAATAAGCAGCTAAATATGATGGTGAATCTGCATTAGTTTTGCAGCTGGTTTTTGGAACTTTCACATCTCATCCAGATATTGTAATAAAAGATTTATGATTACTGTAAGCGGCGTAGGCCCGTTCTAGAATGAATGCGTAAAACGGATACACTTATCGCCGCATATTGTACGCATGTGATAAAAGCTGTTGATGATTTACGACGAGCGACATACGACAAACATATCCGCCTTACGCATTCGTTGAAGAACAGGTCTTAATTAAGCAAGAAATGTCGTCGTTTAAGCATTGGTTGAAAATTACCTGTAAAAGCTCGCAAAAGAAAAATTTTGACAACATTGAGCAAATACCTCAATTATAGGAAAAATTAAAAACAGCTAAAATGTTCGAGTATGCGTTAAAGTATTATGTAAGAAGAAAGAGCAAATATCTCTTGAATTTATTTCAAAAACGGAACAAAGATATTAATTTTTTCTTAAGAATTGCATACAAAAGATGTTTTTACATAAATAACTGTAATTTTTTAAAAAGAATACGAGGATAGTTTGACAAGTAGTGAGAATGACACATAGGTGGCATTCTATTTGGTAAAACAAATGCACTGTAATTTAGGTTGCCTATTTATATGTTTACATTCCGATATTTAGATAAATCGGTTGATTAGTTTATTTTTGACAGCTGATTGAAAAAGAAGCAACACGTCGTTTTGTTAAAATGGAAAAAAGCAGAGTATCGTGCGGTGATTAAATACTTAGTAATTAAGGGTATGAAAGCTACCGAAATTAAAGATGAGTTACGGGAAACATTAGATGAAACTGCTCCATCATCCGCCACAAGAAGTAGATGGGTAAATGAATTTAAACGTGGTAGAACAAGCGGTGTTGATGAAGCGAGCTCTGAAGCACCCAAAATCGTGACTTCTAAGGAAATGATTTTAAAAATCCATAACATTATTACGCAAGATCGACGACTCAAAGTGAGAGAGATAGCAGACATGGTAAACATTTCAACAGAACGCGTACACCACATTTTAACGAAAGAAATGGGCCTTTCCATGCTTTCGGCAAGATGGGTGCCGCGACTGCTTACGACTGATCAAAAGTTCACTCGTTTGCGCATTTTCAATGAGTGTTTGGACCTTTATAAGCGAAATCCGATTGATTTTTGTAGGCGATTTGTTACTTGCGATGAAACTTGGATACACTACAGTACACCAGAAACTAAACAACAGTCGAAACAATAGTTATAACGTGGTTCTGCACTTCCAAAGAAAGCGAAAACCATTTTGTCGGCAAACAAGGTGATGGCATCAATTTTTTGGGATTCAGAGGGCGTTTTGCTCATTGATTGCCTTCAGAAAGGTGCCACAATAAACGGACAATATTATGCAGAACTTCTACAAAAATTAAATGTTGAGATTCGTGCTAAACGGGCAGGAATGGCAAAGAAAAAGAATCTGTTTCACCAAGACAACGCTCCTTCGCATACCAGCACAGTTGCAATGTCGAAAATCCACGAGTTGCATTTCCAATTAGTACCGCATGCGCCTTATTCGCCGGATCTAGCTCCTTCCGACTTCCACCTTTTTCCAAAATTGAAAACGACACTAGGTGGAAAGAAATTTTCGTCTAACGACGAGCTTATCATCGTCGTAAATTAGTATTTTGCAAGCCTTCCGGAATCGCATTTTAGAGATGGCATAAGGGCATTGGAGCACCGTTGGAATAAATGTATTGCTCTTTTAGGAGAATATTATGAAAAATAAAAATTATTTTGTGTTTAAAAAATTCGTTTTTCTTTTCCATTCTCACTACTTGTCAAACTACCCTCGTATATATCTAGCAATATACAAATTTAATTTATTTTAAATATTATTCATTTACACATGACATGTAAATAGTACCGTATACTTCCATTGAATCAGTTTGAAAATTCTTCATTATTTCTAAATAAACAAATAATTATCAGTCAAAAGAATTATTTTTGTAAATTTAGTGAAAATATACATATTTTAAAACGAAATATAAATTTATGTACATAAATTTCTAAACAATTCCTTAAGGAATTTCGTAATTAACATCTTGGACTTATATTTACTCATATCTAATTATAAAATGCAAAATATGATTTTGAAAATGTAAAATAGAAGAGAAAATACGTCTGCTTTTTCTCGATGTGATCAGTATAAATAAGGGACGACTAAAACCATAACAAAAAAAAATGTACGTTTCTAGCATCTTTCTACTAACATTTAGGATAGCTATCATATGTTTCACTGCCTTCAAGTAAATACAGTACTATGCAAAAGAAAGAAGCACCTAAAAATATTTTCCAAAACTTACTTACTAAAACGTTTTTACTAATAATTGTTGGGTTAATTTAATTTATAATACTTAATACATCTTTCCAAGAACGATTCGCTTATTGGTAGAAATATAATCACTGGAAATTTCCAAGTTTATAACATACTTCCGCGTAGTGGTAAGATCGACCGCCTGATACGAGGATTAAAGTAATAAATTTTATTACACCACAATACTATGCAATAAAATTTCAAGGGAGTGTTATTTATCTATAAAAGTCTGTTTTTAATTTAGTGATAGAAACGATACAGAGCGGTTCCACAATAAAATTTATTTAGATTCTTAAAAAACGCGCCTACGAGTGAAATTTTCATTTTAAGAAAAATTGTGAGCTGTATATTGTTATAGTAGATAGAAAATGTCTAGAATAGCATTACTAGACAGAAATAAAATTATTGTTTTCACTAAGAGGGTTATAGTCAAGTGAAAATATCAAAGATAGTGAAATGTTCCCGGTATGCCATACAACAAACAATAAAAAGAATGACTGAAACCGGCAGTGTAAGTGATGCACCAAAGAGTGGACGTCCAAAAAAGCTTAGTAAAGCTGATGCACAGTTTTTAAAAGTGTGTTCCTTAAGAAATCGTAAGAAAGTTAGCGCAGAACTAGCACAATATCTTGTGCGAACATCTGGTACATCGGTACATGCTGCAACAGTATGGCGATACTTACTCAGATCAGGCTTGAGGGGATGCGTGGCCGTGAGAAAACCCTTACTGCGATGAGGGAATAGAGGGAAACGATTAAAATACGCCAGAGACCACGAAACTTGAGGATATAATGAGTGGCGACAAGTACTATGGATTGACGAATCTAAATATCAATTATTTGGAACGAACAGACATCAGTATGTCAGACGACCCTCTGGCGAATCGTTATTGGAACCATGTTTACACACTACCATAAAGCATGGAGGAGGCAATATCCAAGTTTGGGGTTATATTTTGGCAGCAGGTGTGGGTGAAATCGTAAAAATAGAGGGTAAATTAACTGGTGAGAAATACAGAACACTATTAGGAGAACTTGTACTTGTCATACCATTAGGACAGCGACTTATTGGCAATAATTTCATTCTACAGCAAGATAATGATCCCAAGCATATCTCAAAAGTTGTGAAGACTTATTTAACACAGCAGGAAGCAAATGGATTGCAGATTATGATATGGCCACCTCAAAGTCCTGACTTAAATATTATTGAGCATGTGTGGGATTATCTTGACAGAAAAAAGTGTGAAAGGGGGCCAAAGAACAAAAATAACCTGTGGAACATACTACAGAAAGAGTGGTACAATATTACTGAAAATTTCATTAATTCTTTAATGGAAAGCCTACCAAGAAGAATGCAGGATACCATAAAAAATAAAAGTGCTCATACAAAATATTGAAAATTTAAGTTGTTTATGTTTAAATATCGATATGTGTTAGTTTTTATACATTAAAAAAAATTTAACTTGCGTAAGATTATTATTTATCCTTTTATAATAGTTTCTTGTAAAATTCAAGGTGTTTCTTTCTTTTGCACAGTACCGTATGTGTTATAATTGTACAGTTTATATATTAAATATCGTTTAACACATCCAGAATTGATTGGTATGCGAAATAACAATAGAAAGGTGAATTTGAAAGAAGCCGCACTGTAAGTATGGGGGAAACTTAAAAAGTCTTGAATGTCCAATAAATTAAAAATCAATAACTTTATTCGCTTTCCTCTCACGAAAACAAAAACAAATTCGTCTAAAATGTTTTTTGTCTTCTAAAAATACGTTACTTTTTTAGGCACAAAAATTTCATTTCGTAATTATATTTGAGTACTTACAAAATTCGAAATTCCATTTTATAAATTGCGTTTTATAAATTGACTTTATTGCGTTTCATTTTAAAGGTTATTTAGGATAACGCAAATTAGGGATAATGTTACAACCTATGGAGTAGAGTTTCGGGGCTTAACGTCAAATTTATTTGAATTCGAGAAATTTAAATTTATGCGATTACAATTGTTAGGCTTGGCTCCACGTTTAATGTTGAGTGTGACGGTAAATTATTCAAATATGTATTTAAATTTTCAATCGTTTTCTATATTTAAAATCTCTAAAATATTTTATGAAACACTCGAATTATTACATGATTAAGAATTACGAAAGTCTTGTTCTAAACAAATAAGATAAACTGCAGGATAAAGTTTCTTCTTATTTAAAAGAATAAATGCTTGTTGTTTTAGATATCTATGAGATTGGTACATACGAGGGAGCGTTTTTATATTCGCGGAATGAGCGGGTTGTAGAGGGGTGAGTAGGCGCATTGGGGGCGTGGCCTGTGCAGCGACTCATGATTAGTATAAATACGAAGTTCCATTGTTATTAGATAGTTAGTCTTTGAGCTATCGTCAACCAAGTAAGATAATCAGGAGTGAAAAGTGAAATATGGAAAAAACCGAATATCGTGCCGTTATAAAGTTCCTTACCGGGCAAGGAAAATCAGTGGCGACCATAATGAATGAGATGTCATTGGTTTGCGGCGACTCTTGTCCAGGAAAAACCATGGTGTACAAGTGGCATATTTAATTAAACAAGGAAGGGAATCCCTTGAAGACGACCCGAGGCCGGGCAGGAGCATTGAGGTGACCACGCCAGCACTTATCTAAAAAGTTGAACAAATTGTACTAGAAGATGCTCGACTAAAGAAGAAACAACTCGCAGAAATGGTTGGAGTATCCGATACAACAATTTTTAAAATCCTACACGATCATCTCGGCATGTCTAAGGTCAGCGCAAGATGGGTGCCGAGAATGCTCACGCCGCCGCAAAAACAACAGCGCGTAGAGTGTTCGCGTGCATTTTTGGACCTCTGTAATGAAGACAAGGATGGTGTATTGAATGGAATTGTTACTGGAGACGAAACTTGGGTTCATCATTATGAACCTGAGTCCAAACAAGACTCCATGCAGTGGCATAAAAAGGGCACAGCACCTCCCAAGAAATTTAAAGTGTCACAATCAGCTGGGAAACTCATGACCGTTGCCATGAGTTTCCCAGCTGATTGTGACACTTTAAATTTCTTGGGAGGTGGGGGAGCTGGGAAACTCATGGCAACGGTATTTTGGGACTCGGAAGGAATATTGTTGATTGATTATAAAGATAAAAGTGTTTCTATAACCGGAGAATATTACGCTTCAATATTAGAGCGACTAAAAGAAGCCATTAAAGAGAAAAGTTAGCTGCCCTGCATAAGGTGGGCTTCGAAATTGTGAATCACCCACCCTACAGCCCAGACCTGGCCCCGAGTGATTATTACCTGTTTCCGAAAATGAAAAAAGAGCTGCGGGGTAAAAAATTTACTGCCGATGATGAAGTCAAGGAGGCAGTTTCGGCGTATTTTGCAGATAAAGAGAAATCATTTTTTTATGAGGGTATAAATAAATTAATTGAAAGATGTGAAAAATGTATCCGTCTTGCAGGTGAATATATTGAAAAAGAAAAATAATTTGGTTTTTTTATTTTCACCCCTTGTCCCCCATTCCGCGAATATAAAAACTCTCCCTCGTATGAACTGTTGATATTTTATCTACTTCTGGGCTTCCGGGCTGGAACCGCGTCACTTGTATATCTGCCGACGTTTCGTACCCATTTGTATGGGACATCTTCAGGGCTCAACTACTGCACTGAAACTGGCGTAAGTCGATGGTGGATGGGTTTATACATGGGTCATGAGTCAATGGAGCGTTACTGTTGCGGTTGGGTAGTTTGGAGATGCAGGGTTGCCAGGCGTTGTGTAGGAGGTAGCCATCATCGCGGTTAAGGTTAATGGGGTGCTTAGAGATCTCTATAGCTTCACGGATTTTGCGACCATAGTAATGGTTAGTGCGGGATAGGATCTTGGTCGAATTAAATTGTTGATATTTTGTTTTGTGCTTAAATAACGCGAAATATGCGATATTTGTGATAAGATCCATTATTACCCAATGGCAATGCGATTTATAGGACAAAGTACAAAATCGAACGAGAACAGAATAATCTAATAATACAGTGTAAAATTTGCAAAATAACATGAATTCAAAAAGTTTTTACTTCCCTGGCAGCTATGGGTTATGAAACGCATGCCTGTACTAAATCTATTCAATGTAAACTTAAATAGAATATTATTTAAAATAACACCTTTTTAAATATTTGTTTTAGTCCAAGTATATGTCAAATAAATTCTAAATTATGACATTTATAAATATACCATACTAGAAAGTAATTAATGAAGCAATGGGTTTATGCAATACGTCAGACTGAGAAACACAAATTTGTTTTGAAATGTATTGTACGAAACAAATAGATTTGGTTCCTATAGAACTATAGGGACTTCCCACATTGCTTGCACACGAGTACAGAGAGCGTCACTCCACTGCATGTACAAGGACGTTCCAAAATTATTGCATCGCATCTCTCCTATAATACATTGCAAAACAAATGTATTTGCCTCACTCTGATGTATTGCATAAAGTTCTATAGGTTCCGAATTATTCTTCCGAGCAGTATATCGTAGTATAAACATCCTTGTTATAATCCGCAGCTGTCCGAC
The DNA here is from genome assembly GCA_031893035.1 of Dermolepida albohirtum. NCBI lineage: Eukaryota > Metazoa > Arthropoda > Insecta > Coleoptera > Scarabaeidae > Dermolepida > Dermolepida albohirtum. The sequence continues at coordinate 168,703 of JAVIWB010001128.1, read as the reverse complement.
CCGTAACATTTTTGAACCCATGTTTACATATTGTCTACTGCACAGAAATGAAATATTTTTTCATAATCGAAGTACAATAATTGTAAATAACACATTATAACTTGTTTTCGTTCCACGTAATACCAAAAATGTGATTAATTGATGTTTAAGAAAGTGAACATAATTGTAGTACTATACCGTGTAATAGAATAGCGAGCTATTACTTCTGACTCTTGGTATGTTGGTAAAATGCTGGGTATTGTGTATAGGTACGTGAAAATTAATTAAGGTACATAATTAGAGACAGTCTATTCAATAAAAATAAACAGGCATTATAGAACTCCGTTTATGACACAAGGGTTGTTTTGCGAAAATGTTCTAAATATAATAAGTATTCTGATATGGATAAACTGTAACTTTATATAACAATTTTTAAAAAATGCTTTTGTATATGTACATTCAACATATTGGGTCTGGGAAAAAGTTCGTGGCGTTTTTTCAGTAAAATTCAACTGGTCCCCGCATGGCGCGTGGACGAATTCATTTAAACCGAATATGCTCCATTATTATCGACAATGTTTCGCCATTTTTTTGGTAGATCCATGATCCCATCGGTGAAAAACTTCTGTGGTTTCTGGTCGAAAAACTGAATCAAGTAGTTTTCACAGGCTTCTTTTGAAACCAACTTAATTCCATTGAGAGAGTTCTGCAGAGATCGAAACAGATGATAGTCAGAGGGTGCTATATCCGGACTGTAAGGTGGGTGCATCAAAACTTCCCAACCAAACTCTCTCAATTTTTGACGGGTCATCAAAGAAGTGTGTGGTCGGGCGTTGTCATGATGGAAGACAACACCTTTCCTATTAATCAATTCGGGCCGTTTTCTTTCAATCGCCTGGCGTAATCTCTCTAGTTGTGCACAGTAGAGTTGAGAATCAATCGTCTGACCAGTTGGAAGTAGCTCGTAGTGGACGATTCCCCTCCAGTCCCACCATACACACAGCATCACTTTTTTTGGCGTCAATGTTGGCTTAGCGAACGCTTGTGACGGCTCACCATCCTTTATCCACGATCTTTTACGCTTCCGATTATCGTACGTAATCCATTTTTCATCTCCGGTTATTAAACGTTTCAGAAACGGCTCGATTTCATTCCGTTTCAGCAGCGCATCGCAGATGTTAATTCGGTCCATCATGTTTTTCACGCTCAACTCATGAGGAACCCATACGTCAAGCTTTTTTTTGTAACCAGTTTTGTGTAAATGGTTCAAAACAGTTTTGTGGTCAATGCCTAGCTCCATGCCAATATCGACACTGCTGATATGCTTATCTTGTTGGACTTTTTCAAGAATTTCATCAGATTTTTCAGTGATTGGACGACCGGAGCGTGACTCATCTTTCACATTGAAATTTCCAGAACGAAAGCGAGCGAACCATTTCCGCGCAACAGATTTCGATAAAGTACCTTCACCGTACACAGCACAAATTTTATCACAAGCCTGCGCAGCGTTCTTCCCCTTATCATAATAATATTGCAGAATATAGCGAAATTTCTCATTATTCTTCTCCATTTTCAAGTGCGAATAACTTTCCAACCACTGCACCGATTACAATGTTTCTACGCTCAAACTAACGTTCGGAAGGTCATCTAAAAAACGAGCCCTCGGTGGTGTCGCTGTGACTTGTTGTTCTTTAGTTATCGGCAACCAATGCCATCTATCGGGAAAAACGCCACGAACTTTTTCCCAGACCCAATATTAAGTGTTGATGTATGGGTGGGCATTGGCACTATCACTTCACATAGGCATATGCATAAAAGTCTTAATAAGTATTTGTCTACAAATGGACGGTTTCAGAGACATGAAACTTTTTGTGATGCCGTCAGATTTTTTATGTTTAAACAATGTAATTTGTGAACAAACAACAAAAGCAAAAAGGCAAATAACATATTCAAAGTACCCTCCCTCCATTTCAAAGCATACACGACATCTTCACCGCAAAGATCTTTGAAATCTTTCGAAAACCTCCACATTGGCTCAGATTCGATGGTATCCTTGTTCTACTTATTATTGCAGCTTTCTGAGGCCATTTACAGGCATGGTGCATACAAAAGTTTTCAACTATCCCCAAAGAAGAAAATTAAGGAAGTTTAAATCACGCGATCTTCTAGACAGGTACAGGTCTGAAAACTTTTGTGTACGCAACGCATCTAAATACCCTCAAGCAACAAACAGAATAGGGATGCCATTGAATCCGACTCAATACGGAGGTTTTAAAAAAAGTTTCAAGATCATTAAGGCAGTTGAATTTGATGGAGCCTGTGGTTGATTAACTTAATCACTAAGGTTGATATATAACCCCTTTCCACATTAACTTAATTAATTAAGTTAATGTGGAAAGGGGTTATATATCAACTTTAGTGATTAAATCATTAAGGCAGAGATATCGTGGTTGCTTGAAATGGAGGCGGAGCACTTTCAACATTTTTGCTTTTATTGTTTGTTCATAAATTATATTGTTTGTTCATAAATTACATGTTTGTTTGTACATAATAAAAAATCTCCGAAGCCCTCCATTTGAGGATCCATCCTCCCCTCAAAGTTTGCGCCACATTTTTTAACACTCTGTATATATAAAACATATAAATTAGTTCAAATATTTATATTTTTTTTGGAATTTCGTGGTGTAAATCGCTTAAACCTCAATCTCGGAACATGGTGGAAACTTCAACAAATGATGCTTTAAGAACTTTGGTGAAAGATTGAAATCGAATCTAAGAATACCTTGCAGGTATTTTAATAGTTAATCGCACTACTGTAATACATCTTCATATCGTAAGCAATGTAAAAAGTTGAATAGGTGGATTTTCCATGAACTTTCTCAAAAAAAAAAAAAAGAAAATGGAGTAAATACTCATTTCTCCTATTTTCATAGAAAATCAATATTGTAGGATAATCGTTGATAAAAACAAAGCTTCAAATATGCTTCCAAGCTTTTTTTCATCAAGAGAAAATTCTGATAAAAATTTAATGAGACGAAATGAAATAAATATTAGCTATGAAATTCTACAGCAGAAAAGAAGAATATAGAAGAGTTTCATAGTAGTGTCAAAACCTTCATTAAGGCCAAGATTTCCTTTTTCTTAAAATGGTAATGCATTTGTCGTTCTTAGTTGTTAGAGGAAATATGTATGTTAAAACAAATAGACCTTGCTTGAACGAAAATTTATTTTTTAGAAAATAAGTTCTAAATTTTGCTACATCAAGTCTAGCATTTCATATACACTAACCTAAAAGATCAATTTTAATATGCCAGTTCGTTTAATATTCAAACAAAATCTGGCTCATTAGTTATCTAAGGTATTAATAAAAATATGTCTGATAATCATATTAGAATCCCAATTTATGACAAATTCATTCATTCAATGTAAATAACGTTCAATCTCTTATTCTTTCGTCTTAGTCACTTTCCTTTAAATATTACACATCAAAATATTAAGCTGAATTATTCATATGCCTAGCAATCATTTTTTTCGCATAGATAATAACCAAAACTAATATACTACTAACTAGAAAACTAATATCTTACCAATGATAAAGATTACTTAATTGTAGAGTGATTGGAAAAGTTTTAAGGATTGTTATAATATCACGTATGGGTGTAAAAAAAAAAGTATTGAAAGAAAAGAAATAACAATCGCGTAAAATAAGCAATCGTTTTGCTTTTTGGAAACAACCACGCTCAGATGTATTGGACACCCCAGGTAAAAACTCTTATTCTCGGTATTATCCAAGTCTGACGGAAATTAACCGTAAAAAATAGTTAATGGTATTTACAGAAATGCGTTTTTGAATACCCTAGTTAATCCCCTATTGAAAAGAATAGGTGGAAAGGGGAAATTGTGGATTTTAGAAATTTAGTGTTATTCTAGCAGTGTGTGAGCAACGTGCGTTTGTGAGTTTGTGGTAGAGATCAATTAGATTATCCTATTTTTTCACGTTGTGTCAGTTATTGTTGAAGAAAAATGCCTAAAACAAGCGCGTAGTCGGTAGGGGAACGCGCCCAAATAGTGCTACTGCATTCCCAGAAGTTATCAATAGCTGCAATTGCAAAAAAAAAATGTTCGCGATGTGCAGTCCGTACAACTATTAGTCGCTATCAGGAGAGTGGTTCGTTTGTTAACAGACGACCAAAAAGTGGCAGAAAACTCTGTACCTCGATTAGAGAAGACAGAATTTTACAAAGACTGGCTCTCAGTGATAGGAAAAAATCGTTGAAACAGCTCGCCAGTGAGCTGAAACAGCGTCATCGCGTAACAGTTTCGGCGCAAACAGTGAGAAGGCGTCTCCAGGGTGCTGGTTTACGAGGGTGTAAAGCGCGACGTAAACCGCTTTTAACTGACGCTCATAAAAAGAAGCGGTATTTATGGGCCAAACAACATGAAAATTGGACAATCGAGAAGTGGTCGAAGATTCTTTGGTCTGATGAATCGAATATCGAGGTATGTAAGTACATCTTCATGACTAATATTCTTATCGTAGTATGCAATTCAGTCTACATGTAACATTAAACAAAATTAATCCTGTCTAAGTGCTAACTTTCTTCTTTCGCCTGGCAGCTTTGGGGACTACCTGGGACGCTATACGTTCGGCGTAGGCAAGGGGAAGCTTATGAACCACAATGTATCATTCCCACAGTAAAATTTGGAGGTGGTAGTATCATGGTTTGGGGTTGTATGTCTGCATACGGTGTTGGAGAAGTGTACCTGTGCGATGGACGGATGAATAGCCAACGCTATTTAGCCATGTTGGAGGAAGTATTAGAACCGTCTGTGCTAATACTATTCGACCAGGATATTCCACAATACATTTTTCAGCAAGATAATGCGCCCTGCCACAAATCGGGAGCTGTAATGCGTTGGTTCGAGGGAAACACAGTGGAGGTATTGGATTGGCCGCGACAAAGTCCCGATTTGTCGCCCATTGAAAATTTGTGGCGTATCTTAAAAACTAAGATCACGGAACATAAATGCCTGTCAAAAGCAGAATTATCAACAAAAATTCGCGAAATATGGGCTGCAATACCACCGGCAGAGTGTTACAATTTAGTAGCAACTATGCCTCGACGAGTGCGAGCTGTCATTAAGGCCAAGGGCGGAGCGACAAAATATTGATAAATTGTACTATATTACTAAATAACACTTTGTACATAATTTTCATAACAGTTTTATTTTCCTCACCTCTCTTTTGACTAAACTATTGTATATAAACTATATATGTATGTATGTACATAAACTCGTAAGGTGTCTAATACATTTGAGCATGGTTGTATGTACAAAAAAAAGTGGTGAAACGTTCAACCGACGTTCTAAAAAGTATTTATAATGGTGTAGAGATGTTGCAATAGTCAGGATGATTAAAAATTTAAAAGCAGTTAAAAATACTTGAAGTGCGCGATCACATTTTCAAAGACGCTTTATACGATTTTATCCAGCGTTTTTTTAATACGTTAACAAAGTCAATAATCCTAAGCATGCTATGAAGATTGTACAAATATTTTTAGAAAACAATGGAATTGTAGTCTTGGTACACTCTCCATAAATTACGGATCTGAATCTCAGAAAACTGCAAGGTAATTTGTATCGTAATATTCCCCTTCAACTCCAAAAATTAATTTATTGAAACAATAAAAGAATTATCACTCGTATAAGAAGAGGTATTTTCCTTATTAATATTGCATTGCTACCATATAATATATACTTGTACAATATCCAAACTATATAATTATTCTCTCATTTCCTCTTACCGTGGGTCAAAATCTAATTTGTCAAGTTAATTATAAACGTGACTTTAGTTGCTTGAATTACTGAATATAATTTTAAGTGCGCCAAGCAGTAAATCGTATAACATTTAATCAAACAAGTGGTATAGCGTGTTGGACACGAATGGTACATATTTAAACACTCTAGATATTATTTAAAACAATCGATCAACTATTCATAAGTCACTTGACGAAAACGTCAAGTTCAACCTGTTTCGGTCACCTACTTGACGTATCATCGAAACGTCACCAATTTTTTTCAATCAGCTGATTGGATTCAACCACTGAATGATAAAACTCCTTAACAAAAGCAACGAGTTCGATTAACAACTTAAAATACACTTAATAATGTTAATATTAAACATCATTTAGGTTATGATAATTACTCACTAATGGGTAAAGTTACGACGTAGGATATTTAATCTAAAGATAACTTGAGGGGGTATTATTTTGAAAGAGATTAAAAGATTTTTTTAAGAACATATTATTTGGTCAGGATCCACTACTTCAATTTCTGTCAATGTTTTTGAAAATTATTTTTAATCATTTGCTCAACCTTGTTCTTGTACAATTTAATATTGGTAAATATATGCATTTGGAAGAAACAGTTAGGTTTGCAGCATCAGTTTTAAATTTTAAATTTAGAAGTAATTATCCTTAAAAAATTTCTACATCATACATTCTGGGAAGAAAATAAAAACTGTCATATTCTAAGATTTTGCAAATTTAAAATAATCATAATGTATATATAATATATCTATACAAAAGTTTGTAATAAGGGAAATAAAAATTGCAAAATTTATGTCTACAACAGCAACAATATTTGATTTTTTTGTGAGACAAACTAAATATAATCCATAAACAATATGTAAATTATGTTCATTCCAATTAGAACACTTAATAAAATTGTTTCAGACAACACATTCACATAAAAGCATGCTAAATAATTTAGTTTAGACTTACTTGTAATCGATTCCATCCAGTGTTTGAAGGTGGTGCCTGACGACCATGTGAATGATGTGGTGGTCCCCCAGACATTTTGTTCACTTTTCTTTAATATTTAGAAGTCCATAGAAGTTTAAAATATTTGTAATGCCCCTTTATAATTACATGATTTTAGTCAGGTGGCATATTTATTAGAACATCACAATTTATCACCAAAACTAATATTTCCTTTACTGGTTAATTTTTTCACAAATATTTTATGATATATTAAGAATGCAGTGTACTCTTCAACAGATTATATATTTCATGAGGCTGTTTACATAAACTTCTCAAGTAGCATATTCCAATATATATATTTTTTAAATATATTTACACACTATTTCATCCAAGGTTGAGATTCTATTCCTATTCCTCAATCAACCTGAAAATAAACATAAAATTAAAATTGTTTTTCAACTGTAACAACTCAAAAATATATTAAAAAATTTAAAACTCCAAGTAGTAGAATTACAATCAATGTAAATAAACTATGCATTTTGTATGAAAGCCACTTTAACAGACACTAAAAATCCTTGAATTTGAACACGTGTTAATAAAGGACAAAATTTAAATAATGTATATAAATCGAATCCATAAAACATTAAATATGTATAACATTTTATAAAACTTGCCGGCGTATAAGGGTCTTTAAAAAAAAACTTAAATTACTAAAAACAATAATTGCAATATTGAAAATGTCATTTTCTAAAGAAATACATCGACAATAGTAAACATAAAGTACATCAAAATATGAACAGTTGAAATATTGCATGCTCGCTAATGGAAAATAATTCGAGTTGGGTTGAAAGCCATTATAGGACGAAATCGATGTTTGAAAATTATACACTTAAAGCGCACTTTCTCGGGGGCTATAATATTTAAGAATCGTATTCAAATAATTAAAAACAGCAATACATGTATATCATAAAAACAGACCTAAGTGCTTGTGTTGAACTGTCCAAACACAAAAAATATTTCGAAAAATATTCTAGGCAAGGCTACAAGCCCAGCCGACTTGTAACAATGGCGGACCCGCTTTTGTATAATTTCCAAATGTACCCGCCATCTATCACGAAATAGCAATATTATGGATCAAAAAATTTGTACTTATAGTATTAATGAATCGATAAAAATATACGATTGTATTAACTTTCATTGATAATATTTATAGACAATTAAAAATTTATTTATTAAGATAACGTTATATTACGTACTTTTTTTTAGATGACTTCTGTAGATACGTTTTACGCAATAAAGGGTACTTATTGGTATTATTTAGCAAATGAAAATAATTTTGCATAGAGATACATATTAACTCAGAGTAATTACCTTAACTATACTGCTTATTATATTTCTTTCTAATCTTTTTCTTTTAGGTTTTCGCGCTTCTTGTAACACATGCGCTTTTATTGTTTTTGAGCACGTCAACAAACGTCATGTTTTTACCAATTGATATCTAAATTTTACTAAATATTTGACAACTGTAAAATTATGGCTTCTGCAAATATTCGCGGTGTTTCTAGAGTCTTGGAGAAAATAGATAATTCAATTAAAAATGGTGAATATTATGAAGCACACCAATTGTATAGGATGCTTTATTTTAGGTATGCATTAATGACGTGACAGTATTCTAGAAGTATATTTAATTTCATAACCTTAATTTTTAGATACTTAGGTCAAGAAAAATATACTGAATTATTAGATCTATTGTATAAAGGTTCTTTATCATTTCTAGATCATAATCAGGTATTTGTAATAAGGGGAAGTGAAACTTTATCTTAAACTTCTAACACATTTTTTAAAAATTTTGCAGCACATAAGTGGAGCTGATCTTGGAATACTTCTCATAGACGTTCTTGTAAAATCAGAAAATAAAAATTTCACTGAATGGACGCCTAAATTATGTAAAATATTTGCAAAAATTTCACCTACAACAGTTGAGCGTGAAACATTTATAGTAAATACAATTCGTTGGTCATCTTTGGATGGGAAACATGGTCACCCATTTTTACATCAGGTATTTCAAATAATTAATGTGGGTTATCGTCAAAACATATTTAAATTTTCTTTGTTGTGGATTTTATAGAATATAGCACAAGTATATTGGAATGAAAAAAATTATGTACAAGCTAGACATCATTATTTATATTCAAAAGATGGAAATGGATGTGCTAGGTTATTAATAGAATTTCAGAGTACACAAGGCTTTCGTTGTGAAGCTGATTTATTTATTGCCCAAGTAGTATTACAATATTTATGCTTGAGCAATAAAAATACAGCAAACCAAACATTTACAAGCTATACACAACAGCATCCAAATATTAAAAGGTCTGGACCACCCTATCTTCTGCCTTTATTGAATTTTTTATGGTTTTTGCTTCAAGCCATTGAAGGGTGAGTTTTTCTTTAAAAATAAGATTGCTTATGATTATTTTTGAATCAATTACATATATTTTTATTGAATAATTTATCAATTGATAGAAAACCAATTTTATCTAATTTTTACTTTAAATTAAAACAGTCAATTGATTTTTCACTTTATAAAAAGTAATGGATTTTGAAATCTTTTTAAATTCTAATATGAATAAAAATATATTGTTAGAGCTGGTTGTTGTAGGAGCGGGCCGTCGTGTAGCGTGGGAGATCGCCCGGATGTATCATAGACGTATGGGCGACCTTCCGCGCTACACGACGGTCGTGCCCTGTTGGGCAGACAACCTTCCTCGCTTGATATGACTAACCAGCTCTATTTATTGCACATGTGATTGAAAGTATTTTGTTGTGTTGATATATAAGTAATTTTATAATTTAAATTCCCAGGAAGGCATTTCAACAACTAAGTTGTCATTTTCAGAACAAAGATTTTACACTTTTCTATATACCTGTACTACTAATTTTTTTTACTGTTCTTACCTTATTTTTAATTTGGCTAATTTTTTTTAAATATTTCTAAAGAGCATATAATACTGATTATTAATAATACCTTTTGCTTTTTAGTCAAAAGTTAGCAACTTTCACCGTACTATGTCAGCAATACGAACCGTCCATTAAAAGAGATCCATGTTATGTACAATACTTGGATAGGATCGGACAGATATTCTTCGGATTAAAACCACCGCCTCAGCAAAATAAAGGCTTGTTCGATAATTTGATACAATCATTTTTGAATAGTGCCGATAACGACAGTGATGAAGACATCTCGCGACCTTCTTCCAGTCGACACATCATAGAGAACGCGGATTTGGATTAATACTTAATGTTTGTACTATTTTACATGACGAGTGTGTATAGATATTGATTCTTGAATGACTGATTATATTTTACTTAATATTTTATATGTCGCATCGTTATTATTTCATTTTATATTGTCACATTTTTCCGTTTGTTTTCGGTTACCAGTATGTGTGAACAATAATTATGGATTGATTCATCACTTGCCGAAATGTTTGCGTAAATGAATAATAAGAAAAATTATAATCGCATCGTTAACTGTAATCAATTTACTTTTATTTCTTTATACATGAATTTTATAATTTATTTCATTTGTTTATGTGTGTGACATGATAGGGTATGCCTATTAAAACAAAATTGACGAAATTAGGATATAAAATAAGCGAGACATAAGTGATCTTCTAGGGGTTGTAAAACGACTATAAGATTTTGCAAGATTTTTTAAGACATGTAAAAATGTTGTTTAAAAAATAAACACGACGCCTCTGTTTATTATATTTTATTTCCCTATTAGATTTGAGTATCCTATAACAAGGGATTTCCCCCTTGACAACGTATTGAATCAATCTAATTAGAAGCGAAAAAGACACAATGAACTAAAGTATATATAAAATTCAACATTTTATTTCTTAATAAGTAATTTTAATTTGTAAAGAGATTTATGATTTGAACAAGTTAAACGTTATGACTAGCCCTCATCTACAATATGGTGCACAAAGAAAACAACATACGCCGAGAATCCTCTGAATATATCCATGAAAGCATATCCATATAACATTGTTAGCGACAAAGATTTCTGCATATTTTTCTAATACAAAAAAATTCAATATCTTGTTAAAAAAACTTGTAACTAAGGTTGAATCATTCTTTGGGTAAACAGCGACAGGAACCGATGGGGATGAACACATGGAGGCATTGTATCATGTCGGTGACACGAAGATGCCTCGCAAAGGTGAATTGTTAACTGTGACAGATGTAAATAAATTTTAAATCGTTTTTCTACATTAGAATGCACAAGAACTATAGTTCGTACCTATCCAGCTTTTCCGGTGAGGTTGTACGCTACTGTGAACCCGGAGGTTGGTTTAACATTACTTATAACATTTGTCTCTCTGGCTGGAAGCTTAATTATATCTTTTTTGTAAAGCTGTTCAGGCTTGGATTGAAAATAGTTACAAACACTCGTTTAAAGTTCATTAAATATTCCAATTTGTTTACCACTCTTAAACAAATAAAAATCCAATGTTAAGAAATCGCCATGTTCATCGCGAATACGTTAGATGTGTATAAACTTAAGACAGACCATTTAGATCTAGAATTACATGACACTTTTCCATTTATTCCTCTCTTTTGCTAGCTCTTTTCAGTTCTCAATTCTATACTGCCTGATCTTTATTGCTTCACTCCATCCTCTTGAACTTTCACCTGGTTTTCTCTATGTTACTCCCGTTAGCTCTCTTCTTCACTACCCTTTCCAGATGCCCCAACTACTGCAATCGTCTATCTTTAATATATTATAATTTGATCGCCTCTGCTAATCATGTTCTAGACTTGTTCCATCATGAATCCTTCTTAACACTTTTCTTTCCCAGGTATCTAGCTTCTATTCGTTTTTACGGTTCATAATCCGGATTTCGTATCCGTAAGTTACAATTGATCATATTACTGACTAAATAATAGTACCTTAGTTCTCCACACTTCTGATTTGAATATTCTATTTAGTCCACCTGTACAACTTTTAACCTTTTGCTATTCAATTGCCAATATCCTTCTTTTCACATTTGTTAGTTATTACGGCTCCCAAGTACATGTAATTTTGTATTCTCTGAGATTTCCATGTCTCCCTGCTCGGTTTACAGATTTTGAAGTTTTGTTGTTTTCTTTCAGTTCCATAAATTTAGCTGTGTTGAATTGGAGGCCAATCCTGTTTCTCCGTAATCATATCATCTTAGAAACCAGTATAGAGATGCCATGTTCAAAGAGAAGCCTAGTTTCATTTGCCCAATTTTGAACAATAATTTTGTATGATTTGCTGTGGAAACAGACTGAACAACAATAAATTGACTGATTTCATCCGATTGTTCTGAAGAAAGCACCATCAAACGACACAGTTGCTCTGCAGTTTTCAAACGTGATCATAAAAATCTCATATGATGAATGTTGTGCTGCAACGAACGTCGATCCCGCAAGGGAAATGATAAATGTTCATTTCTTGTTAGAGTTCATCAAAAACAAAAGCCGTGGAAAGCATTTTTTTAAACCTTGAAGAGACACTTGATGCATTTTTAGAGTACATTTTACATATTTACTTCTGTGTGGAAAAATGTTTCCAGAATTTGTGTGTAAAAGTGCATAGATAGGTGACTACTTTGAACATGAATAAAGCGATTTATACATATTAATACACTCTTTCTAAAAACTTGTGCAGCAACTACTGTTTGCACTTTTCTAATCATAATTAAAGTAAATAATACGAATCGTTTTCTTTTCAATTGATTCACACCCTAAAACTTTTGTTGTATATATACAAACACACACATACACACTTTTTAAAACTCCATATACAATATCTTAATTGTAATTCTCTCCTATTATGGACAGTTTATTCCTATTACATAATGATCAAATAACATGTAGGAGTACTTGCTATGAAGTCATTTTTAAATATTGCATAATTTCTTTAAGAATTGCTTTATAGATGCTTTTGATGGAGCCTGTGGTTGATTAACTTAATCACTAAGGTTGATATATAACCCCTTTTCACATCAATTTTCGTAATTCTGTATACGCATTTCGACTAAGTTGTCATCATCAGCAGCTAAATTAAGCAGTGTCGCACCTGGAGAACTGTGGCAATAAATACCCGTACGAAACAATTAATTCTACACGCGATCCGTACCGCTGAAAGCCAAGATGCACAGTGTGCGTCGTGGCAGTTCTCCATTAATGTGGAAAGGGGTTATATATCAACCTTAGTGATTAAATTGCTTTATATATCATTTACCACTACTTTCTTTTATCGAATGAAAATATTTTTGTATCGACAACTATATATGCCGAATTTCAGATCACTTGTTTCTTAACCTAAAATAACTTTAAAATTATCTCCAAATATTTTGTATCATTGCCAGTTATTTACATAGTTTGAGGAATATGTGTCTTGCTTCAATGCAAATGACATACATTATTTTGTTTTTATTGACTTTGATTCTCTTTTTTTTTGTAATCATACCCTGTGTCTTATCAAGATTTTCTTGTAAGTTTCTAATTATTGTTTGGATTTGCGTGGATTATAAAAGCAGAAGTATAAGCTGTAACTTTAGTTTTTTGTTTTTTTTAATTGCTGTAAGTGGTATAAAACGAGACCTAAAACGCTGGGTTGTGGTGCGTTAGTCTTCCGGAAATAATGTATTCTCCTAGATAGGTTATTAAGAAATATTTTTCTTTTAGGTATGAATCAAGTAAAGTAATGCAGTAATATGGAAGATTTTCTTAAGTTCATAGTGTAGGCCTTCATGACTGAATTTTGTGGAAAACTTGATTGATATATAAAAGTGCTACCAAGCAATACTTTTTCTTGTCCAGAACAATGCTGCTTTTGCTAACGATTCTATGTACTTTTCAATGGTAGATTGGAAAAATTCTGTAACACCAGAATTTGCTTTCTTCATCGTCAATATCTTGTAAACATATTAGAAAGAGATTTTCAATGTTGTAAATAAATATTCGAATTTATGAAAATATAAGAATATAGGACCAAAATAGAAACTTGAGGAACTTCCACAGAAACGTATCTACCTTCCTATAAAATCTCATTTAACTCTTTGAATGTAGTTACGATTGATAAACATAGATAAACATTGTAAAAATGTAAATTTAATTCAATATTAGAGATTCACAGAAAAAGTTTCGAAAATATGTGAGTTACAAGAAATATAAATATAATGTATGAAAAAATGGAGTATTTTCATATCAAATCAATAATCCGGTAAACCTGGTAAAGGAAATTGTAAACAAAATTCTTCAACTTCCGCTTTAAGGGATGCAATTTTGTTTTTCATTTCTGCATCTTCTTCCGATACTCGTTTGAAATCGACGAGTTTTGGACCAGATTTACCGCTGATTTCCAACGCTAGCTTCAGACCTCGATCGATAAAATCGACAACTCTATCAATATCCTTTTCAACAAATCCTCGAGTAGTGATGGCTGGAGTACCTATTAATTTACGGAGGAATATTTTCAAAAATATTCTTTCTATAACTTGAAGAAATATTGAAATACATACCTAACCTAAATCCGGAAGGATTCAAAGCACTCTTATCGCCAGGAACGGTATTTTTATTACACGCTATGGATATATCTTCGAGAATTTTTTCGGCTTTTGCTCCACTCAATTTAACATTTCTTAAATCTACCAAGAGCATATGAACATCAGTGCCACCGGTTGCTATCTTATAACCACGTTCTTGCAAACCGGACGCTAACCTTTTAGCATTCGCGACAATCTGCTTTTGATATTGGACGAACTCTTCTGATTGAGCTTGTTTTAAGGCAGTTGCTATTGCAGCGATAGCGTTATTATGTGGACCTCCTAAAATCGAGCATTGAAGTTTTTATACAAATTCAGCTGGCAATATTAGAATTTACCTTGGAGCCCCGGAAATACAGCCTGATTGATTTTTGATTCCAAGTCGTACATTGTTTTTTCTCCTTTAGCATTAACTGATCTAACACCTTTTCTAAAGAAAATAATTGCCGCTCTTGGGCCTCTTAAACTTTTATGAGTTGTAGTGGTTACGACATCGCTATATTCGAACGGACTGGGAGTGACTTCTAAAATAATAATTAAGGAATTTAAGGCATTTGTCTTGATTATACTTTATTAACAATTCACTTACCAGCTGCTACCAAACCGGAAATGTGCGCCATATCAGAGAAGAGATAAGCTCCAACATCGTCACATATCTCTCTAAATCTCTTATAGTTCAGTGGTCGTGAATAACAACTAACTCCTGCTACAATCACTTTTGGTCTGAATAATTTAGCATTTTTTGCTAGTTGGTCATAGTCAATAAGACCAGTTTCTGGATCAACCTAAAATCAATTCAAAATAAGTACTTTTAACAAGAACAGTACCATGAGCGTGTTCGAAATAAAAAATCATCGCATTAATGCTTTGTTCGCACGAACTTGGGTGTTAAGCATTAGTACTTGTACTAATATCAGCCCGTGCACGTAGTTAAAAACGGTTTTTGCCGGTATTACATTTTCCATACCGTTATCTGCACGTTGAATTAGAGGAGACCTATTACATCAGAAATTCAAATTGTTAAGTACAACTGAACTACCGAAGCAACCATTTTCTTGTCAATGATTTTCTTTTTTTTTATGCGCTTTAAGTGTTACAAATACCTAGGAGTGGTTCTGACAGAGGATGAAGATAACCAGAAAGATATACTACTGTGGGCAAAAAATAGTAAGACTTTTTAATTTAAATTTCGCGCGAAAACCCATTCGTCGAAATATTTTTTTTCTAGGTTGGTATGACTGTCAGAGACATCTGTGCCAAATGTCACATCAAAATAATCATTGGTGTTTAGTATACGCTTGTCTTTCGGAAGTACAAAAAGTGCATTCGGCGATTTTTACAATAAGTGAAATTATTCAACAAAGAAGTTCCATTAAATTTTGTGTACGAAAGAATCAAATTTCTGGTGCCGAAACGTTCAGAATGTTGCAAAAGGCCTTCGGTGATAATTGTTCGTCGCGAGCAAGTGTTTCTGATTGGTACAAATTATTCAAAAAGGGTCGAGAACGCGTTGATGGCGAACCACGTTCAGGACGGCCATCAACATCAACTGATGATCAACACGTCAATAGAATCAAGGAATTGGTGCTTGAGAATCGACGATTAACAGTCAGAGACCTTACTGGCAACGTTGGAATATCGGAAGGATCAGTGAAAATCATTTTGAAAGATTTGAGCCTAAGAAAAGTGAAAGCACGATTTGTTCCAAAATCACTCAATTTTTTCGAAAAACAGCGTCGCGTTGACGTCTGTGAAACAATGCTTTCCAACTATCAAGACAAAATGAAAGGCATCATAACTGGAGATGAGACTTGGATCTACGCTTATGACCCAGAAACAGACGATCAATCGGCCGAATATCGTATCAAAGGTGAGCCGAAGCCCAAAAAAACACGTCAAAGCAAGTCAAAAATCAAGGTTATGTTGACAGTTTCCTTCGATTATCGACGTGTGGTGCACTCCGAATGCCTTCCGGCCGGCCAAACTGTCAACAAAGAATACTATTTGAGTGTTATGCGTCGTTTGCGCAATGCTTTTCGTAAAAAGAGGCCAGAATTATGGGCCGACAACTCTTAGTTTTTGCACCACGATAATGCACCGTCGCATACTGCATTAATTCTTCGTGAGTTTTTCGCCAAATTTTCAACCAATATCGTGCCGCAACCACCGTATTCGCCTGATTTAGCTCCGTGTGACTTCTGGCTATTCAGCAAACTCAAACGACCGCTCCGTGGATACCGTTTTGAGCCAATTGAAGACATTAAACGTGAATCGTTACGCGCATTGAAGGCTATTCCTGAAATTGACTTTAACAACTGTTTCGAGAATTGGAAGAAACGTTGGCACAAGTGTATTGGGGCCAGGGGGTTACTTTGAGGAGGACGAAATAGATTTGGAAGAATAAACTAAGAATTTAAAAATTATGAACAAAGTCTTACTATTTTTTGCCCACAGTAGTACTTCAAAAAATAGATAAAGGAAGAACCATTATAGCTAGACTAAATTTACGTAAGGCAATGGTAGATAATGTATATTTCGGAAATATGGAGCATGCAGAGTCGAATAAATGCTGTGGAAATAGTTTTTTTGAGAAGGTGCTGTAAAATAACTATCAAATAAGGTAAGAACAATAAAAATAAAGGAAATGACGAAAATTGGAACAACATTAACAGACGTAATAGAAAAGAAACAACTGTCCCAGTATGGATATATGTAAAGAATAACAGATAACAGGTTACGTGGTTCCTTAGGAGAAGAAGGTTAACAAAATTTAAAAGAACGGAGTAAAAAAAGCTATGGAAAGAAGAGAAACAGAATACAATTCCTGGGAAAATAAAAATCAATTGCGACAAACAGCCAATAAGATTGCAGTAAAGCAACGCTCCCTATCAAGGTAGCAAAGCTTAAGTAGGTGCACCACTAGATAGACGTCAGATGATCTACAGCGTCAGTAAACGACAGACCAGCTCCAGAAAATGACGAGTAACATCTTGTTGAAACATCGAGAGAACGGTCCTTCTTAGGACACAACTCACACGCGGCTTAGAACCTAAGAAAATACATCTTTATCGTCATCCGTGTAAAGTGTAACATATATATATATATATATATATATATATATATATATATATATATATATATGTGTGTGTGTGTGTGTGTGTATAACCATGACACTGAGTCATTATAACAGCTAATTCGATACCTTCAACGTTCACTTGTTAATCCATCTGAACTCTTCAACAGCAAGTGTTTAGCAACGATTAGTTTGCGTATAGCGAGTAACTAGGCTTGTGTAAAAAAGGCATAACGCTAATAGAAAGTATCTCAACACCTGTTTAATTTTTAATGCAATAAACTGATAAAATTTTAAGCGATACAATAAGATATGGGAGTACCTTATAAGGCATGGATTCAAAGAAGAGGGACGTGGCCGATATCCTTTTTGTGGGCGTCATAAAACCGTGAGTTAAATGCCCTCCATCCGGTAAGTCCAATCCCATAATCCGTCCGTGAGGTTCCGCGATAGCTGCAAATAAAATTATCTTAAATTTCTTTTAAGTTACATATTACAAATACTATTTTTAGTTATGGTGTCGGGTTCGTACCAGTATAAACTTGAAAATTCGCTGGGGATCCGGAAAGTGATTGAACGTTTACGCCCCATTGTTCAGGATTAAGACGATACGTTTCCAATGCTCGCTTTTGAGCTAATATTTCCACTTCATCGATATATTCATTTCCTCCATAATATCTACAATAAAATAGAGATATTTATTTTATTTAAGAAATTATAAAATTTGCAAAAAGAATATCAAATTAGAAGAAGAGAAGGCATAGCCGTTACAAACAAAATTCTTCGCTTGCTTAAACTCCATTATCTTTTAGCAATTCATTATTAGCTCTGATTTTATAGATCGAAATGTATTAAATATATTCATCATCAAATACAGTTCATTCAATCACATACATATATGTATACAGATATAGTGAGCGTGAACTTATAATGACATCTATTGGTCGGATATATTCGTGAATATGGAAAGGAGATTCATTCGCTTTTACTATACACTATATCGGACAGCAAAGTTCTTAACAACCATAACTGCTACGTATGGAGTTGAACTTACAACATAAATTTCCTAAAGATTATGCCAACTTCTGTTACAAATTGTCTGTTTCGAGAACGGTTCTTTTGGGCTTCTTGTTGATCTTACCACTGTAACATCTTCTGTGTAATTAGTTCTTGTATAGACATAAAATATAGTGCTTTGTTATCCATGTTGGAATCACACATTATCGTTTCCGTAGCGATACTGGATAAAAGGCACAGCAACGTGTCACTTTGCCTAACGCGTAAGATAAGGATTACTTGTGGTGTCTATAAAATTTATTCTACTACAATCTTTCTACATCTATTGTTGTCTTCATGTCTCTCTGAAGGCTCTTAGCTTTCATGCATATGTCTGTTGAAGTTGACTTTTAGTCCTTATGTAATGCTGACCCTGTTTCATCAACTTCTGCGCTTTAGCCTTAGAAATTCCAAACCACCTAGTTGATCAAGTCTGCCCAGCGGACATATCCATAACCTCATCTCTCTAGATGAGCCTGATTCAGCCTTGTTTTCCTGACTTATTTCTTCCACAAAGGATTCTTGTCTTGGAGATTTGAATCGCTCACGTGTTTTTGCTACTTTTTTGTTTTTAGGATTTACTCTGTATCCTTTTAATACTGTTTCTACGAGCATCAAGGGAAATTATACCCAATTAGAACCCTGTTTGACCAGGTAAGGCTAAAGGGATTTGCGATTAGTCCCTCAGAAGAACGTTAACTACTTTATCTCGGGTTTTCGCAAGTATGTGAGATACTAACTGTGAGCTCTTGAAAGGTACAGTTGATATAAATACAATAAATAAATTGTGACATGAGATATTTTTGTAATTTGATAGTTTAAGTAGGGAATTACATATAACTATTAAACATAATTTTCCGTTTCCACAATTCTTTCCTCTGTAACAATCACTTAAGGTCTCTTCTTAATTGTTGTCATAAATTACTTGTGCCAGTTCAATTCTACTAGGATTATTTACAACCAGATTTTTGTTGTTAAATTTTTTATTATGACCTATAACAATCTGTTTAATATCTATAAAATAAAAAATCCAATACTTAAGATTTCTTATTCTTAATGTAAACATTACTGTACTTGTTACATATTAAATCAAATGAACAAAGGCTTTTGGTAACTAACAAGTCTACACTATTTAAATATAGAAATTAACTTTTCAAGGAATTTATAAAAAAATTGAATCCACAATCATAAATTTTCATATATACATATTCAGTGATAGTAAACAATACACAAAATTTAAATATAATGGTTCATTTTCATACAGTAGAACATTTAAAATTTGGAGCGTATTAGCCATAATTTTTGACCTAACAATTACAAACAAGCAGGAATGCAATTCAAATGACCAAACATTTAATATTTATCTATGTCGTTATATTTCTTTTTTACGTAGGACACCATTTCATAAATCGTTTTGTTATACTTCCTGTTATTTTCAAAATACTTCTTCGCACGGCAAAATTATTGGGTTTGAATGTTTCTATTTTTCCTAGGGGATACAGCTTCACCTCAAACATGTTATTAGCTTTCTGTTTAGGCAAATTAGGTGGAAGATTTTCTGTCCGGGGGAATTAAATTTCGTCTCCCAATTTTGTTATGTTACTAGCAAAGGTAACCATTTTTATTTTCACATATTTATCCACAACAAATTGATTGGAGCAATATTAAGTGGCAAAGTTAAATTCTTAATTAAAAAAAATATATATTACTCCTCAATTTACGTGTAAATTGTAAATAAATAAACTTGTTTCACGATGCATTTTTTCCGTGTTATTTATTTGCCTGAAGGTGTAACTTTTTTAAGTATTCAAACTTTCAAAGGATCTTTGTTTATTAAACTATTTTCTAGATATAAAAAATGTGTATATGCAAAAACAATCAAACTGTTACGTAAAATACTAGGTAATTTTAAAAGCGTTTTAAATTTTGGTAACATACTTTTTTTATTAATTTCCCTTTATGCAAGTTAGTGAGTTAATAATAAGTTGTTTGATAAGAATACCCGTTTGTAACAGTGGAGCCTGTAGTTTTATTGTGTTCAGTTTGTCGTGACTTACAACATCCCCTTCAATATTCAAATAACTTTGTAACAAATTATCTCCAAAGTATGATCTAGTTTTGAACGCATTTTACAACTCTCCCAGAGTATATGTTTTATTATTTCTGGTTCCTTATTGCGAGGTCTTTCACCTGTTTTGCTGTTTCTGACTCCTTATTACAAAGTTTTGCGCCTAAAATTTTCTTTTAACAGCTATACGTCCTCATATTTTAACTTCTTTAAGGATCGCCTTGCAGTGGACGATTTGCGCATATTTCTGTAACTTTATCACGCCACTTTTACATTTCTTTTAACCAAATTCATCTGATCTGATTTTATATTTAGCCTATCATGGTTTATAGTACCCACTTCAGTATACTATCAACTTATAATAGGAAATAGAAGTCTACGGAATGTGCATATTTCTGGTTCTATTCTTTGATGCTCAAATAATAGATGCCTTTTGTGAATCAATGTCTTATAGCCACAGTGTTTTACAATGGATTGGTTGTTCATTTCAGAGTCGGCATCTAAAATAGTCTTCCTAGAACCTAATCTATGTATTTTTTTACTGGTGCATGATTAATTACGAAATCTACAATAATATGTAACTTATTCCTGTCCGAAAGAAGTGAATTGCTCTGTTTTCTGGCCTTAATTCCTCACCATGATTTTATCTAGATACATTTGGTCAGTATGCTTGATGTTTTTTTCGGGCTCAGTCTATTGTACGACGTCGGGTCCGATGTTTAGATATTTCCAAAACCGAATCAGGTACCAAAAATGTCATTTCTGCTTATTTATTCGTATTCTCTTTGCCTTCAATACGATGGTGTCCTAGCACAGATCGGCCCTACTTTATTTTGATCTGCCAATATCCATGTTTTTTCAAAGCATTCCCCTACCAGTCTTGACATCATCTTTCGAACTGATAAAATTTTGAGCACCATTTAACTATCTAAACGTTACTAAACCGCCTGTTAAAAACAAGTACTACTTGTCTTCGCTTGTCATTGTAGTATGGCATACAAAAACAAGCACATTTACCAAGAGTATACCTATAGATATTTGATTTTGAAGATTTTAAACCTGTTCTAATGTTTCAACCTGTTTGTATGCCATATTTTGTCTTTGTCGTTTGATGTGCGTTTCATTAATCTATTCACTTTTATCTGGTTTGATAATAGATTATGCAGGCGATGTCGTTTAGATACGTCTTCTCCATTTGCTTCACGATTTATGTCACTTTTTACATAGAATATCAAGTTGTGTCAGTGAATATCAATTTTTTAAAATTATATTGCTTCATTTATTTCTATATAGTTTCTTCGACATTTGTCTCATATATATATATATATATATATATATATATATATATATAGACACACATATGATCATTATAATAGGTACACTTAGTTTGTAAACATTAAAATACTAATAAATAACAAATTCCCATTTTAAAATGAAAAAAAATGTGTATTTTATAAATATTTTGTATGTGGCAACGTTACCGATTACAACAATAATGCAAATGGCGCTTTATGTATTCATTGATAGTTAACGGTTTAAGCAAAGTGCTGAAATAAGCTGATCATATTAATAGATACAAGAAAAGTTTATTTAATTTTGTGAAATTTAAAAAGTGGCATTTGCTGATTATAATTATTGCATCATAAAAAGTGGTAAGAATATTTTACAGTTTAAATAAATTACTCAGTATTAAGTGTGCTTTTTGATAGAAAATGGGTAGAAATAAGCATTGCAGCATTGATGAAAGAAGAATAGCTAAAAACTTAAGAAGAGAAGGAAAATCGTTAAGAGAAATTACAAAAAGCCTAGGGCGTTCCGTGAATTTTGTCCAAAATGCATTAAAATGGAAGAAAACAACAGAAAGTCGTGGTAGACCACACAAAACATGTCCAGCTATTGATCGCCACATTGTCTTAATATCAAAGAAAGACCCGTTTAAGTCCTCGAAAGCAATTGCCGCGGAAATTGGTAATGTAGTCAGCGCTCCAACCGTTCGACGACGTCTTCGAGAAGCTAACTTACCCGGCCAAATAGCACGAAAGGTTCCCCTCATGCGTAAAAAAACTCTACAGCTAGGTTAAATTTTGCTAATGAACATTTGAATTGGTGTGGAATTGAAGGTGAGAAAAAATGGCACAATATTCTTTGGAGTGACGAAACAAAAATAAATTTGTTTGGAAATGATTACCAGAGGAACGTTCGTCGCCCAAAAGGAAAAGAATTCCATGTTCGATTAAAGAAAACAGTTAAGCATGGCGGTGGAAATATTATGGTCTGGGGGTGTTTCTCATGGATTGGCGTAAGTCCATTATATCGCATAGATAATACAATGAACGCAGTGGGGTACAGAAGCATTTTGCAAGATATGCTTCCTTATGCTCGTGACGAAATGCCATTGCTTTGGGTTTTTCAACAGGATAATGACCCAAAGCATACTTCTTCCTTAGTCAAAAATTGGTTCAGCGAAAACAACGTCCACCTTTTAAGTTGGCCTAGTCAATCCATCGACTGAACCCCATAGAAAATCTTTGGGGTGATCTTAAACAAAAATTAGCGAAGGAAACTTTCAAAAATAAAGATGATCTGTGGGAGAAAACCAAGAAAGCATGGTACAAAATTACACCTGAAACTTGCCAAAAAATAATATCCAGTATGCCAAACAGAATGAAGAAAGTGGCACAAAATAGAGGTGGTTATTCTGGATACTAGTCCGTTTTTGATCTTCAAAAATAATTTATTAAAAATAAAAGAATACTGTTATTAATTTTTTAGTATTACTGAAATGTACCTATTATTATGAGCAGCAATTGAGTTACCTTATGTTCAAAGATAACCTGTTTTTGGTTGTTGTTTACGTTATTTGCGTTATTTGTTAAATTTTAAACTTTTGGGATTATAAAGAATAAATATGAATTTTTTTTTAGTTTCTTCATCTCTTTAAAGTGCTCTTGTTTTATTTAAAAAATAAAAATGTAAAGTGTACCTATTATAATGATCATATGTGTATATTACTGCTCAACACCCATTCTAATTTTATTTACTAACCAGTTAACGACTATGAGAATATTATTAGTGTTTAGGCTGACATAAAAAAAACAAATTATGGTCAATAAATCATGGTAACATGGTAAGTCACGATCATTTTTTAGTTGGCGAGACATTTCAACCGGTGTGCAATAATTTTGTTTAAAATTATAGTTGTTTGCTACTTTATGGAGTTCATAGAATAATGGGGATTTTTTTAATTATAATTTTCTTCCAAATTATAGCTATTTTTTACTTTATGGGGTCCGCAGATTAATGGAGACTTTTGAAATTATAGGAGTTAGGGTAGCAAACAGAAATCTCATCCAAAAGTTAACCACGCCTTCTGGGAGTTTGGGAACACTGACTTTATATTAAAAATTAAGAATGTATGAACAAATATGAAGATAACATTTTTATCATTTATTTCGTATACGGTATTATTTCACAATGACATACTTTTCTTTTAATTTATTATACTGCATTCATTTGATACTGATACAGGAAATAAAATTACGCAATTAATGAAATGAATAGAAAGATTACAAGACGCGTAGAAAGCAAATACTATATTTTTTACTAAATAAAAGTTTATAATCTTAAATTTCTGCTGAAAATTTTTATCAGTCAAAACACACTGATACAGCAAATTTCTATGAATATTATGACCCAATGTGAACATAAAAAATTAACACGAAGTTGATAAATTTTTTTATCATATTAGTTTTCAATAATTTAGGTACAGATATTTTAAAAATAAATGATATAACTTCATAACTTACCTTTGTCCAGGTAGACCTTCGGAATATTTATTATGAAGGCAAGAACTGAGACACTGCAAAACTGGTAATGATGTAAAATTTTCCGATGCAATTAACTCCAAACTCTTCAATTGACGTTGCTTTTCCTTTTTCATCATTTCAAATAATTCCGAATCTGACTCCCAAACGTTTGAATTCAATAATTTGGAACTCATTTTCACTGTTCGTTGTAAAAATTGGCCGTAGTTATTCTGCAATGGAACATTCAAATTGCAATTATTTCGCGCCAAATTACCGGCTAATGAGTTTTAAAAGGTTATGTTTGTTGATAAACAATGATAAATTATTTCAAATTTAAATGTGATTATAATTACCTGAAACTCACAAGTGATAAATACTAAACTAAGGGAAAGTATATACTGTATACTTTGTACAAATCTCAGGAAGCGTGGCTAACAATTTACTAACCAATGTATTCACTGTAGCTTCGGTTTAAATTTAAAAAGGTCAAATAAATCAGATAACCTTTTCAAGTTAAAACAAATATACCTTGTAATGGAACTATATGCTACGATTATACGTAAATTGTATCACTGATAGACTGATTTTTGTAAACTGTTGCAGTATAAGCAGGTATCAAATAAGAACTGCATACATACCTTTCCAAGCACGTAGTATGAATAGGAGAAGAGGCGGGAAAGGAGCGGCATAATTATATGGCTAATATATACGTAATTACTTAGCAAGTACGGCACAAAAGTTTCTTCTTTCTCGATGCATATACGTTTGTTTTTCTTATTAGTTTATCGACAAATATGATAAGAAACAAATATATGTTTGGAGGTTATAATTATTATTCTACCTTCATTACAATTTAGTAAAGTATTTAAATTGAATAACTTACTTCTATAGGGAGAATCTCTAATTCAAAATATACCGTTTATTTTATAATACAATTTAGTAACTATATATGTAGTAGATAAATAGATACAGTTCTGTTTATACGCCATACAGACTGTTTTACTTAGCATATCATACATTTTCAAAATTTTATTTTAATTATCCATTTCTTTATCAGTTAAAATAATTGTGTATTAGGTATATAAATAACTGTAACCAGAAAAATTGTCTATAAAATATTTAAAATTAAGCATTCGTTCAGGGCAACTTCGATCCTTAAAGACTGAATTGCAGATACTATAATTGAATCAGCCTAGAATACCATATGCAGTTTTATACAGTTGTATATTCTCTCACGTCATATTAATCATAATAATAATTCCTACAAATTACTCCTATTTAACAGTTATACAATATGATCGTTTACTATCATTTATATTACGTTGCCACTCTGAATAAGAAAATATACAGAGGGAAAGTTTTTAATAAGTGGATAGAGAAATTCAAGTAGCTGGTCGATGATAATAAGGCAGAGTTACGTTAGTTAGACGAGAAGTTACTATTATAAGTTTGTCTCAATTGAAGAATTATGTCATTTATGATGTTTACAAAAATAACAACATTAATTTATTAGTGAATAAAATACACATTTAAGGAACTAGGATATAATAGCGTTGAAAAACTGGAAAAGCACAATTTCCCGCAAAGTTGATAAGAAATTTTTCATTCTCTACATAATTATTATTGTCTCTGAAGCAAGAGATAATTTCTGTGACAAATGTTTTAGTGATAAATTTTAATTCTAACCTAAACCTAGAAACATATAGATTGATTGGGTAGATCGTCCAGTAAATACATACATTTCAGTATGTTACTAATGATTTCAATATGTTAGAAAGAGAACTTATTTTCTGATATATTGCGGCTACAGTCAATGCATTAGACAAAGATGTAGCATGCGATACAGTCGCTCAGAAAATCAGTATGAATTTATACTTAGCTATTCTTACAACTAGGAACTCTCTATTACCCTCGTCTTATAACAGTGTCATACATCCCCAGCAGGTTACTTTTCAATCGGTATATCTCCTCTACTTGAAGCTGAATCGATTATTTACTTAATATTTTATCATAATTGCAATCTGCTTCAAAAAGTAATATACTGAATTTGCTCTTTTGACAGCCGATGATAATAACGTTAATCTTAACACGTTCGCGGGCGGTGAAAATTTCAGTGAACTGCAACAATAGACAGTCCACTTGTTTTTAAAACTAGTTGTGATATCCGAAATCTAATTGAACATATTTAAGTTTATATCAAATTACATGAATAATAATTGGCTTTAGAAATTGAATGCTATAGCATCCATGTCATTTTGCATCACTGTGAAAAGGAACGCTTTAGCATTCACGTCTACGAACGTGTTAAGTGAGTTTTGTAACGAGTGAGTAACAATGATTGACCTGATTTTTTACTACTTTCCGCACGCCCCATATCAGTACTTACTTCCATTTTTCTATGTGAAGTTAGCAGCTTAGTAATTTCTAGTGAGTTTTCCTACTCCTATGTTTATGTCATTAACCTTTCATTGACGTGCAGTGTACAGAACTTGTTTTGTGATTAATATCCATTATTTATACTTATATGCTAGCCTTCGTCGGTCTTGTTAAAGTCATCAGTTCACATATACGCAGAGAAAATGCCGTTTTCACAGTAGTATTTGTTGTTTACATAGTAGCTAGCATATTTTTATTATAATTATTAGAATTGCGTGAGACACTGTCTAATATCACTTTTAAGAGGAAGTAAGTATTGAGGTGATATGTATGGAAAGAAGTGTAGGATCAGGTCACTCATTGCTGCTCACATTGTATTAAGTGAATGTTTTTACTGATTTTGCGCGTTTGTCACAATAGGTCCTAAACCATTATCATCTAAATTCTTGCGTTTTTAGGTTATCTGTATTTAATCTCATGCGTTCGTATTTAAAAAACATTTGGTCGCGCGCTATACGGATTTCATTCTCGTAAACTTTATGTATTTTCTGGTGTACTTCGGAGTTCTAAATTGGGTTACTTCTTGTTCTTTTCTTTATTAGAAATCGTGGTCCGACAGTAGCCTAAATTGACATATACTCTGAGATAATCAATGTCAATGACACATCTTTTCTACGAGATAATTTTAATATTATCAATATAGTGTATACATCACTATCTACTTGGAATTAAATATTAGATAAAATTGTTTCGAAACACCCACTCTAAATTTGAAGTTCACTAAACTTAATTCAGGACTTGGATGTGTGTCTCCGAGTGGGAAATTGCAAAGCTCTGGATTTTATAATCTGTATTTTTAGGAATTTCAGAAATATCTATATTATTTAAAGTGTTGTATTACACCTTTATTAGCACTAAAGGATTATACAGTTATTGTTTGGTATTTCTTTAAGGTAATTTTGATGGAGCCCGTGGTTGATTAACTTAAACACTGAAGGTTGATATATAACCCCTTTCCACATTAATTTTCGTGTTCTGTATACGTATTTCGACAACTAAGTTGTCATCGTCAGCAGATAATTAAACAGTGTCGCACCTGGGAAACTACGGCAAAATATCTGTAGCCAAAACGCACACTGTGTGAGTTTTGGCTTTCAACGGTACAGATTAATTATCTGCTGATGATGACACCTTATTTGTCGAAATACGTATACAGAATACGAAAATTAATGTGGAAAGGGGTTATATATCAACCTTCAGTAATTAAATGGCATTTATTTCAGGTCTCATATATGCATTTTTTTAACTGAACACATTGGTAGTTTCTAAAATTTTTTCCATTAAGTATTGGTATAAGTTTATCTGTCGATTTGTATAAGTCTGTTGGAGGGTCATAATATGCCATCGCTCTTGGACGAAAGAGATGGTCAATATACCTTCTTCATGGTAATTACTAAACAAGATTTTTTATTGCTTCTTCTGAGAATTTCCTTGAGCCAAGGCTTAAATTCAATGTTCAACCATACGATTCATATGCCTACGGTAAGAATAAATGGTTTGTAGTGTCTTTATGTCAGCGTAAAATAAACTTTTAGCAATTTTTTTCCATTTTAGTTAAGATTTTTTGATTACATTAATAATTATTTGTTTTTCAATTTTGTTTTTGTTCGTTAACTGTTTAAATTTTAAAAATAATCGGGAAGTGATATAAATCCACCATATTTTCAAAGTAAAGCAATTTTGGATTTTTACGTTTTTTAAATTATGTAATTTTTTTAAATGAGCACTTTTCGTGTCTAAAATGATGTTAATCGAAGTCGCATTAATATGGTATTTGTATTCCAAACTAGCAACTTTTTTTTTATTAATCGTCCTAAATGCTTGAATAATATTGGACTGTACTACAAGTAAAATGGACACTATATTGGTGACTTATTTTTAAAAAGTATGTTTCACCTTCATATTTATTTTATTTGAAAAACACAGCGTTTCATAACAACAGACCTAGTAAATCGGAAACCTTTTTTTTGTTAAATAATGTGAAGAAATTATGTACTTATATACATATTTGTAGTTTCAATGGATGACCTACACACAAGTTAGAATTGATCAATTGCAACATAAAATTTGCAACGTTCCATCAGTTGAACGTAAAGGCAGCCATAATAGTCACATACATATATTAGTAAAATATCGCTTATTACAATTTTTACATTCATTTGTTTTTACAGGAATTTGACAATGATTAAATGACGAAGTAAATATTTGTGTTATTTTTAATAAATGATGTTCCATCGTTAGTAGATAATTGCATATTGTTTTTACATTTAGAACACATTAAATTGTTTTTAAAACTTGCTTTTGGAATACAAGTATGTTACATCACACAAATATATACGTATACGTCTAAGTAGACGATATACATGTTTGTAATAATTGATAATCAAAATTACATTAGAAATTTCATCATGTGAACAACATAAACATTTTACTTTATATGTTAATACGTCAAAGGAGAAAAACATATTTCATCAAGAGATTTATTTGCATTAAAACGTAATAAATTGGCAACATATTACATTTAATGTACAAATGTTATTTATTTTCAATAGGAAAAATATGTTACCATTAGTTATTAAGATTTCTTATGTATTTATCGTAATCGTGGGTATTTTTCGAAATAATCTGAGAAGAATGTCTGTCATTTACACTAGAGTGAAATAGTTACAGCAAACAAAATAACGTAATTTACTTACGTAGTTAGCCCGCGTATTTCTCCTACAATTTTTCATTTCAAAAAATATCAAATGAGAAATATGTACATAGATCTAAATTCTCTCCGTTGTTCTAATTTTATATTCTTTACAATACTATTTATTACTTATATTATTGAAAATAAAAGTATTTATTCCAATTTTTATTTAACAGTTCTAAAATATCCTTTATTTATAAGATGTATTTCGTTATTTAAAAAATAATTTTTATATTATGGCTGGTGGCACCACCTAATAACCATTATATAAACTTTCCGTAGATAATTTATATAAATTCAAACTCATATGTTTAAAGTTCAAGCATTTTATCCGAGATGGAACAATTATATCAGATAACTTTTATTCTTATCCTTAGAGTGGATTTTATTATGCAATATGTTAAGAATATATACCAAAAAAAAAACACTTATTTTAATTTATTTATTAATATATTATAATAAATTCAAATTTTATTAAATATTAAAAAAGTTTAAATAGTGGCGCCATCTAAGAATCATTGTACAAACTTCCAACGATCCCGATTCTAGTTTCAAACTCATTGGATAGTTTTACATATAGTTGATTTCAAAATATTAGAAACCCAGTCAATAATGATATTCGATATTTTTATAATTAAAAATAATAAAACTATGATAAGTAAACGTTTTATTCTTTTATTTCATTTTAAAACTCCATTGAAATAATTTGTCATTAAGGGTATTTGATAAATATCTTTTGCACATTGTCTATCAACATATCTAATGATTGGTTGCTCTTTTAGTAATTTTTTTATCATTATAATGCTTAACATCTTTTAATCTCTGTCTAGTATATTAATTTAATTCTTTATATTCAACTTATTCATCAATTTTTTCAATTGTAACTGGGTCCAACTCTCCAAAAATTTTATATTGACAATATTATTAATCTGCTTTTTTTTTGCTTTTGATCCAATAGATAATTTATTAAAATTTAAGGAATCTTTTTTAACTATAGTATTTCTAATAGTTCTTAACTGATTTTTATCAGTTAATAATTTACTTACTAGATAAACATTTTAATTTTTTGAAATTTTCTATTTGATCCTTTGTATCTTTTTACATTCCTTTGCCGATAAGTGCGGCCGAATGCAATCTAATCATACTGGAACTTATGTCAGAGAAACTATAAATTGATTAATTTATTATGGTGTAGTAAAATGTTTCATATTTGGATCTTGTTTGATTAGTAATAATGCCGAAATTAAAGTTTCTAAAAGTTTTAAAATATTTCTTTACAAAATCTATCTAAATTTAAAAACAATTATTTTATAATAATTTTTCATCGTTTATACCAGTCCATTAATCGATATTATTTAATATTCTTTAATGATTTTATTATTGATTTCTTTAAATATCTTCTAATCACTTGTCTTTAGTGTAATGTGTAATATTTAACACTCTCACTACTCACGTGTTTTATACTAGCCCATTGATCAATACTATTTAATATTCTTTTAATGATTCTGCTATTGATTTATTTAAATATCATTTAATCACTTGTCTTTAGTGTAATGTGTATAATATTTAACACTCTCATTCTTCACGTGTTTTAGAAATATCTTTTTATATATTTATTGTGTTTATTTAATTATTAATAAATACTAATTAATACTAATAGAATTCTACTAAAGAAAAAATTTGTCTTCGATAATGAAGACAGTTTATGTAACAAAATAATTTTTTGATTCATATTCGTTTATTGAGAGAAAACGGAGAATTATTACCACGAGAAATATAATTATGGAATACTCCTGCAGCAGCTGTTGTTATTAAAATGAAGAAATGAAGAACACCTCCCTTCCAACACGCTTTGATTTATCTTGAAAATAATCGATCTTTTGTATTATAATTGTAACAGTTATTTATATTAATAAAACAATATATATTACGGATTAAAAAATTCATATATTTTTTATTAAATTTCACTTTTGCTATTTTTATATGATGTCTCCTATAAAAAAACAAATTTAATTATGTATTTCAAATAATTAATAAATACCGATTGGGTTGGCAACTAAGTACTTTCGGTTTTTACTGATAGGGAGCGTTGCTTTATTTTTTGTATAATGTATGTTAATGCTGTACTTTACCGTTTATCGCGTGATACTAGTCACATTGACGTAACTTCAGAAGCAAGTAGTGCGTGATTTTTATTAAAGCTATTAGTTGTGGGTTAATTTTAAATGGAGTGCAGAAACGAACATTTTCGACATATTTTACTATTTTATTTCCGTAAAGAAAAGAAAGCTGCTGCGGCTCACAAAAAGGTATGTAAAGTTTATGGTGCTAATTGCTTAACAGAGCGCACGTGTCAGAATTGATATAAAAAATTCCGTTCTGGAGATTTTTCCCTCAAAGATGAGCAACGTTCTGGTCGGCCTACTGAAGTTGATGATGACCAAATCAAAGTCATAATTGAAGAGGATCGTCATATAACTGTTCGACAGGTTGCGGAGAGGCTACATGTATCGCACACAACAATTGAAAAACATTTAAAATGTCTTGGGCTAGTTAAGAAGCTTGATATTTGGGTACCTCACGAATTGAAAGAAATTCATTTAACACAAAGAATCAATTTTTGCGATATGCACCTTAGTCGAAATGAAACCGACCCTTTCTTAAAAAGAATCATCACTAGTGATGAAAAATGGGTCCTGTACAGTAACATAGTTCGAAAACGATCATGGAGCAAACACGATAAACCAGCTCAAACCACATCGAAAGCTGAATTGCATCCAAAAAAGATCATGCTGTCAGTTTGGTGGGATTACAAAGGTGTTGTGTTTTTTGAGCTGCTTCCAAGGAACAATCAATTCTGATGTTTACTGTCAACAATTAATAAAACTGGATGAAGCAATCAAAGAAAAACGCCCAGAATTGTCAAATCGGAAAAGTGTAGTTTTCCACCAAGATAATGCAAGGTCTTACACATCTTTGGCAACTCGTGGGAAACTATTGGAGCTTGGCTGGAAAGTGATGCCACATCCCCCATACAGCCCTGATCTAGCACCATCTGATTACCATTTATTTCGAAGTTTGCAGAATTCTTTGAATGGTAAAACTTTCACAAATGACGATGACCTTCACTCGCACCTGGTTCAGTTTTTTGCTGATAAGGACCAGAAATTTTATGAGCGCGGAATCATGCAGCTGAAAGAAAGATGGCAAAAGGTCATTGAGCAAAATGGAAAATATATAATTGATTAAAAACTATTCTTTGTTTAAAAAAAAAGTGTTTTATTTTATACTACAAAACCGAAAGTACTTAGTTGCCAACCCAATATATTATTGTTAGTATACAAAAATTTTTTTTAGATATTAAAGCAATATTTTTTTTAAATTTTCGTATTCTATATACGTATTTCGACAACAAAGTTGTCATTAGCAGCAGATAATTGAACAGTGTCGCACCTGGAAAATTACGGCAAGTTTTCGAGGTGCGACACAGTTTAATTATCACTGCTGATGTTGGCAACTTAGTTGTCGAAATACGTATACAGAATATGAAAATTAATGTGGAAAGGAGTTATATATCAATCTTAAGTGAGTTAATAAACCACAGGCTCCATAAAAATTACCTTAAACCAATGTACTTAATATTTGTTTTTAAAAATAACTAAAAACTACTTTTACCGTTTAGTATAGTGTGATACGACAATATGAAAATTTTTATATGAATCATCCTTCATAATAATAATTACAAAAAAAAATGTTCGATTCATAATACACAAGGTGTGAGCCAGAAAATTTTTATTCAGAGTTAGAGATGAAAAAAAAAATAAGTCGTCTTAAATTGCTTCTACTTACTAGTTTATTTCATTTCTTATTCCGTTACTTTAATTTTCTTCTCAAATAAATTTCAAGCACATATCGTTTTTGTTGTTCATTAAATACGAAAGCCACTGTTTGGTGACAAATTTATCCAACTTATCAATTTTATTTAGAATTGACAGTTAAAATGTGGTTAAAAGATTATGTAAATTTCACTACATATACGAGTTTATCCAGATGTGACTGCTATATCTGTCTCGTTCATGGTAGATTCTGGGAAAAAGTTTTACGGTTTTCCACCTTATATGAATATTCCTTGTTCTTGTTATAACTCAGCCATCTGTCTACTATATACACGTGTCTGTTAATCATAACCAAAGTCGTTTTATCTAATTGTTCAGGTTTTTTTTTGGAGTTTTGCTAAATTGGTATAAAAGCAACATCAAGTTCTTAGTGATCTGTTTATTCGATATTGATGAGATTATTATTGTCAGACGATTAATGCAGAATTGTATCGTGACGTCGTAAGGCGGATGTGGGAGGATATAAGAAGAAAATATCCAGAGGATTGGTGCAGAAATGACTGTATTCTTCACCATGATAATGCGAGGCTTTTAGCGAAAAATAATATGAATGTTATTCTTGACACAGCATACTCGTTCGATTTATGGCTTTTTCTCATTTCCAAAGATGAAAATCTAGTTGAATGGTTGTGTAATCGATGTAAGTAAGGCTCTAGAATAACTGACCATAAAACATTTGGACGACCATGTACAATACGTACAGTAGTGGCAGTTAATGCAGAGCACGCTAGAATCCTCCAAAACCATATACAAAAGCAGAAAATCATTATTCAAGATGAACTAGGGATTTTTTGATGCTTGAAAAGGCATTTTCTTGCACTTCAACTTATGGTCAATAGAAGGGACAAATCAAAACGGTTATTAAAAAAGATGTGCATGAGAAGTTTTTTGTGTTGGCTGCTTCCGTGTTTCGCTCTTAACTAGACAGACATCAGTGATAGTTTAGTAGAGAGTGTCCAACCAAGGTACGACATAGCTCCATTTTTTCCCGAAAATAACAGTCAGAGTTTACAAGGACACAGTTCTAGAACACATGGTGAAGCACCTAAGCGAAACATTGTTCAATAATGAATAGTGAGCGTTTCAACAAGATTATCCTTCAGTTGATAAAGCCAGAACCACACAGGATTGGTTAAAAAGCAATGTGTCGAATTTAATAAATTCTGAAAAGCATCGTCCACTCCACGAACTTAAATTCTCTAGACCATGAGTTATGACCCATTCTAGAGACTAAAGCCTGCTTCAATTTGGAGTCGCTCAAGCGTTCCTTAGAACAAGCAGTAGCAAAAATATAAATGGATGTCGTCCGCAATTTTATTAAGTGGCTTGACCGCTTGTGTTGACGTAAGAGGAGGGCATTTGAAGTCATCATTACAGTTTTCCATTTTATGCAAAAAAATTCGAAAATAAAACTTTTTCTATTGGGTATACGACTTTTAATGTGCAACGGAATTTATGGCTAGGTATAGTGTATGTTGCTAAAACAATTCAAGATAGTTTAAGATATATATTAGTTTTTCATGACCCTGTATATATATATTTACTGGGAAATATTTTAAAACTTTATGTACACATAAAATATTACTTAAATTACTTACATTTTTTTAAAATTTAGAATATTACTTCTATACAATACCTTTAAAAACGTTTATTTAGAGCACGATTTCGAAGCTGATATATTAACGCGTCCGGACAGTAAGTACACAAAAACCACTGTAACGGAGATTTAAAAGTTAAATTATAACTATACAAGGTGCACTAATAATTCAATACGGAATATTTTTTTATTTTCTTTTTAATAAGTGATGATGACATTATTAAATTTACAATTTGTAATGATCACATAGTCTCAAAATTATTAAGATATTCACTTAACACACCTCGTATTATATATATTGATTTACATAATAACAATTTACATTATCTATTTTACCTTCATTGCCACACTAAAAATTAATAAATACATCCTATGTAAAAATATGTAAACTGCAAAAAAATACATAAATAACAGCAGTTATTTATATTAATATATATATCTCGATTCGTAAAAGATTGTTGTACAGCTTTTCTCGCGATTATAGTGACTCGTTTTTTATAAATATCAATAGTTAATCAAGTTATTGTTACTCAACAATCACATCTCAATATTACAAGCGAAATCTATGCTTTCAATATATGTACGATCTTAGTTAATATACTACTATTACAGAGTGTAAGGAGTGAAATTAAAGTTGTTACAGTATCCGCATGCAGAATAATTACTCATTTAAGAACTCTTAAATTAAAAATAATTAAATGATGTCAGCTTCATTTACAAACTAAACATAAAGGATGGTTCTCATTTATCTTCAAGTGCAACAGTTTCAATTTGAGTACAACACGTTCCTCTTATATTGAGTTGATTCATAAAAAGTTCCACTATAAATACAGTCGGGCCTCGATTATCCGTGATCCGGTTAACCGGTAACCCCGATTAACCGTGATGACCTCTGTTTTTTTGTTTGCAATGTTTTCAAATTGTTTGCTTCGATTAACCGTGATTACCTCTATTATCCGTGATGCCAGAATTTTTTTATTAACTTCAAATTCATACATACAATACATATAATAAACATGAAAACGGGGAATTCTCTTGTTTGCATACGATGAGTTTAGGAGCATTTACAAGTGATTAGTTTAATTCTGAAATTTGAGAAGTGCGGGTGGTTAGATCTAAATATATTTAGTATGGCATCGTTACCAGTGGTAAAAAGACAAAGAAACGTTTTAAATATTGATGTAAATATGTATGTACACCAATCTTCACTTGTTAAATAATAAATATATTAAAAAAACTGTATAATCGAAATTATTATTCGATTAACCGTGAAAATCGATTATCCGTAATGCTTCTGGTCCCGACCATCACGGATAATCGAGGCCCGACTGTAATTAATAAATCTGCATTCCTGAGACAATAGTTTCGTTTTACGGTCTTTAGTCCTTTAAGCTTGATAATTAGGATGTTCAAAAGAAATAATACAATTTTCTTCCGATTTTCGCCAAGCAGTCGTAATCGGCGTTTCAGTGATCGCACTCTCAATTCTTTTTATAATCTTCTATCAGGACGAACTGATTTAGAAAAGTTGGTAGTGTACCAATTCAACAGCAGATTTTGGAGAAACCAGGAAAAATGTATTATTTACGACACCCCAGTTGTGAAAGTCTATGGAATTTTATAAACACTATTCGTTAATGAAACTAATACTACTTTCATTTCATTTCTTCAGTCCTTTAGCCTTTCTAATTAGAACGTTCAAAAAATATAACCGTCAGATTTTCGCAGAGTGTCGTAATTGGTCTTTTATTGCTCATATTAATTTCTTTAATAATTATTTTCTTCAATATTCAGATTGAGCAGATCTAGAAGTTCGCTGTGTATTAACAGTAAATTTTGGAGACGTTGGTTATCACGACTGCGGAGCGAAATCTGGAAGATTGTATTATTAGAGATATCAGTCGTGGAAGCATATAAAATTCAATATTTATGGGAAAACGATCAAGAAAAAATCAGCAAATCAACGTCAATTAAAATACATTACATTCAACATAATCACATCTATAAAAACGTTTCAAAAGAAACGTATTTATATTAAGTTCAAGTGTTCAGTTAGACCACGTAATTCTCACTTTTCGAACCTGCTTTCATAAGATTTTTGCATCTTCAAGGATTTAAGGTACAGAGAAGTCTGATGAAGTAGATACCCAATAATAACTATGGAATTTTTTACAAAATTCACCGGATAATAAATATTTAATTACATTCAAAATCTCTAATTTCTTTTATGAACAAAGGGAAGGTTGAATATAATAATGAGAAATAAATGGTTGATTAAAACTATTGCTTAATTTAATGAAAATTATGAGTCATTAAATTTAAATATTAGTTAGTTTACGTTACGACTGAAGTTAAATTGTTTTTATATAAGTATTTTAAGTCCGTTTATGTAGACTACAATATCATAGAATGCGTTGATCGATGGACCAATATTTGCACGATTACCAAATTAACAAGACTAGAAAAAATATTTATGCATTTAATTGACTCTGTGCCTTATAGTTTTCTACATTTATTTTGTAAAAGGGTGAAGAAACAATGGACAATTTAGATTTTCATTGAAAATTAGTAGAAGATACATTAAGCGAGACAACCAAAGCCTTCACTTTGACTAACAGAAAAAAGAAGGCTGTTCCAAATAGAAATTGCACGGTGTTACTTAAAAAAAAAAAGAAAACAAGGGCAGAAATGTAGGAAAGAAAACGAAGCAATGTTGTGGTTATTGGAACGTTGGCTCTATGCGCAATTTTTGTTTTAAAATTTATCATAACTACTTCAAATTTTAAGAAACTCGAAAATATTTTTTCGGCACGAATAAGGTAAAATAAAAATAAGTTATAATTATTTGAAAAAAAAAATATTTTTTTCATTAAAATTACTAAAAAAAAATATGCATTGAGGGGGCAGAAAAAAATGGAACATATTTATATAATCAACACAATATTTACAACATGTGGGAGAGGAAAATTTCTTAATTTTCATATTTATAAAACATCTACATATTTATTGTTTAATGGATTGCATTTTCAATTAATTATAAAAAAAATTAAGTAATAAAATGTAGTGTTATTAGAAAATATACTCTAATATTCATGTAAATATTAAATATTTAAAAAAAAATTAATTTCATATACTTTTAAGACTAGCAATAATTTTTTTGATGTAATATACAGAAAGAGAATGGTTTTCTTTGACAAAAAAATTTAAATTCTATTATAAAAAAGGGAGGAAAAATATATAGCCCCCAAACAAGTATAAGAGAAATTTTTTCTTTTGAAAATAAATGCATACAAAGTGAGTTAATTTATTTCCGAGTTGTATATTTTTAATATAACTCAAAAATAGATTAACTCACTTTGTACGCATTTATTTTCAAAAGAAAAAGACTTCTACTTGTTCCAAGAATAAGAATTTAAATTTAATAAATTAATATTAAAATAATTGTATTAATAAAAAAAAGGACAAAAACTTTATAACTGCCACGATTTATTGTTGTACTCTTAATTCTTGATATTATATTCAACTTTCATCCACTGCTGAATATACCTATCACAACTAATTTTTGAATATAAAATACTTCAAAATTTTAATCAAGCTGCACAAAATCAGTCATGTAGCAATTATTATTTAATTCATTTTGTTTCGAGTACCTCGAACACTCATCTTTTAATGAAGAGTTAACGTTGAAAAATATATTTATAAGCATTTGAACAGTTTGCCATATTACACAGACCAGAGTTTTGTAATAATATGGTTTGTATTTTATTTTAGTTCAGCTCATAAAAAGCAAATATAACCTGTTCGATTCTGACACCAATCGCAAACAAAAAATATAAGGAAAAATTGCTATACGCTTGTTCTGTTTTGTAACAGTACTGACTCCCTTTTTAATTATTTATTATTATAATTATTATTATTATTATTCTGCATGAAGAAACTAAAGAAATATACGTCTACATTCTACACCACCAATTAATTATCTACTTTCTATTAAAGGTGTTAGTACATATTATTTAATTCTTAATAATTTCGTACCTACTGTTTCTTATTCTTTTCATTTATAAATACACATTAAATAAGCTGGAGTCATAATATTTATTTATTTGTTTCATATAAAATTAATATATTTACAAAACCAATAAATATTTGATATTACATATTTAAAAAAGTCAAATTTCCATTTTACCATCCGGCTTTCCAATACAACTAACATTGTATTTTAATTGAGCGTGATATTTCAAAGTTAAAACTGTAAGAGGACCACGATAGATTAATACGAAGGATCATATTTTTACTGTATATATAACACAGGAGTATAAATTGACAAAAACAAAAGTAATTGCAGCGTTTTTGTAAATGTTAAAGTATTACAGAGTGCACATGAATTTGTAGATTTTAAATACGTAGTTTTAAAAACAACGATCATACACATATTCAAAGTCTAATGTTTTATCAATATAAATGAAAACGTTTCAAACTAACATATACATATATAGTTATTAATATTAACAATGTCAAAAAATCAGTATTTATGGGGTTTCCCTTTTTTTTTTTTTTGCTAAGGACATATATGACAATATATATATTTACAAATTGTGTCACACGATAATTAATTTTCTTTTAACAATCATCAGTTTATATTGCAATATCATTACTGTTGTTAACGTTGATCGACCACTTATCAAGATGTAATTTTAAATAATCGAAAGGAAATTGTTAGATTTTTCTTTTTTTTTTTTTACTGGGATTAGGTATAAAGTGTGAAGTAGGTAGAGTACTCAGCACATAGCAATACTGAAAAGCTGCTTAACACAGGTAGACCATATTAATTTAAAAAAGCATCAGTCTCAGTTATAAATTTTGATGGCTTTCTCGAGATAATTGAATCTAGCTCGTTTCGGTGCTTTATTTACGTGCTCCAGACCCAACCACGGCTTGCCCGCTGAAATCACAAGAATAAACAACATAAGTATCAGATTGTATTAGAGATTGGTATTTCCACATTGTTATAAAATTTGGTAAAAGGTGATTCATTTGAAAGTACTTTTTTCAAAAGTAAAAATTTCAATTTTGCCGGGTATTCTTTATTATCATACAAAGAAACCATCCTTGACATTTATTTTTTAGAAATTATTTCCTTCAAATGTTGGCCATATCTACGCTTAACGTGGTCCATTCTGAAATTACAATAACGCGAGTAATGTTGGCTTCCAATTGCTCAATTGTAGCTGGCTTATCCATGTAAATTTTGGACTTTACGTAGCTCAAAAGGAAAAAGTCTAAAAGTGTGCTATCATATGATCTAGACGGCCATTGCACAAGGCCATTACATGAAATTAAATGTTCACCAAATTGTTCTTGCAATAAAGCCATACTTTCACGGGCTTATCGGAACCAAATGTCGTCGAGATCACGAGTTTTAATTTCAGGCAGCAAACAGTCCGTCATCATGGCGTGATAACGCCATTCACAGTTACATTGCCGGCCGTCTTCATTTTTGAAGAAATCTGAACCGATGATTCCACTTGCTGGATGTGGTCTATTTGTTCACGTATTATCCAATAATGAAAATTGCGTTTCAAATTTTTCGATGGTATAGCGAATCGTGTGTTGGGTGGGTGTATTACGTAGACCATAAGTTGCTTTAAGCGTACGAAAAATTTCTCGTGGAACGCTGATTTTCGAAATACAACTGAATAATTTGTAGACGCTGTGCCGGGCTCACTCTTTCCATAATAAAATGTCACACAATACTAAAATGGCGTGAAAGTTTGACATGACTCACGCTTCATCTGTCAAAAAATCGCTATTGAAAGAAGTACATCATAATGAATCACCCATTTTAAATATCAAGTTTTAGAGTTAATTTTGCGGTTTTTTCCATGCTATACAAGTTCGAAAACCCAATTATTTTTGCTCGCTAGCACATAAAATATGTAATGTTACTGTTGTTAAGTGTTAAGCAAAGAAAGCTTCGGTGCTTGCTTGTAGTTGCTTCTGTTTACAGGTATAGGATACTTGAGAAAAATCGAAAGTCTCATATGGAAAGAAACGTATCTAAGTATTACAAGAAAATGGTGTATCATCAGGCGTAACGATAGGCAACAGTTTCACGTTTATGCATGATAATGATCCGAAACACACGGCATTGGTGGTTAAGAATTACTTAAATAACCTGCAGGAAAATCAAACGCTACAGTTATTGGTATAGCCACCACAAAGTCAGCACCTTAATATCATTGAATTGTTGTGTTAGATTGACGGAAAATCTGTCGTACGTCCGCAATATGGTAGATGTCTGGAATATCCTGCAAGAACAATGGGCCAATATGTCCCTCACAGTACTGGAAAAATTAATAGAGGGGATGCCCGGAATTGTGAAAGCTATTCTTCCTACTAATGGAGGATTTTTTGACGAACGGAATATTTAATTATTGTATGTATTGTTAGAATTAATACTTTTTTTGGTATTGTCCTAAATATATTCTATTATTCGTAATATTTTTGTTTAATTTTTTTATTTTGATTTAACATAAAAGGTGTTTCAAATTGCGCGTTTTTTTTAAAGAATAAATAAGATATAGATGGCGCACTGAATTTGCCTGGGTATGTGTGCATTTAAAAAGTGTGATGTACATTTATAAAAATGGCTTCGTGGCTATGTTAATAAACAAAATTGCCGTATCTAGGGAGAGGAAAATTCACGAATTACTTATGAGAAACCTATGCATCCTAAACGAGTTACTGTTTGGTGTGCATTATTGTCAGGTGGTGTAATTGGACCTTACTTCTTTGAAAGTGCTGCTGATGAAGCTGTAACTGTCAATTGTGATCGATATCGTCGGATGATAACCGAATTTTTGTGGCCTGAGTTAATGATTATTGATATAGAGGATATGTGGTTTCAACCACCTGGCGCTACACTTCACTTTGCACACGAATCAATTGATTTATTGAGAGAAATATTTCCTGGATGTGTAATCTCAAGAAACGGTGATGTTAATTGGCCACCAAGATCATGTGATTTGACACCGTTAGACTATTTTCTTTGGGTTTCTGTGAAAAGTCAGGTTTATAAAAACAATCCATAATCAATTTCTGCTTTGAAAGATGAAATTATTCGTGTCATTGGTGAGATAGAGCCTCAATTA
The DNA here is from genome assembly GCA_031893035.1 of Dermolepida albohirtum. Taxonomy (NCBI): domain Eukaryota; kingdom Metazoa; phylum Arthropoda; class Insecta; order Coleoptera; family Scarabaeidae; genus Dermolepida; species Dermolepida albohirtum. The sequence goes on along the minus strand of JAVIWB010001128.1, from coordinate 126,605 downwards.
TGTCAAAATGTCATTGAAAATTTTAACAAAAGAGTGGACGTCTGTGGAGCTGCTTATTTATTCTTAAAAAAAAACCGCGAAATTTGAAATACCCTTTAGATATGCTACAGTTTTTAAATTTTTTTAGTGTCCGAACTAATATGAGCGGTAGTGTAATTCAATTTTTCACAGGATTGTATTTGCAGCCAATTCCTTAACCCAATTTTCAATTTAATGTCAGGAAAATTTCTATTGTGAATACTAGCCAATGTTCTTTTTTAATATATAGTGTAAAAAACACTTACGTTGCGTTGGGTGTTGTTTAAATTCCGTCAAATTAATTATATAATCATCATCTCTAATGAAGTTCGGTTGGTTCAAAGCGACTATAGCGAACTTGAACTTTTCAAATTCTTTCTCTGGCAAGGCTAGTTTCTTCTGAATTCTCTCTAAAAAAGTAAATGCGTAATATACATGCCAAATTGCATTCTCTATGAAGATAAATGGAAAATAACTCACCTTTTACCTTAAGAAATGGTTCTCCTTGTTTAACCTTAATTAGAAACGGTGATCCAAACGTTGAAAATACTTCTTTGTAAAAATGCGCACAAGGAACTAATAATTCATCTTCCGCAAGGTGGAGTTCATCTCTGGGCACCTCTTCTATTCGATAAACTTTTGATGTGCACAATCCTAACGTTTCCAGGGAAGTGTCTTCTTTTGGTCCGGGAGTTACTTTATTGCAAGAAATTTCCGTTAACCTTAATTTACCTGTACTTCCTTCTGTAAATTCGATTTGTTTCTTGGCTTCGTCTAATAAGTCACCAACCGTTCCGTTTTTATTGGGATAGAGAATTAGCTCCTTTTCGTCTTTCATTGTAAGGCCAAGATAAGCGCATTTAAATTGTTTTTTACTCTCGAGTTCATTGACTCGAATACTCAGTTGCTGATAGAATATTTTCTTTGGCATTTTAGGTTTTGTGTAGACGAGAAGATCTTTTAACGTTCCCTCAAATGTGCATCTTAGCGGATGACCTGGACTGTCTTTATAACTGTAAAAAGAAAGTTTCACTTTTAAAAGAAAACTATAAGACTTAAAATATGAAACACAAAATCATTTTTTAGGGCTTTGTAAAAAAAAAAATGTAAATTTGAAGGTCGTTAAATGCATTTTTAAATGCCAAGTTACCTTTGACATTTGAAGAATTGTAATAGATATGGATCAGTTCCAACTCTTTGAGCTACCGCCCTAGCGAGTTGATCGTATGTCATTCTTTGTGAAAGCTCCATTGTGAAACCTTGATCGTTAGGAATACATTTATCAACAAACGTTACTTCAACTCTGTGAAATAGATCTTTGAAGAAATCTACACAGGTTGGCAAATCTGATAATTCTTCTCTATCTTCTTTCTCGAAAACGATAATATCGCCATCCATTAATTCTTCTAATACCTAACAAAACGCAAAATTTTCTTGATTCCAATCATGAAATATGTATAATTTTATTGAAATTATTAGGTGCGCAACTAAGTTCTCGCTGTTTTTCAAGAGATGGCTCCAGTAGCAAGTGCTGGTCGATTGTGACATAACCAAAACGTCATGAACCAAGCTTAGACATATGGTAAACAAACCGCTTTGACACATTAGTGATTTTGTTTTTGTGTCATATACTTTTGGTTGTGTGAAAAGGTCTGATTTTGTGCCAAATAATCGTCATTTGCGGGAAGGGTTGCTTTTCTTCTTTCATTCGAAGAAAACGGCGGCTGAAGCGCATCGAGAACTCCAAAAAGTTTACGGAGATGCTGCTCTAAGTGAAACAACGTGCCGTGATTGGTTCCGTCGCTTCAAAGACGGTGATTTCGATGTTGACGACCGTTCACGTGAAGGAAGACCAAAAACCTGAATTGGAGGCATTGCTCGATGAGGATCCGTGCCAAACGCAAAAAGAGCTTGCTTCAGCATTAGGAGTTTCCCGCCAAGCCATTTCCCAGCGATTGCATGCGTTGGGAATGATTCAAAAACAAGGAACTTGGGTTCCTTATAATTTGACGCCAAGAGACGTTGAACGTCGTTTTTTCGCCTGTGAACAACTGCTCCAGCAGCAAAAAAGGAAGGGTTTTCTTCATCGCATCGTTACGGGTAATGAAAAATGGATTTATTATAGCAACCCAGAGAACGAAATCATGGGGACTGCCCGGTCATGCTTCTACGTCGTTGGTTCGGCCGAATATCACGCTGCGAAGGTTTTGCTGTGTATTTGGTGGGACCAGGGCGGTGTTATTTATTATGAGTTGTTGAAACCGAACGACACCATCACGGAGGAACGGTACCGAACTCATTTGATGCGATTGAGCCGAGCACTGCGCGAAAAGCGGCCACAATACGAGCAGAGGCACGAAAAAGTGATTCTACAGCATGACAACACTCGGCCTCACGTTGCCAAACCCGTTAAAACCTACTTAGAAACGCTCAAATGGGAGGTCTTACCCCACCCGCCATATTCCCCAGATATGGCGCCGTCCGATTATTACTTGTTCCGTTCGATGGCACATGGTCTGGCTAATCAGCAGTTCCGCTCATATGAAGACATCTCAAAATGGCTTGATTGGTGGATAACCTCAAAAGACGAACACTTCTACCGTAACGGTATTCGAGCTCTGCCAGAAAGATGGAAAAAGTTGTCGCTAGCGATGGGCAATATTTTTAATGATTCATTTGTAAACATTTTTTCACAATAAAGTTGCATTTTCATCAAAAAAACAGCGAGAACTTAGTTGCGCACCTAATAATATTATTGATCTAGTTTTCTATTAAAGGTAAATAAAATATTACTATTGTCAACATTTTATCATGACTCAGTGTTATTTACGAACCAAAAACTAAGAAAAATAAGATTGGAGAAATTATGACTTACCCTTTCTAAGGGCATATTCAAATCGTTAATTCTATCCACCATATTGGGTCTTATTTCTTCGTAGAGAGCCAACTCCGTGTCCACCGGAAAACCGGCTCTTTCATTTAATACCGGTACAATCTCGGACAATTTACTCGTTACAGCAAGATAACCGTGCCCACAATAATGAATTTTCTTCTGTTTCGGATCGTACATCTTGAAAAACATTAAGACATCGCTTTCCTTGTCGAAGGAAGGCAACGCGGGCAATTCAGAATCGGGTGGTAACAATTCCAGAAAGATATTCCAAGGGTTTTGATTCTCAGATGCATCTATGACGCTCTTATGAAGATCCTGTTCTAAATCCAGCATACTGGGACGGAAAGTATTATTTGAGCGAGTGCCAAAAGGCCATGGTCTTATTTGTTCAGGTGGATATTTGAAACTGACAGCAAGCATTTCCAACATTTCTGCCACGGTTGCGGTTTTTTTGATTTTGAAAACCCTGTAGAGGGCTTTTTCCGGATCGTAAAGGTCATTGCCTTGATGTCCGTCGAAAGCGTCCTCTAATAGTATGTTTATGGTCATGTACAGATGTGCTTCGCTTCTTTCTTTCCGCCTAACTTGTTCCATGCGTTTTTCCTCGGCTAATCGATCTGCTAATTCACTCGGTATGTCCACATCGGTTACCTATAAATTTTAGCTTTTAAGAAGGAGAAGAAGTGATCAATCTTAAGAATGGAATACTACACAACACTTTCGAACAAATCACGTTTTTTCTTTTAAGTATACTTGCCTCTTTTAGTACGTTGTGTAACTCAGAATCTCTTATATATACCAACATGTAAGCATTTGTGCAATGTTTCACCGTCATATTCATGTCCTCATCGTGACCTCCATAATTATATTCAATGGCTTCTTGCTTTGTACATCTAGATACGACATCATCATCAAATCGACACCATTTACCATCGCCTTGGAGTTAGATAAAGATATCATTTATGCTGTTAAAGACTGTTAAAAGCGCTCCTTACCTTTAGGATTAATAAAAACAACATAATGTCCACCGTGATTATCACCAGAATGCACGAGTACGGCGTGCAAAGTATAGTTGGCTGGATTGGTGGGATCTGGTTCTTGTAAGTAACTGTCCAGGGAAATTTTCTCGTAGAATTCGAATCGGTCATTGAATTTTACAGAACAGTCCGTGATCGGATCGTATTGGAAACGCATTAAGTGCAAGTGGAGAACGGGCGGAAATGATGAAAATATTACGCCTTTTTCGGCATCCTGAAGACCATGTTCCCCGGCGTCATATTTGTTTTCACCATCCAGTGTTTCGCGGGCAATATAATCTTTGAATGATTCGTCGACTAAAATTTAAATGGTCGCATTGATTTTTAACTATGTACAATAATCATAATCTAAATGAAATCATAATGGGTTCAGGGTAATTTGCAATCTACAGATACAAGACAACATTCCAATTTATATATATTAGCACTTACAGTACTGGACATTTCCAAATTAACACTAATGAAGTTTCAGAGTTAATTATCATAGCAGTTAGCATATGTAAAGTGAATGAAAATTGTACGATAAATACAAAAATATAATTGATTTTATTAACATCGAATATTTGTTTACAAAAATAAAAGAAAAACTACTTAACTTGTCAACGAGTGAGATGAATATTTACCAGGTTGTTCAATAAGTTTTGTCATTCGATAAGAAAAACACGATTTCATGGTTTGAAATACATTTTATTATTCAATATGACCTCCCCGAACGTCAATACACTTGTTCCAGTGATCTAATTTATGGATTCCATCCCCGAAGTGGGAATGCGGAAGACTATCGAAATACACTGCTATTACCTCTTGGTTCAATGAAAATCGTTTTCCGCGCATGGATTTTTTGAGATGTGAGAACAGCCAGAAGTCAGAGAGAGTTAATTCTGGCGAATAGGGTGGATGTTACAATAATTCGTACTTTAATTCATTGATTTTTGCGATGGCTTTTTGAGCTATATGAGAGAGTGCGTTTTTTTGAAAAATGATTTTTTTCCTTCTGTAAACCAGTCTTTTCTCACGAATTTTAGCATCCAGCTGGTTCAAAAGGTTACAATAATAATTCGAGTTTATCATTTTACCAGTTTGCATCCCAAAAAATTGCTACTAACACCTTCTTAGCCGATTTCTGGACCCTAACTCGTTTCGGAGCCTAAGTATCGGGTTCACATCACTCTTTAGCTTCTTGTTGTGATTAGGATCATGGTGGTAGATCCAAGTCTTATCTATAGTGATGAAACGACGCACAAAATCATCTTTATTCTTTTTAAAACGTTTCAAATGTTGCTAAGGAAGTCGCTTTTGAATGTGTTTTTGTTCCATTGTTAACGAATGCGGCACCTATTTTGCACACTACCTAACGAGATGGCTGGGGCTTCTATTAAATCTCTCGCAGTTAATCGACCATCTTCCAAAACCGTATCCTGTATTTTTGCTACGATTTTGTTGTGTTGATGCACTTTTTGAACGTCCTTCACCTGGGTGGTCTTCAAGACTTGTACGACCACGTTTAAATTTATTAACCTATTTTTCTACTGTTCTAGTTGAAGGTCTGCACCTTCCTTATTAATTTTTAGCAATCGCTCATGAACTTGTTTTTTACACCTTCCAAAAATATGAATTTTACCACTGCACGATATTCAATTTTTTCCATTGTAAAAAAATACTGTGACACGTGAATTTTGAACACCTGTAAATATATGAATGAGAAAATATAAAATGAGAAAACTTCACACATGTTCATATAAAAGTAGCACATTTTTTTAGAAAAATAAAACGACAAAGTGGCGACATCTCTTATCGAACAAGCTGGTATAAGTTAAAATAAACCTAAACCTGAATTATAAAGTTAATGAATGAAATTAATATTTTGCGTTTCCTTCTTTGTTGTCAACTACAGCACGAAGCCATTTTGGGATGTTGTCAACCAGGTTCTCCAAAATATTATGGAGTAGCTACTCTCACTGTTAGTTTACCTCATTCAGAAAAGTATTACATCCTTTTCTGGCAATTTGTGGAATTCTCTGATTAAATATAGTTCAAAGGTGTTGCACTAGATTGTCTGGTGACTGAAGTAGCAACTTTAACAGTTGAATCTTAGATTCTTCAAAATATTGCACAGTGGCCTCATTTTTATATATACTTATGTTAATTATCTTGTATATCCTTCCCGATTTTCATTTTTTCACGAAAATTATCTGTATATGCCACCTTCGCTTTAATGGCAACTTGTTTTCCAAGACCCGATTTGGAGAAATACTTCATCCACCATGTTTAACTATTTGTTGCAGAAAACATTTTTGTAATTCTTCAGATTTGCGGTGTCACACTTTTTTAATTTTTTTTGGAATCAAAACTTTAAATTTCGTTTCGTTGCTCCAGACGAGCTTGTATCAGAAGATATTAAGGCTTATTTACACGCTTCTTTGCCAGTCGTCGAGCATTGTCCTTGTTACTGATAAAAGGTTTCTACCAGCACTTTTATCGACTAAATTAGCTTCTTTAACACTTCACCTAATTGTTCTTGACGATATCGTTTGATTTAGAACATCTTTGTTAACGCTAGAGATATTTCTCCAGGCTTCTCTAACAATACGAACATCTTCACTAACACATGATTTTCGAGATTTCGCTCTACGTGGTAAATCAATGTGTTTGATCATTATTGTATTTATTACATATCCTTTTTGCGACAAGTTTTAAAATTTTATATTTTTCCGCCAATTCTCACTGCTCAATTCAAACACTTTTGAAGGCCCCTGACTAAGTGCAATATCTCTTCGTCTATAATTTAACGTTAATGAAATTGTAAATTCAGTAAAACAAATATTATTAGGTTAGTATCTTTTACTTTCAATGTTGCCGACTCCAGAAAGTCCGATTAACAATGTTAACTTAGCACTGTCTACTGCGTTAGACATACGTGATTATACTTTAGAAAATACGAAGGAAAATGCCCCAAATACTATAGTACTATAACTTTTTTTCGCCTAATAATGAATTTTTGTTTTGTTTGAACGTCTATATAATTCATATGCCGTTAACTTAAAAATGTTCAGTACTTTATATTAATCCGGATACTTATTAGAATTTCATAATTTGTAGGAGGCAATATTATCAACATAAAGTTTATAACCTCCCACAGGCACTCCCATAAGCAGATCCACTTTTCGCCTGTAGCCAAACAGTATTAAGAGTATTGAGGAGACCTAAGATCGTGTCCAGGCTAGTATGATAATGTTGTGAGGAATTCAGAAAACTGTCACAGAAAATGAAAAAAATGCTGATGAGCCTACTGGAAAAGAATCAGCCTCATTATATATTACACCAGACTATATGCTAGGTCTGCCTAAGGGTATTATTCGGTAACGAATAGGTAGATGTTGATCTATCTATCTATTCGTTTACAATGGAACGGGATCAAACTCAAACGTGAGCATGGTGAAGCCTTTCTCGATGAACAAACCATAAAAATGCCTGGGAATGGCTGTCATTGGGAAGAAATCAACTTGTAATAACAAACAAGACACCTTACAGGTCTCACGCCATGTAAGTCAATTTCTGAAAAAAAAATGTAAAATATAATGCAGACTAATTGGAGATTGCCAGTACAGATTAGTACAAGAAGCAGGAGTACTGGATTGTGTGCAGTAGGTAATATTGGAGGAATGTATAAGGTTTTCCAATAGGGATGATATGATTATGAAGTGACATTTTGGCCATTTGTAATATGTCATGATCTGTCATTTGTTTTTCATTGTATTCAGTAGTGTTTACGATTTCATCATGGAGAGATATACGCAAGAACGTTTACAAATTATTCAGTTTTATTATCAAAATAATCGTTCTCCAATTGCAACTTTTCGTGCGCTTTTACCATTTTATGGTCGTAATAAGCGTCCAAGTGTGCTCGCTATTCGTCGAATTGTTAAAAATTTTGAGGTTACATTTTCTTTACATAATTTTCAAGTGCCAATAAGACAAAGAACCGCTCGAAGTAATGCAAATATTGCTGCCGTTCAGGCAAGTATTACTGAAGACCGTAATTTGTCGATTCCAAGACGTTCTCAACAATTGCGACTGTCTTAAACCACAACCTAGCGGATTTTGAGAAAGGATTTGGGTTTGCATCCCTATAAAATTGTTTTCACTCAAGAACTGAAGCCATTGGACCACCGTAAACGTGGTGAATTTGTTGATTTTGCCTTGGAACAACTTGAAAACGATAACGATTTTTTTAAGAAAATCATCTCTGATGAGGCTCACTTTCATCTGGATGGTGTGGTAAATAAACAAAACTGTCGATTCTGATGCGAAGAAAATCCACAAATTATTTATGAAAAACCATTACATTCACCTAAATTGACAATTTGGTGTGGTTTTTGGTATGGTGGAATCATCCGTCCGTACTTCTTTCAAAATGAAGCTGGTAACACCGTTACTGTCAATGGAGAGCGGTATAGATTGATGATAACCAACTTTTTATGGCCGACATTGGAAGAAGTTAATCTTCACCACATTTGGTTCCAACAAGACGGGGCTACGTGCCACACAGCAAATGCAGCAATGGAATTATTGCGAGAAAAGTTTGGAGATTCGATTATTTCAAGAAATTGTGATATTGATTGGCCTCCAAGAAGTTGTGATTTAACATCATTAGACTATTTCTTGTGGGGTTATTTGAAGTCATTGGTCTATCGAAATAAACTAGACTCTCTTCAAGCTTTACAAGTCAATATTGACATACGACTAGATTTAGTGGAAAAAGTGCTCGAAAATTGGGTTCATCGAATTCGTTCCTGTAGAAGAAGTCGTGGAGGCCATTTGAATAACGTTTTATTTAGAACTTAATTGTATCGATTGTACTTCACATTAAATAAAAAACTTTTGAATTTTTTTTAACAATAAGTGTGTTTTTTTTTAAAGAAATCATATCAGTCTTATTGGAAAACCTTGTATAATAAACCAAATAGGGCTGCAGTGCTTTGAGAAGTCACAGTCGAATGACCTTCTACACTTCCTTTAAGGAAGTGTAAAAGAAACCCTTGTGATCGAGTAGTAATCAAAATAGTTTTTTTTTAAAATAATTGTGGAGAAGTTAAGGAACCAAGGAAAACGCGTTGTGAAAATTCTTCTTCATTAAAAACCTAAATTAAATTATGAATAAGACATCAACTGAGTAGCCAACAAAGTCGTGAATATCCAAGTTGTTATAAAATATATAGCAAAATGCTATGAAACAATAAAACATCTAAATAAAAAAGACTGCCAACATTAAAAATTGTTGCACAAGGAAATCGCGATTATAAAAACAAGTTTTTATAGATTAGCAGTTGTAAATATGGCAACTTGTTGTGCCCATTTGAGTATTACCGGAAAGCATAAACGGAAATACACACTCGGCAATTTTGAATGCATTTTCGTCAAAAAATTGAAAACGGAAAGTATTTTGCGATCACTACAATGGGAGAGTTTTGTACTTGTTTAGAACAATTTGATGGTAGTAAAGGAAACTTGCGACAAATCAGCGAAATTGTTTGGGATGAGTTCATGGTAGTACAAACGGGTTGTGACGAATTGGAGGTAATCACAGAAATATGTTCACAAATGTAAAAATAGTAATACTGTCCTAGGTTTGTAAACTTTTACTGTCATGTTTCTTACATAATTTAAAAAAGAATTTCTTGGCAAATACCCATTTTAAAGCTTACCGCATGTAAAAAATAAAAAACTACTTACTATTTTTCTTTCCTTTTATATTCAACTGAATATCATAAAATGTTTCAGTTCTATTGCTTGTGTAATCAACATTTTTGCATCTGATATACGATATCATTTTCCCTTCGAATAATTTCGGTACAGTGCCTTCAACACAGGTTCCCTTCATTTTACTTTCCAACTTGTCCAGGAGCACCTTTAAAAATAACAAAAATATTTCTAGAATTAATCGAGTTCTAGACGAACTAACCCGCAAAAATTCTTGCACGTCGTGTTGCATGAAAGAATCTAGGGTTTCCCATCCGAAACTTTTAGTTAGCTTTTTTGTACCAACAGGTTTGTCACAAAATTGAAGTTCATGAAAGACCCTTTGCAAAGCTAGCGCCACAGATTTGGTGGAATCGTCGGACTCGGTGGGCATTTTATAAACGGCTTTGCGCAGTTGATTTGTAAAATACAATGTTTGCAGTAAGGAGTTCATGTAACATGTCGCTCCTTGATTTTTTAAACCAACATAACCTTTGCAGAAATAAAATTTATAAATCGCAAATGTATAATGTATGGTGTCTGTAAAATTGTACGTCCAAGTGCATTATAAACATACCTGTATGTTTCTTACTATCCCAAGACACGCCATGAGGAGCATCAGCAACTACATGTACCTCTAGTGTAATTGTATCATCTTTTATGTAACCTTTCTCTACGTCTAAAACATCATTCCATGACATAAAATGGGAGAAGCCCCAGTCATTTTCCTAGAAAAAAGAGGAAAATTAAAAATTGGAAATGCAAACACAAACAATGTGCTGTGATGTATAGTTTGGAGATTATGTCGAACTTGGGATGTCTTTTTAGAAATTTTAAGTTGATTTCAAATCATATTAAAAGAGGTAATTGTTAATAATCACGTTGAAAAGAAACAGCAAAACATTTTTCAAATAGTTAAGCAAGACGCGGTGTAGCATTGTCGAGCTAACGGGAGGACTAAATGAAAGTACCAAGTTTAAGTAGCAAAATTGCAAACATTAGACGTGATCAGAGCCACTATTGACCATTTTCTCATCAAGGACGAACTCTATTTCAACATTTGTCGATATAACTACTAGTAAGTACGACTATAACTGAACGTATAAGAATTGAAAATAGTAAAAGTGGGTTGTTGTAAAGACAAGTTTAATCAACCTGTCGGCTCGGTTTAGAGAATAAATTAGCAGAACGTTTATATTAGGACTTGTTGACAATAGATACATACGTAGGTTGGTTTAAAAGTTTTACGGTTCAGCTACATACCGTAAGGTGCCCTCTCGGAAATATTTTTGTCGCATTTGTTGAGATTTTTTTATTCCAAACAGCCTTTACAGATTGCTAGCAAAGCTGTTGTCCCTTTTTAGTAATTTTTTAAATACAGTGAGTTATTTGAAAAATGGAATTAATGCGCAAAAATTTTCGAGCCATGATTTTCTACGATTTTAAAGACGGTCTCATCCGACAAGAGTGTTCGCAAAAAATCAAGCGACTGTTTGGCGATGACGTGCCATCCTTGGCAACTGTTGAACGGTGGTACAAGTTCCAGCGTGGACGTGTTTTGTTCAAAGAGGAGTATCATGAGGGACGGCCTCCCACTGCAGTTACTCTATTAAACAAGCATTGACCCGGGTACAACATGATAAAGACAGACAACCACTGCACATACTGAGATATTTGGGCATCATTGGGCATAAGTGTGACCCAAATCAGAACTATCCTGCATGATCATGTTGCAGAGAGAAAGCTTTGCACTCGATGGATACCACACAATTTAACGGAAACTTAAAAAAAGCGCATTTAGATCGGTGCAAAAACATGCTCAAAATATTCAATCGAGGTCGAGCAAAATCAGTGTACGACATCGTTACAAGTGACGAAAGTTGAATTTATTGTTACAAGCCAGAAAACAAGCGACAATCGGCTCCATGGGTCTTCAAAGTCGAGGAGGAATCCACGAAAGTGAGACGCGGACGAAGCTCTGGTAAGAAAATGGTGGCTTCTTTTTTCGTAATCTTGCCGCTATTCAGTTAGAGGATCGTCACGCAGTCGATGCTAAATGAAGATAATGCAGCATTGCAGCATCACACAATGCATCTCAAACATCAGAGTTTTTTGCTGGTTCATGAACGGAATTATGACTCATACATAAAAGACAAAATGCGTGGATTGAAATTTAATACCCCAGAAGCGACTGTGGAAGCCTACGAAAACTTTGTATCTGAGGTGGCTAAAGAACAATGATCCCAACGTTTTGAGAACTAGTTCCACCGAATACAGAAGTGCATAGATCATAAAGACGAATATTTTAAAAAACAATAAAAAAAAATTGGTTAAAATAATTGATTTTTTCTGTATCATTAATAAAACATTTAAACAAAAATTTGTAAGTAAATGTAATTCTTAGTTTTTCGCCAATTACATTTTAAATTTGAAGACAAATCCGAAGGCAAATATATCTTTTATGGTGTTGGATCAATGTAAGTATTTATTTATTTTCAATGGACATGGAAATTTCTAAAATAAAATAAGGACTGGTCTATGTCTAATCGTACATGTATACAACAACCCCAAAAACATTATAAACTGACAATACTGTAAACATATTTTAGACATCTTACAGCATAGATCTCAATCCGCTATAAAATGTAGAAAAAGGTACATCGAAAATTTTAACAATCACCAAACACAACGTTAGTTGATATGAGAATGCGAGGTATAAATAAACTATACCCGACACCAGTTCTACTAAACGGTGCATGGAACACAATGATTCTTTTTCCTGACTGTAGTCACCTAAATACGAGCAATCAACTAAATTACTTATTAGACTACGTACTGTACTAAATTCCTCTGCATTTGACAAACACTGAGTGATGAAACATTTATTTATTACTCTAATAAGAATAATCCATACGCAGAAGAAACTTACAATTAATGTAGGGGAGCAACTCGTTCTTAACGTTGGACATAACAAGCATGTGATGATGACCAAACACAGGGACAAAATTTAAGGTGAAGTCAAACCAAACTACGATACAATGTTGTAAACTTTTGTAATATTGCGAAAAGCCGAGGAGTACCTAATAACAAAACCAAGCAGCTGTAATGCTTTGTTTACCACACAATCGTAATGATCAATAAAAAGAGCAAAATTCGACCAAAGTATACCTTAAGATTTCTAACAGTTTCCACGCAATCCAATTAATTATTATTTATGTTATACTGGAATGAGATAAGATATTGTAAATAAATTAAAAAGAAATTTTAAAAGATGATAAATCATACATCTCTTATTAACATTATAGTAATGATTTATATTATTTTAACACGCTTCTTCTATTATCTAATACAGTGGCAGTTACAAGTTATCTGCTTGCTTTTTACGTACTGGCAAAAGAAATTCGATCCCAACATATGCGATTGGCAATCGCCAATACCAATATGCATGCTAGTCGGTATTTTTATACATTTGTCTATGTAAACACGTGACCAGTCAGCTGACTTGTGTCCTTACGTATGCTTAACTTAAGAAGGAATTAAGTAAACACTAAAGTTGAGAAACTGTAAACATCAGTTGAAAAATATCTAGAAGCAGCTCCATCCAAATGATTACAATACTCTTTGACAACATAAATTAGGAATGGAGTAACTTCACTTACTTTTAGTAAGGTACTGTAATACTTTTACGATTTTCAATTCATCACAATAAAACATTGAATAATTTTTTTTGATCTAAACTTCTACAATTACTTCAATTGGAAATATTTCAAGAACAAAGCGCGACATAACTAAATAAAAATAAAATAAATAAAAACAAAAGTTGAGCCCTGCAAACACTTGAAAATATTTAGGAACAACACCGATTAGATTAAATGCTCGCCGAAGGCATAAATTAAGAATGGAGCAATGAAAATCTCAGACGTTTACTGCCTTTCTTGATGTATGAGAAGGTTAAAAGAGTCCCTTGACTTCCGAGATATACAGTTGGTATGTATAATTTAGCGACGGGACACTGTAAGTCTTTTAATATCAATTATTGCAATGATTTTAAACAGAAATATTTCAAGAACAAAGTAGAACATAGCTTAAACAAGAAGGATGTAAGTAAAAAAAAAGGTGTTGTAAACAGTGGAATTTTTTTTAAAACTTTTCAAATATTTCTTGAAAACAGTGGTATCAATCAATTCAAAAAAAAAAGCCTTAGCTTCAAATAAAATTCTTTTAAATTCATATGTGCTTAAATTAAAAAATCCAAATTCAAATGTCAGCCAGCAAATTTATTCACGATACCACGAACTCTTTTATAATGTCAATAAATAAATTTAGCCTCTTGCAGTAAAAATAATAAGCGCAGTAATAAATAAACAGAATTGCATGTTTTAATGATTTGGCACCAAATAAATACGCCCAACAATGATGATTCACAAAAGTACAGCACAACAGACGACTTCTAACAAGTGTGAGACAACTTTAAAAATAAAAGATTTAATAGTAATCGTGCACTTTAAGCAATTACTGTACATCACCAGCAATATAAAATACTAATCAAAATATTAGATGCGATTGTTTTATAATTAGAGATTACCATCCTCGCAATAAGTTTTCTATTTCGACACCACGATTTCTTTGTTGAATTGTAAAGATTATGGGTTATGCGTGTGCTATTTGAGAACTATATGGTATTAGCAACAACGCTTTATACAAAAAAATATAACTATTGGTTCCCCCATATATTTGGAAGTACAGGATGGCGCAGAGTTAACTAACATTTCAAAAGTTGAATAGTTTGAAAACACAATAGCTTTTACTAGATAGCGTAGAGGAAAGAACGCGATTTCATATTAGTTGGTGTAGAGCGTTAAAGCGTACATCGTGTTACCTCAGTGAAAAAAAAAACAGTTAATTCAAAACGATATGACGCTGTTAATAACTCTGTTGAACATTGGTTACGATGATGTGGTGTTTCGAAGACCCTTTACTTTCTGCGGCTATTCGTAAATTGCTCAGATGTCTTGGAGACATTGCTTGGTTTGCTGGGTCACTCGATCTTACTGTCCCAGATTTTTTTCTACGGCGATTCTTGCACGACCGTGTATTGTGAATTGAAAGACTCAAACAAGTCATCACGAAGTTGCAGTTATTGACTTTAAACGGAAAATTTGCGAGGAACAGTGCATTTATTTAAACGGAGGCCATTTTTCTGATACAATTTTGAAGAAATAAGCTTGTAAGCTTTCAATAATAAATAGCATAATTCAGTGTATTTATAGATTGTTTCACTTTACTTTTCCTATTTTCATTCCATAATGTACGTGTGTCTCCGTCAACTCAACGCCATCTGTATCAATAACCATAAACTTAATGGTTTCTTTTCAGAATTCAACCATAATAGTTAATCAAATGGATATACTATAATATCGAGAGCAAAAAGATACATTTTCTAAATTGCATTTGTCCGAATTATTTAAGAGAATAATACTAAGAAAAACCGAGTAGAGCAATTTATAAATGCAAACGTGTATAAATGCATTTCAAGATACCTTGAATACTCGTTAACTAAGCTATTTTATGTGGTCATATCAATTAGAGAGAGAGAGATGAGTCGCAATGAGAAAAGAGTGTTTTCTTTAACGTGCCATTGTCAACTGTAAACGTAATCGCTGACTGTTACTATAGATTACAAAGACTTGGCCCTGTAAGCAGGATAAGACTGTCGTTAATACGTATTAGAAGTTTTCAAAAATCGGTAGAGGATATCGCGATATCGTCCAAATTATCACGTACTGGCATGTAAAGCTACCTCTACAGCGTGGACTTTTATAAAAGGTTTGTAAAAATGAAGCACCTCTTAGTAACGTTGAGATTTCAATGGTCTGATAGTCGTATTTCGCGAACTTGCTGTTTTTGACACCTTGTAAATCCGAATGAATCGTAGGTTACGATATGGTTGCAGAAGAACTACTTGTCAAACAGTTAATATGCAACATCAATATTGCTATATGTGTATAGTAGATTTTCTGCAATTGACTTTGCCACCCTGTCCATTGGTCGACGAGAAACATCTAAACACATTCTCGCCTTGATATTTCTCGATGAAAATAGTTCTCAGTTTTTAATAGTCTCTATTGCCACATCTTTTTACAGTGGTAATGTCTTTGCGCTTCATTGTTAAAAAATCACGATGTAAGGGATTATCGATAAATACTATAAAAGAAGATATTTTAACAAGAGAATTCTCTCTACTTATTAGATAATTCTAAGAAACGCGAGTGGCTCTAATTTAACAGCGGTACTGTGGTTATCTAGAGAATTTTATGATTTGAACTACGTTCAAAAACGGCGCCATTTTTAAATCGTTACACTACGGCTTTTGGCCTGAAGCCGCCTCTCTGATACTACTATTTGGTGACGGCTACTTTATAACAATATCTGACAATTTTTTTTTTTGAAATTGCCTCGTCATAAACACAACACTTTAGTGACGAGGACAACTCTCTAAAAATGTTATGGTTTAAAGAGCAATATAGTATAACAGACGAATTTCTCTAATTTTCTATGTTGGGAGTATAAAGTCCTAAAAATAAATTGATATTTTAAAATGAATATCTATTGACCATCTCTGAGAATGGGTTTCATAAGATCGACTACATTTTTTCACCCTGTCATAACGCACTGAAAACAGTAGACTAGATAACAGAAAAAAGAGTAAAAATATTATCAAGATCAGGGCAATTCTCGAATATGAATTCAATAGAAAACTTATAACATTTACTAAGGTCATTGTTCAAAAGGTGCCTCGAACTATCCAATAAACAAGAATTATATTTATTTCTAGTACCTCAGTACATAGTAGACATAGTAACGTTAATTTTGTTTTAAATCTCATCTGCCAACTAAAGACGTAAGTCAGCATTCTTTTTTGCCATATGAAAAGTCGGATGTAATATTATTCGTTTCTTTAATAGTAGCTCATTCATTTTAACTCACAAGTATCTGAATAAAAAAAGTCAAAAAAATTGTAGCATCGAAGATGTTCTAAACTTTTACTATAGAATTTTTTTATTGCAAATAAGAAACATTTTGTAGTTGAATTCATAACATAATCGTCTCCCCAATGTTTTCAATATATAAAATAATATTTATGAAGATTACACTTTCTTATTTAAATATTTCTTATTTTAACTGCTAAAAAAGCAAACCGTCATACGCGTTATAAAATTATTAATTATCGAATAAGAATATTAAATAATTTAATCAAAAGCGTATTTCAAAACAAAAATAAAATTCCATTCCTTACCTTAGAGTAGAATAGATGCTGAATTTTTCGAGAGAAAGGCTCTCCGTCAGGCCTGACAGACAATAAACGCAGTTCCGCGACTGCATAACATGACCAAGAACTGGATTCGCTTTCTCCATTGCACTGCAGAAAGAACCCAAGAGATTTCTGTGCGGGGGTTCTTTCCTGGGCATGACTTGTACGTGGCATGACCATTATTTTCCATGGTAAATTTCTTACATAGCATGGAGGAGAGAGTACTGAATCCTGCAAGAATAATTCTCAATTGTAAAATTGTAGTATAAATTTAAATTAATTGGCTAACAGTTGAGCTACTAAGTTAAGAACGAAATTGAAAAACAATCAAATGTTTTTTGTTCTTAATATTTTTTTATAAGTAATAAGAGAAGTGAAACGTATAATTTATAAATTATATCATCACAATTTTTAGAATGGAAGCAAATTTATTTCATTTTTTATAGAGTAAATATTAGCATCAACAAACTGGCAACAACAATTCAAGTATTTTAAATGTTATACGCCAAATTAGTACCAAATACAAATTTTACCAATGTTGTGTCATTGTTAGAAAATGGAGAAAAATGTGGTTCATATTCCACAATAATGCGAGAAATAAAGTCTGGATGGTTATTACGTATTGATACAAAAAAGTATATATAAGCTGATCTTTCAGAACACCAATTCTTCCAAGTAGGATTCCCTTCAACTATTAAATACATTTCTCTATATTAGCAAGTCAAAAAGGATAAACAAACGATAAAAAAGAGTTTCTCAAACACCTATTAATATCTGGAATCAATTTTTCGCCTAAAGAAACTGTAAACACTTGATGAAAAATAGATTTTTTTTGGTGCTTAAACACATCTGTGTTGAGTCCCGTAGAATCTGTAGTAAAAAGTAAAAGCCCATTACCCGAAGTCAGAATGATGAGTGCTGTACTGTGCTGTAACTGAATCGAGTGTACCCAAATCTACAAGTAATATGTCCCATATTGATCGATAGAAACTGCACATTATTCCAGTAAAATAACACCAAATATAATGGTACTCGAAAAAATCTCCACGAACTGAGAGAAATCTACGAATGATAATTATTACCGCGTCCTGAATATAGCTCAGATTTGTCACGATTAAATTGACACCTGTTCAGCACAATGACGCATTTTTTCGTCAGATGATATCACTTCATTATAGGTGCTCTTCAAGCCCGTTCTAAAAAATTTACAAACATTGGAGAATTTGGAACACAAGTTTGACTATAATTTGGTCTACCAAACGCTAACAATTTATGGTTACGTTTTCACCTAATATAAAAAAGCATTATTTATTCTCACTTTTACTAGTGTAATCACTTCAGAAATTCAAAAATCGAGAAGACAATTTTAGAGTGGCTTTGGAACTATAGACACAACAATTTCCAACTTTAATCAAAATATGATAGAGTGCATAAGAATATTCAGAATGTATGATTGGAAAACAACTGGAGAAGTAGAAGAATTTCCTCATAAGTTTGTTTCTGAGCAACAAGAATGCTATAAACAAAGGAAAAAGTACCATATTAGAATAACAAAAAGCTATCCAACATGCCTGAAAAGCAAAAAAGCTTTATCACTACCCAAATAATTTAAAGAAACTGTAGTGTAAAATTATATTTTATTAATCATGTAAAAAATTTTTAAAAAGTTTTAAGCGCTTCTATACAATGTTGAAAGTAGTCCAAAAATATTTTTTTTAATATTCATCAATGGCTACTGTACATTGTGGTTGTGTAAAAATGGCGACATTTATAATTCGATTCCGTCACACATTCTCTTTGTGTTTATATATGCGATGTCATTAAATATTTTTTAATAATCATTTATGGTAAAAGTTAATCAATAACCATAAGAAGCATCATATAAAGATACATTCATATTATAAAAGAAGATTTTAATAAATTAAATGCAAAAAAATATTTTGTGTAGGCGACCTACTGAACTTTCTGAATCAATTGGATTCTGAATTTGTTTTAGAAAAAAAATAAATAATTAGATACTTTAAATATAATTAATTTATTGCATCCTTTGTGTATACTATATTTCATGGAGGACATTTTTTTTTATCAAATGAAATTATGAATTACTTTTTTACAGAAAAATTACAAATAAAAAATTGAATTAAAGTTTTGCCTACTATTAGATATTTAAAAAACCATCAAAAATCGCTTTCAAGCTATTTTATTTATTAAGATTAATATGAAAAAATAAAGAATGTCCAACGGATTTATAAATTTTGTGTAGCTTTTCACTGAAGATATTTTTAGATAAGATAATCTTTCAGATGAATTAAAATACAATAAACAGATTAGTATATTTAATGCAACGCGTGTTAATGATCTGTGTTATCAAAATATTTACAAACTCAATTTTTGTTTAAATACAGCTAATTAAAGTTCCCTTACCTTAAGTTTACTGAATTGTTGCACAGAAAACTTGAATGTGGCCTCTGAACGGGCATCATCTTCTTCCATATCTGCATCTTGTGTTGTCATATTTGGATCAGGTTGTGGTCCAATCACCACATCACCATTTTGTGATTCCATTTCACCACCTCCACTATCGGTAGTATATTCCATAGCGACATCTGCAAGAATATTCAGACGGAATGCACCACTATCTGTGGTGTATTCCATTGGAATAACTGCAGTAAATGCAATTTTGGAAACAGGTCAAAACATTTAATGCGATTAGGCAATACTGTTGACCATCTGTCAAATAAAACTCAATTTAATTAGATTTGACAATCAAGTAAACAATGACATGCATTTGACATGTAAATGAATGAGTTGCAAATAAACAGAGTAAAAATAAAACTGGATGATAAATAGGATACTACTTTTTTGAGAACTTCTTTTTTTAGCTCATTTGACACACCACATAGAGTGACAATTATAAAAACTTCTTTTCATTTTTTGTGTTGGGGTACCTGCTTGGGTCTCCATTTCCTCTACTTCACTAACATTATTTTGGGGATTGATTTCGTTTCTTCTGTCTTGTCCAGTCACGTGGTTCATAGTGAGGGGAGGCGTCTTTGATATCACTGTTTTGTCTTTGATACCGGTCCCAAAAACACTTTTGTTCTTCTTGATATTGAGTAGCGAATCTTTACAACCCGTGTCACACTGATAAACGGTATTGTTGAACGAATTATTTTTAGTGCCGGTAACTGTAGTCAATTTGACAAAATGCTTACTCGCGATGCGCCCAATGTCTGCTGTTTTTTAAACCCTCTGGACGAGGGGTGCACGCTAGTAACATATATACGCTCGTTTATTTGTGACCCGCCGACTATACTTTATTGTAACGAGTTGATACGTCGGCTATTTTAAAAAAATTTCTTTACACTATATCGACACTACACTCCACACATCAAGAAAATAAACAAAATGGAGGCATTTCTATTGCCCTGCTCTTAAAATTTTTCGACAGATTTTATTATAAATGTCAAGTCAATGCCATCTATACAGTAATAGTAAACATATTACTGGAAACCCATTGAAAAGCAATCTTTAGGTTTGAAGAGTACTACCAACACGAATGAAAATTCTGCATACTTTTTTTCTTTTGCAGATGACTCTTTATTAAAAGAATGTAATTTTTACTAAATATTTAATAACTTTTATGAACATTGCTAAAAATTAATAAATGTTTCTGATATAAAAATTGTTAACCTGAAACTATCTTCCTATTGCATGATTCACATACATAAAATTATCAATATTCAAAGTAAATACAAATAAAAGATGCATTCCAAATTATTAGTTACAAATTTTAATAAAAAAGAAGTATCTAGAACGCAGCAAGGGTAAATTATTGTATACATTATAAGGCCATTTACTATGTAGATCAAGCTCAAGTTAGACATAACTTTGACGGAAACTGATTTTAATAATTATGTATTCATAACTTGTATAATTTAACATATAAAATCATTTTTGAATTATATTATTTTGTATGTATCAAATAAAATATCTTGGATTTTTCAAAAGTGACTAACTAAATTAAAAGAATAGAAAATAGGCGTTTTAAAGGAATTGTAATCTGCCAAAATTATTACAAATATAGGATATTAATCGTAATTATATTCGTGTAAAAATACTGCTGCCATCTGTTTTGTTTTTTTAAATGATGAACCTGTCAAAATTATGTCAAAGTAAAACAATTTAATTTTGAGACAAGTGGCCTTTCCCATAATTTTACACAAAAAAGTTACCTGCTCTTGGTATTTCATTCTTTAAAAAGCGAGAATCCCGTTCGAACACCTGAAGAGTATAACATCGTGTTTCTTTTTAGTTGTGAAAAAGCGGCAATTCGCTATCTGATTGGTTGTTAGAAGCTCTAGTTCATTATCTCACCTGAAGAGGAGTATACTAGTAATGCTGAGTCAAGACGTGCGTTTTTGTATTCGTGTTCTCCTGTTCTTCCGAAAATTGAATTAAATCAACCTTGCGAGGTGCGTCCGTGATAGCTGCGTCTGCGCAAACTGGTACGTCTAATTCTCAGTTGTTTGTAGTGTGTCATATGAAACGCATGCTATGAAAAGTGAAAATCTCACGTTCGATGTTATAGGTTTACATATTCGACGTATCTGTGATAAATCTGAAATTCTAAACGACGTATAATTAAGACAGTGGCACCCGAGAGGTGCTCGCGTACCAACTAAAACTAATTCTAAATTGCTTAGATTACGTCAAATTTCCTATGATAGTTGGCTAATGTAAAACATGGCCGCCTGAAGTACTGATTGCATTTCATGTCTTTTGTTATTCGAAATTGATATTTTTATTTTGCCGGAGAAATGGAACTACGGGTTGGAAATAAATACAGACTCGGTAGGAAAATCGGCTCAGGTTCATTCGGAGACATTTATTTGGGTGAGTATTCTGTCTAGTTGACGTTTGACTTATCATTTTTGTGAGGTTGTAAACAAAAGGTTTTTGTCCTTTACTCATGGCCAACTATGAAGAAATCATAATTTTATCGTGATTATTTTTTTAAGGTACTAATATATCCACTGGAGAAGAGGTGGCCATTAAATTAGAATGCATCAAAACACGACATCCACAACTACACATAGAATCAAAATTTTACAAAATGATGCAAGGTGGAGGTTAGTGTAATTACTATCTTTTATTACTCAGTCAATCAAGTTAAAATTTCTTTTATTAATATTGGAAGCAAGTCAGTAGTTAGTTGTGTTATGTTAATGTGGGCTGACTCTAAATGTCAACTTATATAACAAGGCTTTATGTTAATTTATTTAATCTAAGAATATAATGTCTAGTTTCATTTATATATGAATTCTGTAATATAGGAAAGAATAGTTGAAAACTAAAAAGTATATGAGAATGATATAAAACATTTTCAAGTACTTTAGAGTGCTTGTTATTTCATTATAGTAAATGCATATTTAACAAACTATTATTAAAAACTTTAGATAAGGCATATTGTATATGTTTTTGTTTATTTTTTGATATTTTTATGCTTATTTAATGGATATATTTTGTTGATAAATTGAAATTAGATTTTAAGTCTTGAATTTATCATGCTAATCTATGGCTTGGTGATTAGTATTAACACTATTAGTATCACGACAAATTTTGTGTCGTTTTGATATTTAGTAAAGCGTAGATTGATCAAAATTGAAATAGACTCAAAAATTATGCTAGAATACAGTTATAATACTACACAGTTCCAAAGTAATTGTTTAATGGATAACTCATTTTTATTAAAGCTGATTAATTCAGAACTACGGATATTAATGTATCTTTACTTATGACTTATTTCTACTTTTAATATTTGAAATTACATATGTTTACTATGTGAACAATAGTTTTTTATTATTTACTAATCAAAATTATTAATCTTGAAAGATAATCTAGGTTGAACACTCTTGAATTATTTACTTCTAATGATAATACAATCGAAGGCTTTTATGTTGCAAAAAAGTGTATTAAGAGTATTAAATTAAGGATTATTACAAAAAAAAAAACAGGTTAGTTAAGATAATTTAAATACCTAGTCCTGTCTTGATTTGAGTATATTTTGATATACTTGTCAAATATTGGTTTGATCATGTTTGATTATAGAAAATAAGGAAAATATGAATGCCCTGACTATAAATGTTATTTTTATAATTGACAAAACAATGTAGTAGATAGATATTGAATTACTCTTTTTAACGAAATGAATAAGCAATCGTGTTTTAAAAATACTAATTCCTACTTTTAAGGAAACAGACGCAATTATTATAACAATACTCTATTGTGCTTGTTTAATTTACAGACATGTATTTATTATTGTAACAATACATATTCTGTAATAATAAGATAAATTAATTAGATAGCTAATATATCCTTATCTAGATGCTATGATATAAATTACGTTATAGATTAATATATTGCTTTTGAATTTATAATGCAGATATCTACTAATTTACACTATAAAAAAACACATTTTAGTGTTGATAAGTGTAATAAAATAGTGGTTGTCGTTTGGATTAGAAATGCATATTATCTTGACTGAGGTTCTGTTCACCATGTAGAACCAGACAAAATCAAATAAGAACATGTATCATGAAATATTACTTACATTTATCAAATACATGAACTTTTACACAAAGAATTGTTGGTTTTTGTGTTATCATGTTGATGTGGAGCCTTTATCATTAGAATTTGGTATCTGAGGCAAAATATTAAGTACTACTATTGGAATAATGAAACAAAGTAACTATAAGAAACTAGAATGTGATTATCTAGACGAAAGGAAGGATAAAGTCCAGTCGAAGCAACTATAATAGGTCCCTTTTAAATTTGAAAGTAAACTAGAGAATGATAATGTAGTTGTGGTGATGTACAGAATAATTTAAGCTGGAATAAGTATCATACATGGAGTACGAAGTGCATTAAACTCAAAATAAAAAAAAATAAAACGCTTGTAGAAGTTACTTTAAAACAATTAATTAATCATTTCCTTTTTAATGTAATGCAAGTTACATATTTATACTTTTATTTATGTATGTATTAAAAATACATTCTATAGTTTAATTTTCTGTTAAATCTTCTTTTAGTATGTATTTTGCTTCCCATCATTTCAGCTTTTAATTTTTCCGTCAAACAAATGGATTTTAAATGTTTTCTTCTGCCCCATCTTATATGCTAGTCCAAAAATGAGCAACAATAAACAATGTATACGTTTAATTAAAACTCAGTGCACATTTCAGAACCACATCAGTCCACTTTTGGATATGCCAAGTTATTGTTCTTCTTTCATTGTTTATTAATACAAAAATTCCTTCTATCGTTAATATTTCACGCAAACGTGGAAGCTGTTTGTTATTAGTTGTAAATATAAGTTTAATAACTTTACAACATCTATGTAATATTTAAACTTATTCATTCGTATGTCCTTTTACCTTTTCTTAGCCTTTCTTTTGGCCTTTTCATAATTCCTTAATTTTGTTTTACCTTTTTGAAGAATTTTTTTAAATAGTTTAAATAATAATAGTCTTTATTATTATCCAATAGACACAAAGTCAATTACAGTGTCAAATACCTAAACAAAAATAAAGCATTATTAATACAGCAAAACGTTACAAAATATAAAGAAAATAATATACACTACAGGCCATAAGTGAGGGATCACTTATCATAAATAACAAAACACTTGTATTTTAGACACGTCCCTTAGACTTTTACCTGTTTTGGTGAGAATAATTGAAATAACAGTTGTAAATCTAATTCTGAGAAGGATTATTCGGATTATTATTATAAATTAGATAAATATGTATATTTGTTTCTGAAAAATATTGTAAATCCTTTTAATAGTTTTATGGCGTCTATTTAATAGAAATATTTTATATACCCCAATAAATTTAATAGGGTTTACAACGCAATATTATTATAATGGTATTAGGAATTCATAGTAAACTATTTATCAATTTAAAAATTAGTTTTCGTGCAGCATTTGTCTGAGTAAGTTGCAATACGAGTATTTGAGAACAGACGTAAAAGTAACTTATAAAAATGCCGAAAAGAAAGGAACTTAGCGCAGAAACTCGTAGTTCTATAATAACGCTACATGGTGAAAAATTTTCACTGCGGCAAATAGCCCAAAAGTTAAATTTATCTTATCACGCGGTGCAAGGAACAGTGAAACGATATTCACAAAGTGGATGATTACAACCAATAAAACGTTGCGGAAGGCCAAGGGTAACTACCAGACAAGAGTATTTGCGCCTAAAATACTATCAAAACGAAATAGGCGCCTCACAGCTCCTCAGCTTCGAGCAGAGCTGAACGAAGGCCGTCGAAAGCCGGTGTCACTGACTACTGTAAAACGACGTTTGACAAAGGCGGGACTACATGGGCGTATTGCAGCTCGAAAACCGTTATTGAATCCACGAAATCGTAAAAAACGGTTACAATGGGCCCAGGACCATCAACACTGGGACATGAAAATGTTGAAGCAGGTGTTATGGACAGATGAGTCAAAGTTCCAAGTGTTTAGTAGTAATCGACGAGTTTTCGTTCGAAGACAAGTGGGTAAAAGGATGTTACCCGAATGTGTAGTGCCAACTGTTAAACACGGGAGAGGTTCTGTGTTTGTTTGGGGATCCTTTTCCTTTGATGGTGTCGGAGATTTGTACCGCATTGAAGGCATTTTAAAAAAAGAGGGGTGCCTGAAGATTTTGAAGGAACATGCAATTCCGTCTGGATTAAGGTTAATTGGTGAAGGTTTTCATCTACAACAAGATAATGATCCCAAACACACTTCCCAACCTTGTAAAAACTATGTGAATCAAAAAGAGGAGGAAGGGGCGCTGATGAATATGATTTGGTCACCACAATCACCCGATCTCAACCCTATCGAATTACTGTGGGATGAATTAGATAGAAACGAGAGAGAAAGCTCTCCACAATCGCAGAAACAGCTTTGGGAGCAACTTACAAGGGTGTGGAATAATTTACCAATGGGCCCGCTCCAGAAACTTGTATCGCGGTTGTCTAATATTTGTAAAGAAATCATTAAGCGCAGAGGTGGATACTTCGACGAAAGTCGAATATGATAAGAAATTCTACAGAATATGTTGAAATTATTTTATTTTGTAAGGAAAACTGTTCATTTGTCTCGTAGATATAGTTTTGTAGAAATATACGTTTTGTTTCACTAAGCGTGCACGTTTTTTTAAATTTCATCTACTGATCCCTCACTTCTTATGGCCTGCAGTTAGAAAGCAGTAATAGATCGTTACTATAGATGTTGAAAAGTAACGGATCTAGAATAGATTCCTCTAGCACATTAGTGAAAGCATTAAAGGAATGAATAGTACATAATAAGAACGATGCTTTAAGTATGAGCTGAAGAATGTCACAGTTCCAGCAAAAGCACCGAGAAGTTTCAACTTAGAACATAGAGAATAATCTATGGTGTCACATCCTTTACTAAAATCCAAAGCTTCACTTATACGAGCCCTAGCAACTATATTTTGACACAATCACTACTTTTTAATAGTTGAAATTAACGAGAATTTCAATGTTCCAAAACATACTTATGATATCTTCATCATTAATTTTTTATTAAAATTAATAACTAAATATTGAGACAAAAATTGATTTTTCTTAATAATATGGCTATGTGGGCGTTGAGATAAAAAATATTAAAAAGATTCGACAGATTATTTTCATTAACACTAGTGTCAAGTGTGTTAATGTATAAGCATTATTGATCGTTATAAATACTATCTGTTTATTCTTGTAATTATTTAAAAATGACATGCGGACAACGTATTAATAAAGAGGTACGGGAAATAATTATTCAACATCATAAAAATAAAACAATCCGTGCGATTACAAGTTAATTTAATATCGAAGAGGTCAATTTTAATTATAATAGAGAAACTGGAGATATGGACGCCCGTGGAAAAATTTAGAGCGACTCAAAATAGTTACAGGAAGACATACAAGACAGTCCGGTTCGAATATATAAGTCAGGAAGAAGAAACACATTATACCTTATTTGGATAAAAGAAGTAGGTTTAAATATTTCTCGCGAATGTTGTAGGAAATATATACATAAATATGGCCTGAGCTTGTATAAGGTCAAAGAAAGATTTTAATTGACTGCAGTTAAAAAGACTATTTTAATTGGACGAATTCTAAACTCTTATAGACTGAAAATGATTAGAATAAAATATTCAGTGACGGAGCAAAATTTGATGTTCGTCTGGGAGATAAATCGTCAAAGGAAAATGATTCGCGATAAAACAGAAACATTTCATAAAGATTGCTTTAAAAGAACAGTGAAGTTTTCGCAGGGTATCATAGTTTTGGATGTATGTATGCAAAAGAGATTAGAGACTAGGATGTGGTAAGTTACAGGAAAATGAGATACCTTCCCACCAGAAACATGTGACATCTTATTGATATGACGTCTACAAGAATCCGAGCAGTTACTACAGCAAAAAGCAACGTAACACCTTATTAAGAGTTATTGCCTCAACACTTTCTTGTCAGTATACAACCATGCTCAAATGTATTAGACACCTTACGAATTTATGTACATACGAGGTAGGCGCCATAAATTCTCGGCCTGACAAGCTTATACAGGTTCAAACGTGTTCAAACTTCGATGCATCATAGGTGCGCATGCGCAAGGCCTACACCATATATATTACGGCTCTAAGAGTAGTAGTTTTTAGTACCCAGCCAGACAACGCAAGTAGTGCATGAAAATGTCTGAGGTAACGAAAATTGAGTACCGTGCGGTCATTAAGTTCTTAACAAAAGAAGGGCATACACCAACTCAAATTAAACAACGTTTAGACGGCGTTTATGGTAATTTATCTCCTTCATATTCCACTGTAAAAAAGTGGGCAAAATGTTTCCGTTTGGGGCAAGAATCCCTTGAAGATGATGAGCGCTCCGGTCGGCCAATTGAAGTGGTAACGCCTGAAAAAATTTCAATTGTTGAAGAAATGGTATTAGAAGATCGCCGTTTGAAAGTGAAGGAATTAGCAGTGATGTCTAACATTTCCGAAAGTAGTGTTCGCCGAATTCTCCATGACCATTTGGGTATGAACAAGATTAGCGCAAGATGGGTACCGCGTCTTCTTTCTGCTCTCCAACGTCAACGTCGGGTCGAATGTGCGCGCTCGTTTTTAAACATGTGTGGAGACGACCCAAAACCGATTTTGGAGTCCATAGTCACAGGAGATGAAACAATGGTTCTGTTTTATGATCCCCTATCTAAAAAGGAATCAATGGAATGGCGGCGACCCGATGAACCTCGTCCCAGAAAGGCAAAAGTCGTTCAATCAACCAAAAAGGTGATGGCCACAATATTCTGGGATTGTGAGGGCATTTTACTCATAGATTTTAAAGAGCGTAATACAACTGTCAACAGCACATATTATGCGTCTTTACTGCACAAATTGAGGAACAATATTCGTGAAAAACGTCCAGGAAAATTGACAAAAGGTGTTCGATTACTGCACGACAATGCACCCGTCCATACTGCGACTATTTCACAAGCTGCCATCCGCGAATGCGGTTTTCAAGAAATGGAACATCCACCGTATAGCCCGGACATGGCTCCTAGTGATTATTATTTATTTTCTAATTTAAAAAAAGACCTTCGGGGACGTCGTTTTAAGGACGATACGGAGTTGCAAGCAGCTGTAATAGAACATTTTGAGGGAAAAACTTTAGAGTATTTTTACAAAGGTATAGAATTATTAATTGATCGTTGTAATAAATGTATTGGAGTTCGGGGAGATTATATTGAAAAATAAAAATTATTATATTTTACCAAGTTATTTTTTTCTATATCAGGCCGAGAATTTATGGCGCCTACTACGTACATACATATATAGTTTATATAGTTTAGTCAAAAGAGAGGTGAGGAAAATAAAACTGTTGTGAAAATTATGTACAAAGTGTTATTTAGTAATACAGTACAATTTATCAATATTTTGTCGCTCCGCCCTTGGCCTTAATGACAGCTCGTATTCGTCGAGGCATACTTGCTACTAAATTGTAACACTCTGCCGGTGGTATTGCAGCCCATATTTCGCGAATTTTTGTTGATAATTCTGCTTTTGACAGGCATTTATGTTCCGTGATCTTAGTTTTTAAGATACACCACAAATTTTCAATGGGCGACAAATCGGGACTTTGTGGCGGCCAATCCAATACCTCCACTGTGTTTTCCTCGAACCAACGCATTACAGCTCCCGATTTGTGGCAGGGCGCATTATCTTGCTGAAAAATGTATTGTGGAATATCGTGGTCGAATAGTTTTCGCACAGACGGTTCTAATACTTCCTCCAACATGGCTAAATAGCGTTGGCTATTCATCCGTCCATCGCACAGGTACACTTCTCCAACACCGTATGCAGACATACAACCCCAAACCATGATACTACCACCTCCAAATTTGACTGTGGGAATGATACATTGTGGTTCATAAGCTTCCCCTTGCCTACGCCGAACGTATAGCGTCCCAGGTAGTCCCCAAAGCTGCCAGGCAAAAGAAGAAAGTTAGCACTTAGACAGGATTAATTTTGTTTAATGTTACATGTAGACTGAATTACATATAACGATAAGAATATTAGTCATGAAGTCACTTCACGATTGTCCAATTTTCATGTTGTTTGGCCCATAAATACCGCTCCTTTTTATGAGCGTCAGTTAAAAGCGGTTTACGTCGCGCTTTACACCCTCGTAAACCAGCACGCTGGAGACGCCTTCTCACTGTTTGCGCAGAAACTGTTACGCGATAACGCTGTTTCAGCTCACTGGCGAGCTGTTTCGACGATTTTTTCCTATCACTGAGAGCCAGTCTTTGTAAAATTCTGTCTTCTCTAATCGAGGTACAGGGTTTTCTGCCACTTTTTGGTCTGTTAACAAACGACCCACTCTCCTGATAGCGACAAATGGTTGTACGGACTGCACATCGCGAACATTTTTTTTTTTGCAATTGCAGCTATTGATAACTTCTGGGAAAGCAGTAGCACTATTTGGGCGCGTCCCGTACCGACAACTCGCGTGTTTAGACATTTTTCTTCAACAAATAACTGACACAACGTGAAAAAATTGGATAATCTAATTGATCTCTACCACAAACTCACAAACGCACGTTGCTCACACACTGCTAGAATGACACTAAATTTCTAAAATCCACAATTTCCCCTTTCCACCTATTCTTTTCAATAGGGGATTAACTAGGGTATTCAAAAACGCATTTCTGTAAATACCATTAACTATTTTTACGGTTAATTTCCGTACCAAGAATAAGGGTTTTTACCTGCGGTGTCTAATACATCTGAGCATGGTTGTATATTGGTATTATTATTAAATCGTATTTGGCATGACCCAACATATAGTTGTTAGGGCTTGCATGCTGTGTGATTTCGACCAAGTTTGTACTAGTAAGACTTGCGGCGATCAAAATTGTGCTGATTGATTGAGAAATATAACTTAATGCTGTTGTATAATTTTCCCCACAGAACGTGTTTGGGAACTTTTACACAGTATGAAGGAATAGTAATGTGTTTATAGATATCATTAAGATCACCCTTTTTTTTAATCCACTGATTTTTCAGAGAGGGGAAAATGTTGAAATTTGAACTCATTGATTGAACAACGTAGTCAGTGGATAACAAAATACAATTGCACAATTTTTTGCTGCTTATGTCCAACATTATCCTTTAAGAATATCTTCCCTTTTCTGTCAGTTAAGGTAATCTCCAGTATATAATTTTTTCGAACACAGTTTATAGTATATATTATATTTTCGATTAATTGTTTTGCTTCTTCATTCAACTATTTAACTCTGTTTGCGTTGAAACGCCTAATTTTCTACGTTTAAATAGATGATGAAACATTTTGGGAATTTTGTCGAACAATCTTCAATGGAAAGTATTTCTAGTTTTCACTTGTCCAATCCACATAATATGGTATACGTTTTGATTTGAAATCAATAAATAAGTTGTTGTGATGACAAGAGCAGCTTCCGAAGTGCAGTGAAACTTCACTTCTTTGGATCAATTACAACACCGACATTTTAAATATATTCATTCATATAGCAACTTATCACAGTAAAGTCTAGCTAACAATTAAAAAAATTCGTGACTTTTATATGCAATGTTACCGTGGGTGTTCATTTCCATGATGCAATTTATAGCACGTTAGAAGGACTCGAATTCACTGTTTCCGTGGTCTAATGGTGATTGCACATTCCTGGGAAGAATGAGATCTGTGACTCTTGTTTGTCGTATCTTCTGCTTGGCAATCATCACTTTCTATTTTAGTATTGGTAGTATCAATAAAGTATTTAATTCAACGTAATTCTTCTCAGCCCCCTACATATACAAGACTATTTAAGTTGCAAATTGCTTCCTCGTGTTTTACCATTGGTTCAGATCTGACAATGTCATTCTCTTGACTGCAGTCGCTTTTGTCAATCATTGGAGGTAATAAATTCTCATCTCCAACTAACCATTCGTTTATGTCCAGTTCTGTTGAATGATTGTCGTTACGGTTACATCTTTGAAGCATACTAGAAATTTCCACCATGTCTCTTTGTTTATTATATATTTCACGACTTACTTTTGCATGTTAATAGCGATAGTGGCATAAGATCATCGGAGTAAAATGTTGAATCTGATCCTGATGTCACAGACACATTACTTACTAAGAACGAAAGTATTTTACGCCATTTTTCGACGGTATCAGAAGTTATTTGAATCCAGGAAGTATGTAACATCCTTCAGATTAAAATTTTTTAAAACTCGAAATGTAATCTTGTTCAAAGGACAAGACTTGGATCAAAAGGATGGTAATAAAGTTTTGTTATGAAGGTGGCGTTCTGGTTGGTCCATCAGCTAGATTTACAGTATGCAGTTACGCGGAAGAAATAATGTTTTAATGTTTGCATCAATTACTGGTGTTTTGTCGATAGTCCATGACTAGGTGTATTATCATCTAATAAAAGTGCTTCTGAGATAAGATTATTGTTTGTCTGGAATTATCTCACTTGCTGTACATAGGAATTTTGAAACCATTCAATGAACAAAATTGATATCATCCATGCATTCTTGGTTGAACAGTACTCAACAGGAATGATACAGTTTTTAAATGCTCTCAGATTTTGATCTTTACTAATCACGAGCATTTGCAATTTGTTTGTACCGTCGCGACTAGCACAAGCGAAAAATGTTATCTCTTCTTTCTTTTCCCCGACATGAACTGAAGTTCGATCTGGCATCAACTTCCAGAACAATGCGGATTCGTCCGTGTTGTATATTTGATTTGGTTATAACTTCAGTATTATCGCAATTTCTGATAATTTTGAAGTAATCTCCCAATAGCATCTGAACTGCTTGATAGCTTTTTTCCACATATTTTAGGATGACAAATGCCGTGTTTTTTTTTTAATTTATTTGTCCATTTGCTTGCAATAAACTTGTTATTTCCATAATATTTTTGGTAAAGTTGATTAAATTTTCCACGTAATATTCTAGATGTAAGTGTTGTATATCTTTCTCGCTGCATAAGGAACCACAGTTACTTTCCATTTTTGGATATTTTGCTTTGCGCAAAGTTTGCTTACGTCCGGGTGAATAAAAGGATCTTCTGATGGAATGACACAAAAAGTACAAGGTTAATTAATTTCTAGCTATACATTAAAAATACCTATTTATTTTCTAAAAATTCTATTCTACATCCAATATCGTAGAGATATCAACTCCATATTTAATAGCCACCCACTTCGCTACTTCATTGTAATACAAAGGGTACTGGAAAGTTTTGCAATACGACGCAACAATGAATCGTAGGAAGCTGCTTGTTGCTGCATGTTGAGACATGTTCGTACGTGCATAGTAGCCGCCGGGCCATGTCGATGGGCTCAGTTACTCATTAGCAGTGAAAGTGTAAAGTGCTTGCGATGGCATCGTGGTTACGAAATGACATAAGGGCAGTTTTGCGTTATAATTTCGTGCGTGGTTTAAATATAGACCAGTGCTTCGAAGTAATGACTCTTGCACTAGGTGACGTTTGTCCACATCATACAACGTTATTCAGGTGGTATAGAGAATTCCAAAGGGGAAATTTAACTGTGGAGGATGCTGAGAGGCTGGGAAGGCCACGAACGTCAGTTATGGAGGAAAACGTTACTACTGTGAGGAAAATGCTTGGCGAGGATAGGCGAGTGACCTACCAACAGATAGAGGGTACTTCAGGCCTAAATGCACCAGCAATTCGTTCGATTCTGCATGATCACTTGCACGTGAAGAAACTTTGTTCTCTCAGGGTGCCGCATCGATTGACCGAAGAGCAGATGACACGACGCGTGACTTGGTACCGGGAGATGCTAAAAAAGTTTAATGAGGGACAATCTCGGTATGTGAACAACAGGTGACGAGACTTGGCTGTACTATTACGATGTGGCGACCGAAGCTCAAAACAAAACTTGGGTCTTTGATGAGGAGGATACACCCGTAGTTGTCAGAAAATCACGATCTGTAAAGAAGAAAGTGATAGCTGTATTTTTCAAATCGCGTGGAATTGTGGAACGCTTTGTTTTGGACACACATAAGACAGTCACAGCTAAGTGGTATACTGAACAGTGCCTGCCTAAAGTCATTGGATCTATGAAGAACCTGCGGCCAAAGTCAAGAATGAAAACTAGGTTCCTCCATCACGATAATGCTCCAGCTCACCGCGCCAAAGCCGCACCGAATATTTGACCACGACTGTATTAAAACTTTTCGAGCACCCTCCCTACAGTCCAGATCTTGCTCCCTGCTCCTTACACTGTTCCCACATGTGAAAATGAAGCTAAAAGGGAAGCGGTTTTCCAGTGATGAGGACCTTCTGTGGGCTTGGGACAAGTGTGCTCTACTCCCTAGTGAAACTTGGCAGAACTGGTTTATAAATTTGTTTCGGAGGATGGAGAGATATATTGAATGTAGAGGAAATTACTTTGAAAAAATTAAATAAACAAAGCTGTATTGCAAAACTTTCCTAGTACCCTTTGTATTTTGGGCTTTTGTGAAAACTTAACGTCTTGTGTACTCTCTTCGGTGATACGTTTCTTAAGTGATTTTCTTTATTTTAGAATTACAACTAGAAATAAATGAAAGCGATTTGGGAAATATGGGATAGGTGCGATTCTAAATAAAATAAATAATATATGTAATTTCAACGTATAAAAATGATTTAGAAAATTATTTATACCAGCCACAGTTAGCAATCTACCTTGGCAAGGCATCTTCGCGTCACTAACATGACGCAAGCTATCAGCGCGAAGGGGAGCGATTTATCGGTTCGTGTCGCTGGTTACTCGGAGGATTATTCAACCTAGTTAAAAGGCATGATCTTGATTTAGTCTAAATTATTAGGAAATACGGTTTATAGGCATTGGGAATTAACAAAACTGTACTGTAGTTTACAACTATTCAAGCATGTTCATTTGAATTTATGGTGACTGTGCATTTCAATTAATCGAAAAGAAACTATTATTAGATTTGTTTTTTAATTACAAAGAAATCACAAAAAAATTTTTGTTACGAAATCCACTTTTATTATTTATTATTTAAATTTTGTTTTATTAAATTAAGAATATTATAAGCGGTGCTGTGCTGGTTATGTTTTTTTTTTGTACAAACCTATTTTTATCTTAAATTTATACACCCTTCTGAGAATAGAATTAGGCGCGATCATATTTTCCACTTAACATAGTTTTATAATTGAGCGAAATGTAATTTTTATTACCTCCGAACGAATAAACAATCATTTTATGTCCGGATTTTGTTGAAAAACGTTTTGATTTCTTGATTTTCGTAAAATATGTAAGGCAAAAAGTTGCTCGCGCTCGAGTCATAGTTTGAATAATATTTTATCTATAAAACAATATTTTACTTACGTGTTGTTTGTTGTTTACGTAATTAAGTTTCTAATGTTGTCCATTAATGGTGTTTTGGGCCATTAATATCAGTCTATACTAATAAATTACTATTTCGAAATGTGTAAATAGAAAAAAGTCACCATATTGATTTTAAACTCTAAGAAAAAATTAGAGCCATTTGTGCGACGCTTTCTTTTGTATGAAAATCGCAAAAAGTGCTGGAAGGAAAGCAAAAAATTCACCGCAGGACATTTAAATTTAAAAAGAATTGAAATCTCAGAAGGAGTATTTGCAGACGACGTTGTATTAATAGCAAAAAACGAATCAGATTTACAGACTAATTTGAATATATGGAACACAGTAATAGAGGAATATGCAATGAAAATGGGCAAAAGTAAAACCAAAGTAATAACAATAGGAGATGAACATAAAGGTATAAATATTAACATCGATGGGGCAAAAATTGAACAAGTGGGTATATCCATATTTGGGAACAATAATTGATGAAACGGGAAAACAAGAGGCAAATATCAACAAGAGAATTGAAGAGATGTCGCGGAAAACCAAGATCAAGATATTCAAAGTAATATATAAGCCAGTACGAACGTTTGGTTGCGAATCTTGGGTACTGAACCAGAGACAAAAAAGCAAAATCCAGGCTATGGAAATGAAATACTTGAGAAGAGTACGAGGAGTGTCAAGAATGGATCGAATGAGGAACGACGTAATTAGAAAGGATCTAGGAATACGACCCACAGAGGAATATATAGAACAGACACAGTTGAGATGGTGGGGCCACATACACCGAATGGACGACACAATGCCAGTAAAAGAAATATGGAGAGCCCAGATTCAAAAAGTTAGGAAGAGAGGAAAACCGAAACAGACTTGGGACGAAGCCATAGCAAAGATTATCGAGAAAAAGGGGAGGACGAGAACGGAAGCTAGGGAAAT
The DNA here is from genome assembly GCA_031893035.1 of Dermolepida albohirtum. Lineage (NCBI taxonomy): Eukaryota > Metazoa > Arthropoda > Insecta > Coleoptera > Scarabaeidae > Dermolepida > Dermolepida albohirtum. Next base: position 90,720 of record JAVIWB010001128.1, on the reverse strand, counting down.
GGCAAAGGATAGAAATGAATGGAGAACATTCACAAGAAGTATACCTGACACCACGAGTGGTACAAGGGAATAATAGATGATATATGTATATATATATATATATATACACATATATATACATATATACATATACATATATACATATACATATATACATATACATATACATATATATATCTCAAAACCTTTTGGATTAGATTTTGATCCCTGATGAAATACGAATTTTGTACTTCAATCGCAAGCGTAATCATTAATATTGAACAAACCTCTGAGTTCGCAGTACTGGATAGTGCGATTATAAATGAAATAATTCTATGAATTTAGAAATTTATTCACACCCGTCATAGCGAACAATCCACTTTTGCGAGGCATCTTCGCGTCACTGACATGCCTGCATACATTCGTCCCCATCAGTTCTGTCTCTAGCTACCTGGAGACTTGTTCAGCCTTAGTAATCGCCATTCGTTATAGCTAAATGATATGGGCAAATAAATTATTTTTCAAAAAAAATTCTTCATATTTACCAGACTTTGGGATTGTTTGCTAGAAACGTCTGTGTGTTGATGAGCGATTACGAGCGATTGTACTACTGTGGGCAAAAAATAGTAAGACTTTTTAATTTAAATTTCGCGCGAAAACCCATTTGTCGAAATATTTTTTTCTAGGTTGGTATGACTATCGGTGAGATCTGTGCCAAATGTCACATCAAAATAATCATTAGTGTTTAGTATATGCTTGTCTTTCTGAAGTACAAAAAGTTCGGCGATTTTTACAATGAATGAAATTATTCAACAAGGAAGTTCCATTAAATTTTGTGTACGGAATCAAATTTCTGGTGCCGAAACGTTCAGAATATTGCAAAAGACCTTCGGTGATAATTATTTGTCGCGAGCAAGTGTTTTTGATTGGTACAAATTAATCAAAGAGGGTCGAGAACGTGTTGATGACGAACCACGTCCAGGACGGCCATCAACATCAACTGATGATCAACACGTCAACAGAATCAAGGAATTGGTGCTTGAGAATCGACGATTAACAGTCAGGGACCTTATTGGCATCGTTGGAATATCGGAAGGATCAGTGAAAACCATTTTGAAAGATCATTTGGGCCTAAGAAAAGTGAAAGCACGATTTGTTCCAAAATCACTCAATTTTTTCGAAAAGCAGCGTCGCGTTGACGTCTGTGAAACAATGCGTTCCGACTATCAAGACAAAATGAAAGGCATCATAACTGGAGATGAGACTTGGATCTACGCTTATGACCCGGAAACAGACGATCAATCGGCCGAATATCGTATCAAGGGTGAGCCGAAGCCCAAAAAACCACGTCAAAGCAAGTCAAAAATCAAGGTTATGTTAACAGTTTTCTTCGATTATTGAGGTGTGGTGCACTCCGAATTCCTTCCGACCGGCCAAACTGTCAACAAAGAATACATTTGAGTGTTATGCGTCGTTTGCGCAATGCTATTCGTAAAATGAGGCCGACAACTCTTAGTTTTTGCACCACGATAATGCACCGTCGCATACTGCATTAATTCTTCGTGAGTTTTTCGCCAAATTTTCAACCAATATCGCGCCGCAACCACCGTATTGGCCTGATTTAGCTCCGTGTGACTTCTGGCTATTCAGCAAACTTAAACGACCGCTCCGGGGAAACCGTTTTGAGTCAATTGAAGACATTAAACGTGAATCGCTACGCGCATTGAATTATTCCTGAAATTGACTTTAACAACTGTTTCGAGAATTGGAAGAAACGTTGGCACAAGTGTATTGGAGCCAGGGGGATTACTTTGACGGGGACGAAATAGATTTGGAAGAATAAATTAAGAATTTAAAAATTATGATCAAAGTCTTACTATTTTTTTGCCCACAGTAGTATGTCAAACAGAAACAGCTATCTAAAGCAAATCGACGAGGAATTTGCCATATGCCTCAGTAGCTAACTGAGAAAAAAATTAAATTTTGGAAAATTCCTAGCCAATTGTATATCTATTTCTTTCTTTTTTTTACTCCTATTTAATAAACACTCCTTTTAATCTCTGTAAAAAACTTTTAAAGTTATACATACTCCTGTAGAAGAGAAGATCTCTTAATATCTAAGCGTTACAATACATCCATGCAATTAAAACAAGAATAAAACATTTTTTATCAATCAAATCGATTTTAACAATATTCAATTTGAAATATGTATATACTTCTGGACATTGCATCTTATCTATGTTTTTCAAGTCTTTTCTTTTTCAAGTAATGTTCTGTCGTTTAAAAAACCCTAGCTATCCATTTATCATATCATATATACAGATTAATTGTACTAAATGTCAAATACGATAATATGTCATCTGTGTCTAATGCAAGAATAAACAGGTCAGGACCTGCGAATTACAAGCACAAGCGTATGTTTGTGAATTGGATCAGCGTTCTATAAATATGACGTGTTCCTTTCTATAAATAGAAATAAATTAATTTAGGATTTTTACAATCATTTTTTATTTCTATAAATCAAAATTATTTCGTATGTAAAATTGAAACAAATCTAAAAAGGGAGACAAAAATATTTTTCTTTCTCAAAAATAAATTCCATAATTTTTTTGAAATTATTATTCTATTGTTAACAAAATGGACAATAAACAAACAACTTACAATTTGTATATTGAACTATCCTAACTTAAATTACGGTATTTAACAAGATAACATAAATCCTTCTATATCTCAACAGTATTTGTCTTTCTTCTCTGATCGCTTACGGGCTAAAATTTGCTTTAAATTAAATGTTTGCTCTCACTGCCTGAATATAAAACTTAGTTTTCATTAGAAAACATATGTTTCAAATATTGGTTTATGTTCTTCCACCCTTAATGAAATTTCTTCTTGTCTGACCTACATACATTTTATTTACTGTTATACGAATGTAATACTATTAAATCTTCTAAAGAAAATGTATGGTTTTGAGAAATATAATATTATCTTTGCTTTGTAAAAATGAACGTTTATGTTTCATGTTCTCGCCTATGTAGATTGTGTTGGGATTGAATTGATAAATGCCTTATTTTTTAAATTCTTTATTAGATTTACTATGTACTAAAAGCGATTTCAAAATTAATTTGCAATTGATTACAAGCTATTCACGATAAGAATCGGTACAAGTAATGGATGACGTTTGTACTAGGTAGTCAGATATATACTTTTAATGTATAGCTTAAGTATCAGCTGATTGTCAAACTTGTAATAAAGAAAGATATGCATATATGAAGAAAATAATTTATTTGTTTATTTATATTTAAAATGAATTTATGTGATTTGTTCGTAATAGAAATAGGTTAACTTACGAGGTTTGTTCAAAAGAAAAGGTGAATTTTGAATCAATATCCATTTTGTCCTCTTCAAAGTAATCCACCTCAAATATAATGCACTTATGCCAGCGCTTCTTCCAATCCTCGAAGCACTTCTGAAATGCGCTTTTCGGTATGGCCATCAGCTCGTTCTTGGATTCTGACTTTATCTCATCAATTGTGGCAAAACGCTTTCCTTTCATTGGTCTCTTCAGTTTTGAGAATAGGAAAAAGTCGCAGGGAGCCAAATCTGGTGAATAAGGTGGTTGAGGCATGATTAGGGTGTTGTTGTCACGAAAAAGCATTGATGTGTGAGCTGGTGCATTATCCTGATGCAGAATCCATGATTTTTTTCCACATTTCCGATCGTTTCAGCCGTATTGCTTCACGCAAACGTTGCATAACTTCCTTGTAGTATTCCTTATTAACCGTACAACCTGTTGGCAAGAACTCATGATGCACCACGCCATTGTAATCGAAGAAAATAGTGAGCAAAACCTTTACATTTGATCGAACTTGACGTGCATATTCTCGGCCTTTTGTAAAGCGCTTGTACCACTTATAAACACTTTTTTAAGACAAAGTGGACTCGCTGAATGCCACAGACACCATTTCAAGTGCCTCGGAGCACTATATTCCATTTTTAACGCAAAATTTAATACATATTCTTTGGTCCATTTTTTTCAAAAATCAAAAATCGAAGAATACACACAAACGTGACTAAGCTTTTCGGTTGTTAACAACAAACTACTACTCCAAATTGGCTGATAATGCGCCATGACTAACACATGTGTACCAACATAACAAAAAACAAATTTCGATAATCGAATGTACACAGCGCGCGAAAATTCAAAATTCACCTTTCCTTTTGAACAAAACTCGTACGCTTTTAGTATTTGTTGAATTTGTATATTACGAGACCACAAAGAAAAAAAATAACCATTGTCCTAAATTATCGTAACTAATAAAAAAGAGACCAATAGTATGTTGTAATTTTATCACAATATAAGAAGTTAACTCTACTCTTGGATAAAAACGTTTAATTTAATAAGAAACAAATTCACTATATAAAAATAATTGGTTATAATACATACGAGGGTAGCCGTTTATATTTCGGGAACTGGCAACACTGTTAGTGTTGCCTCCGATCTGAAGATTGCATCGTGAAGTTTGTCAGTTTTGACAATATGTTTACCTTGGCAGTTTTATTATTCGGTCGCTATTTCTATTGTTGACAGTAACTTGAAAATTGTATGTCATCGAAAAAATGGAATTAACTCGCGAACATTTTCGTGCAATTATTTTTCATAACTTTCGGCGTGGGTTATGTTAACAAGAATGCATCGATGAGCTGAATTCTTTATATGGTGATGAAGCACACTATCGAAAACTATAGTATATTGTTGGTATAGTGAATTCAAAGTTGTTTCGTGAAGGTCGTCCCAAAATGTTGTGTCGAAAAGCATTAATGCAGTGTCTGAATTGATAATGCAAGACCGTCATGTGACATACCGCGAGATCGAGGCATCTCTAGGTATTAGTAACACCAGCGTGCATTAGATCCTGCATGGACATTTAGCCGTTAAGAAGCTATGTTCACGTTGGGTACCACATAATTTGACAACCGCCCAGAAAAGGACTCGCGTCGATTGGTGCCAAGAAATACACAAAAAATATAATGGCGGTGCTTCAAAGAACATATAAAGTCGTCACAGGTGATGAATCTTAGATCTATACGTATGAGCCCGATAGTAAGCAGCAGTCGACTGTGTGGGTATTCGAAGATTAGCCAAAACCAACAAAAGTTGTTCACGCTCGAAGCACATCAAAACAAATGGTCGCCTATTTTTTTCGGAAAAAAATCGGTCACGTTGCAACCGTGCCTTTAGAGAGTTGTAGAACGGTCAATTACAAATGGTACACAACTATTTGTTTGCCAAAAATTTTTGAAGAAACAAGGAAAGCAAATCGAAAACGACATATCATTCTCCACCATGACAATGCGAGGTCTCGCAGGTCGGTGCTACTCTACTAGAAAGGTTTTGAAAAGTCATAATTGTTATAAATATTGGAGGCCAGCGTAGAACAAGTCTTTCAATTGTTCGAATCCTAATTACATAAGTTAATCCGTTATAATTGTTCAGGAAATCTAAATAAATATACGAATGAGAAAATATAAAATGATGAAACTTCACAGGTGTTCATAAAAAAGTGGTACAATTTTTAGAAAAATAAAACGACAAATCTAATAGCGCCGTCTCTTATCGAACGACAAAACTTATTGAACAACCTGGTACGCTTGAATGTCTCCCTTGGAAGATGTTGCGTGAGGTGCTTTATTGACAATTGTCGTGTGGTAATTAACATCATTAGGAACTATAACTGATAGTAATTGTAAGTGAGGGAATATTTAGTATTCAAACCATCGCAAATAATTATTTCGGTTTATGTTACCATGATAATCACCACTATTTGTTCTTGATGAAAACATTACTTCTACACCCTTAAGAAAACTATTCATATTTCCAGCATACAACACAATAAGTCTAGAAAGAAGAATTATTGAATTTCGTACTTTCTGCTGTTTCCTTCAACTTTGGTTTTACGACAACTTTCAATATTGTCACCTGGTAGGGTGACAATATTGACGTGTTACAATATTGCCTTGGAGTATCTTTGTTTCATTCGTAAATGCGAATTTACTCTTAAAATTGTCTTCTTCACGCAGCACAGGTGTTAAAAAATTAAAAATATTGTACTGTTCTGCAATTAAACAAACTATCTATTATAAATAATATTTTTAATGGCATACTTAAAATTGTCGATATTAAATAAGGCTAGACATGCAGAATTTTCCAATTAATAGTAGAACATAAACGTTCACTACTGAATTTCTCAGAAGCATGCGTTTTCAAATGATGACTTGATGGTTTTATAATTATATACTAAACGACGGTAAAGATTTAAATTTAAGGGAAATTTTAGTCATTACGCGGACAGTAAAGAAACGCTCGAATATTATTAATGACTTAACAGGTGTCATTATCTTATCTTTGTCACATATCCTACTTTAGTTAAATCTAGTTGATTATATAAATTCAAAACGTCTGTTTTCCTACTATTCATTATTTTAATTATGAAATAATAATTTCCAAGCATTTGTAAAGTTTAATACACTTTTGGGAAACACGATATTAAAAAGGTTGAGTTGGAAGGAAAGATTTACGTAGTTCTAGTTGTATAGACTTCGATATTTGATCTACCAAGCAAAAGTATTTTAATATTTAAATAGATTTGCGTATAATAATCATTGAATAAGTATACTAAGCAAGTAAGTCTACCAAATAATTCATTCACTAAAAAAATCATGGGATTCAATGTATTTAATTGAATAAATGTCAATTGTTAACTTGCATAGGTACAATATGAACATTTGATACTATGTAGATTTGTTTTGGTATTTAGTAGATGCATGGCTGATGAACTTGTTAATACCAATTCAGATGTTTACTGCACAATTTCGAGTTTATAACCGTCCATTTCTTCAGCCTCTTTAGCAACATACCTGAATCGTCAGATGAAAATCAATTTTATGATTAATGATGATAATATTTCCTCATAGATTAACAAATGAAATATTTCAAAAAGTGTTAAATGAAATTGAAGATAATTCGAAACCATATGTATTTTACATACACTTATGCATTCTGTGGAACCAGTTTCCAAAACATTGGACCTATTGTTCTTCTGTCACCTCAGATACGAAGTTTTTGTAAGCTTCCACAGTCGTTTCTTGTGTATTAAATTTTAATTCACGCATTGTATTTTATGTATGGCAATAAAAAGAAGTCACAATGTGCCAGGTCGGGACTATATAGTGGTTAAGTCATCAATTCCGTTTGTGAAGCGGCTAAAAGCTCTGATGTTTCAGATACGGTGTCAGCTGCATTGTCTTGATGCAGAATGATTCGTCTTCTTGGTTGTTTCTCGCGCACTTTTTGGAACACAGTTGACAAACAATTTGTTGTATACCATTCCAGCATTGACTGTGCGGAATAGTAGCAAGATGATCCGTGAGTTATAATAAGCCCCCATTTTCTTGCCAGAGCTTCGTCCGCGTCTCGTGGGTTTCTCCTCGTCTTTGAAGACTCATTGAGCCGATTGTCGCTTGCTTTCTGGCCCGTAACTATAAATCTAGTTTTCGTCACCTGTAACGATGTACACTAATTTTGCTCGATCTCGGTTGTATTTTTTAAACATTTTTGCACTACTTCATACGCACTTTTTTAAGCTTCCATTAATTGCGTAGTATCCATTGAGCGCAAAACTTTCTAATGCCAAGGGAATCATGCGAGATAGTTGATTTGGGCCATACGTATGCCACATGACGCCCGAATATGTTTGTATGTACATTGATTGTCTGTCTTCATCATGTTGCACACGTCGTCGATGTTTTCTGAAGTGACTGCAGTGGCAGGCCGTCCCTCACGATGCTCGTCTTTGAGCGAAATACGTCCACGCTGGAACTCGTACCAACGTTCAATAGTCACCAAGGATGGTGTTTCATCCCAAAAAAATTGCCTTTAAAATTGTAGAAAATCATGGCTTGAAAATTTTCGTGCGTTAATTCCATTTTTCACAAAACTCACTTTATTCAAAAAATTACTGAAAAGAGAAAACTGTCAGAGAGGGGGGGAGAGAGTACGACAAAATATTTATAACAGCGCCACCTTGCGGGAAGTAGTTGAACCGCAAAACTTTTACAGCAACTTCGTATATAAAAACAAATATTCAAATTTTATTAAAAAATCAATTACAAATAAATTTTTTTTGCCGGTATCTTTCAAAATGTTTTAAAGTTTTTTTTCCCTTTAGGTGTGTATTTTTCTGTTTTCTTTTTCTTTTCTATATTATCGAAATCTTATTACACGGTATCTAATAACGTAAATCTTTCATTCTTATCATGTGACGTGGTAATCCAGTATTGGGGTACAGTGCAGGTGATTATATAAATGAATGACAACAACACCTATAAAAAGAGTAAATTTGTGTTTATTTTCATTTAATTTAGGTGCGCTTTCATTTACTTACACCATGTATTCACATTTATACCTTGTCTCAGAATAAGGAGTGATTCAAATATCCCGCTAAAACGCGGAACACAGCTTATAAATGTAACTTGTCATAAAAATGAAACATGAACAGTTGTGAATGTAGTAGTTTGTCAACAATATTAATCTTTTTCTTTATTATATAAAAATAAATGAAAAAAATTTCATTTTAATGGAAGTATGATTGTACAAACGTTACTTTTTGGATTAATATCTACAACCTATCCAAAATTAAGATTAAATATTATTAAAATAAAACAATGCAAAAATGTAATTAAACGTTTACAGGTTATGAAAAATTGCGGATATCTGGCATTCATTTATCCATATTAAGCTTGACTATTCAAGAACCAATGGAATCTCTTAAAAATATGTACTATTTTGATGCAATATTTGAATCACTCCTTATTCTGAGACAAGGTATAGATATCATCATCATTTCCTAAAAGAAAGTACTAATCGTGCGATCTAAAACGTATAGAAATATCTCATTTCTAATGAAACTCTTTAAAACACTTGCCCTCTAAAGTGCCCTTCTCTTTATTAAGCAAAAATTGGTTCAGAAGTGCTTATAATACATAAAAACCTGCTGATAATGCTTTTTATCGAATGTGGGAGTTTGTACAGGTGTGACTCTAAGTAGACTATGTACAGGAAGTTAATGTATACAAAATGTTTTTTTAGAGGGGTAATTGTAACGTACATTCGGTGAGCTTGGGCAATTTACAATTTATATTAATGCATGAAAAAATTTTTCAATCACCGCTGAATAATTGATTTTAAACTGTTGGGTAGATATTGCCTTAAAAACTAATAAGAATAACATAATTTGAAGAATATATGATGGTTTGATAAAATGTATGTCTCGTCTAGGTAAAGAATGAATAACTTTTAATTAATGTTCCATGACATAATTGCCACAGCTTAAGGATGTGTTACTGAAGTAATGTCGAGTAAAAATGCCTAATGGACGTATGTTCAAAACCCTTTTGTAACTGAGCTTACAAGCGTTTGAAGTTTTAGATAACCACACTAATTCAGGTATAATGTAACGTTGGAAACGTCTCAATGAAAATTAGTTGAAAAGATGTCGCTTTAGTGATTAGTTGTTCAAAATATCCACTCAGTTGCTGTGTACATAGTCTTAGAATTGAAGAGATAGCTCTGCTAACAGTCTCAAAATCAGTACGAATAGTTCCTGCGGCATCCATAATTCTAGCAACAAATTGTTCCGTTTTTTCAAGTTGTTCTGCATGAATCAACATTTTCAGCCTTCTCCATAGTAAATAATCTGGGAGATTTAAGTCTGGTGACTGGGCTGTCAGGCAAATGCTAAACTTCATCCAATCCACCGTTTCGTATAATTTTGATTAAGAAAATCCGTTACTTCTCATCTTATATTAAGAGGAATGTCATCCACAGTGATGGAAGGTCGTTTTCCAGGAAACGTAAATGCCGAATTGCAGTAAGACGTTCTTCGTTTACAGACGGACAAATGAGACAATCTTTAATAATACCAAACCAAACATTCACCACAAATCTATCTTGAAAATGGGATTCCTCAGTGTCACTTAAAACTTTAAATGCCAATAGTTCAGTTACGATAGAGTTTTGGCCATATGTTCATTAGATACTTTTAACTTGAAACTGCTTCACTAACACATCCTTAAGCTATGCTAATCATGTCATGGGACAACCAGTATGTACAAGTGCGAAAGGGATAATTATAAGCATTCAATTATGCGTGGAAAGAATAATTGATACTAAAAAAAAGAAGCCACTTTAATATATTGTAGGAAACCCTTTCTTTGTTTTAATTGCCACTGATCGGTTTGGCATTGCCTCGACCGATTTTCGACAGATATCTGAATAACTTCCAAGATGTCTATTTCGATAGTAGATATTAGCTATATTTAGTTTTACCATCCTTTGGGATTCAAATCCAGTGTCTGGGCTGGCCGCTAAATTTGATTGTTTTCAACAATCCTCTCAGTATGCTTAGAATCATTATTGTTCTGGAAATGTCGATTCAAAAGCATACTCTCTTTTGTATAAGGCAACGTAGTATTTTCTAAAATATTAAGGATACGTTCGCAGTCTTAGTGTTTTATCTTGTACAATGACCACGAAAAACAACCTCACACCAAACCATTGCTTTTGCATCGTTTTCAAAGTGCACTGGGGCTGATAGACTGTACTAACTGGTCTTCTGGTATATGATCGATGCCCACACGGGTCTGAACAATTGTGCTTTCGTCGATCCAAAGAATATTACACCATTTTTTTGTCAACCACTTTACGTGTAGAAGAATTAGAAGAGAATGCTAAACGACATCTAACACATTTCTTTTTAAATGAATCCCTTTTTTAGATAGACTAGCTATCAAATTATTCTGTTTTAACTTTATTCGGATTGTTCTGACGCTAATATTTAAATTTCGTTCCTGTTTAAATTTACTGGTGTTACAAATGGGGGCTTTCTTTGTATACCGTAATATTATATTATCATTGTGAACTATTGTTTTTTTTACAACTGCGAATTTGTCCTGTTTTGATATAAAACATTTTTAATTATTTGAGCTGAACAATTTAACAGTTCTTGAACAAATTGATTCGTTTTCCCATCGTTTCTTGGGTCTTTTTTTTATTAGATGTTGTGTTTCTTAAGTACAATGGTTTTCTTTTACCTCATTCTTTGTATTTAAAATAAATGTATCTAATTGTAACTAAAGTATACGGAAATATAATAACTAGCGAATAATTTTGTTTGGGTACTTCGGGTGAATAGTGATTCATACTGCTGTTATTTTGTGTAAACATAAAGCACACTGTTAATTTATCTTACATTAGGTAACTGGTCGACTTTTATACATTTTTATGTCTTTATCGATTTAGGTCCTTGTACATTAATGGTAGTACTACTATGTTGTATACATAAAAAAAATAACTATTGAAGGTATTTCTTAGCTTCGTACTTCTATTATTATGTCCGCTTCTGTAAGACCCACACGTCTGTTATTTTTGTTATCGTTTACATTAAAAAAAGTATTTTGTGTTGCAATAAATTATTCGGAGTGTTCCAAAAACTATTTTTTCTAATGCGCTGCCTCAACAACGCTATTAAAACACGTTTATAGATTCTAAACGCACTGTTTCAATCTAGCGCAATGTAATTTTTCTAGAGTGATCGACATTTCATTTCAAATTTAAACGTCAAAAAATGCGAAAATGTCGAATTGTCAAATGCAAGTATAGTCAATAAATATTAAAAAATAAATAATAATAAAAGATAACAGAATAATTAATCCATATAGTAAATGATATATTTGGAGTATTGCCATTTAAAGTGTGCGGGTAAAACATTTTCTGATACAACTTTTCTTTGCACCAATTTTTAAATTTCATGAATTGCTTTTCATATTTGATACTACCGTGAATATATTTTATAATGCAACATGCACATATGTACATACACTAGTTGCTAGAGTAACGTAATAATGAAATGACAGCAATGTATTTTAGCGTGTATTTTATTTTGCAACATAGGATGTCAAAATAAGTTACTCTATTTTTGAGGTATGTATAGTGTAGAAGAAAAACTGGTATTAGTGAACTGGTATAACTCGAATATGAGTTTGAGGAGAGTAGCAGATTTGTTTCAAATTACATATCCTGACCGTCCAAGACCGAGTCCAACTACAATAAGTACGAGTAGGTTAGTACAGAAGTATAAAAATAATGGATGCATCGTTCCTAATCATAAAAAAAAGAATAGGCCAAGATATGTTATTACTGACGCCAAAAGAGATGAAATTCTACAAACAATCGAAAATAATAATATGCTCTCCACAAGAGCTTTAGCACAAACTACAAATGTAAGCAAATCTTCCGTGCATAAACTACTAAAACGAGAACATTTTAAGTCGTATCATTTTCAAAACATCAGGAACTAATTGCGAATGATGCAGAAAGAAGAAGTAACTTTTGTGAAATCATGTTGGATAAGCTTCATAATGATGATACTTTACTACGCAGAATTTGCTTTACAGATGAAGCAACATTTTATGTAAATGGTGAAGTAAATTCACAGAACTGCCGCTACTGGAGTAGACAAAATTTGCATAGATATCATATCACAAGGACTCAGCGGCCACAGAAAGTCAATGTTTGGACTGGGTTGATTGGACACCATATTGTAGGACCGTTTTTTATTGAGGGTACTCTTACAGGAGAAAAATATTTAGAATTGCTTGAGTACAGAGTCATGCCAGCCCTCCTCGCTTTAAATATTGATGGTGAGATTTGGTACCAGCATGATGGCGCGCCGGCACATAATTCTCATATGGTTAGAACATTTTTCAACCAAAGATTTCCAAACCGTTGGATAGGCCGTGGAGGAGAAGTAGAATGGTCCGCAAGGTCACCATACCTGTCTCCAAACGATTTCTTTCTTTGGTCATGTATCAGAAATAAAGTTTTTCATGGAGAACCTCTAAACAATATTGACCAATTAAAAAATAGAATACGAGTTGCTGCAAGAGAAATAACTCCAGAGCAGATACAAAATACAATAAATGAATTCTACAATCGCTTAGGATACTGTCTGGCCGTCAATGGTGACATTTTTGAAAATTTGTTAAATTAGTTTTTAAATTTTGTTCAACTACTGTATTTCACATCCTATGTTGCAAAATAAAATACACGCTAAAATACATTGCTGTCATTTCATTATTACGTTATGTACGAGGTAGGCGCCATAAATTCTCGGCCTGACAAGCTTATACAGGTTCAAACGTGTTCAAACTTCGATGCATCATAGGTGCGCATGCGCAAGGCCTACACCATATATATTACGGCTCTAAGAGTAGTAGTTTTTAGTACCCAGCCAGACAACGCAAGTAGTGCATGAAAATGTCTGAGGTAACGAAAATTGAGTACCGTGCGGTCATTAAGTTCTTAACAAAAGAAGGGCATACACCAACTCAAATTAAACAACGTTTAGACGGCGTTTATGGTAATTTATCTCCTTCATATTCCACTGTAAAAAAGTGGGCAAAATGTTTCCGTTTGGGGCAAGAATCCCTTGAAGATGATGAGCGCTCCGGTCGGCCAATTGAAGTGGTAACGCCTGAAAAAATTTCAATTGTTGAAGAAATGGTATTAGAAGATCGCCGTTTGAAAGTGAAGGAATTAGCAGTGATGTCTAACATTTCCGAAAGTAGTGTTCGCCGAATTCTCCATGACCATTTGGGTATGAACAAGATTAGCGCAAGATGGGTACCGCGTCTTCTTTCTGCTCTCCAACGTCAACGTCGGGTCGAATGTGCGCGCTCGTTTTTAAACATGTGTGGAGACGACCCAAAACCGATTTTGGAGTCCATAGTCACAGGAGATGAAACAATGGTTCTGTTTTATGATCCCCTATCTAAAAAGGAATCAATGGAATGGCGGCGACCCGATGAACCTCGTCCCAGAAAGGCAAAAGTCGTTCAATCAACCAAAAAGGTGATGGCCACAATATTCTGGGATTGTGAGGGCATTTTACTCATAGATTTTAAAGAGCGTAATACAACTGTCAACAGCACATATTATGCGTCTTTACTGCACAAATTGAGGAACAATATTCGTGAAAAACGTCCAGGAAAATTGACAAAAGGTGTTCGATTACTGCACGACAATGCACCCGTCCATACTGCGACTATTTCACAAGCTGCCATCCGCGAATGCGGTTTTCAAGAAATGGAACATCCACCGTATAGCCCGGACATGGCTCCTAGTGATTATTATTTATTTTCTAATTTAAAAAAAGACCTTCGGGGACGTCGTTTTAAGGACGATACGGAGTTGCAAGCAGCTGTAATAGAACATTTTGAGGGAAAAACTTTAGAGTATTTTTACAAAGGTATAGAATTATTAATTGATCGTTGTAATAAATGTATTGGAGTTCGGGGAGATTATATTGAAAAATAAAAATTATTATATTTTACCAAGTTATTTTTTTCTATATCAGGCCGAGAATTTATGGCGCCTACTACGTATGTATGTGCATGTTGCATTATAAAATATATTCACGGTATATTTAATGGGAAGTAAATTATTTACGATGTTTTCTTAATTTCTTTAATTTATAGTGGAATACATGAACAATTCTCAATCATTGTACATTCATTTTAAAGTACAAAATATTCAATAGAAATTTACAAATTTTAATTTTACGTTGATAAATGTCATCATCATCATGTATTGCCAACTATCACGAAATTTTTAATGTATTATTATTTTAATAAATATATAAGAGGCGAAATTAGAAAAAAATAACATAAATAACATGTGTCAAAAGACACTTATCGCGTTCGGTCGCTAGGGCTTTCCTCGCTTCGCTCATCGTGTCCTAAACTGGCCTCGATGATAATAAATGTTTTATAACACTCGTTCTTTAACCCTAATCGTACCCCGATGTGACTCAATCACTTATGAGAACCATGGAAATAATTAAAATGTTATTGTTTATGTTTATAGTTTTAATTCATTTATTTATCCAAACAAGCTATATATATAAACATAAAATATTATACACAGTCCGTATATTTTTTTATTACGAATTATATAAAAAAAATTACATTCAAAAGATAAGGAAAAATTTTGTCGTTGATGTATTTTCTGCATATGATAATCTGTGTTTGGTGTATATATTTTTTTGTATAAGTTACAACCCTGCTTTGACACCTTGCTTCTTTGGTATTCGGCGTCAGTGTCACATGTATCCACCATGTGACAGTGACGCCGAATACCTTCAATATTGCTTTTAGTTGATGTTCATCTGGCTGGTGATCAACTTCCATGCTAGTAGATGCCTAGTTAAGTATTTCATTTATGCTTGCAACAGCAAACTTATTCAAGTATCGAGTGCTGCGACGCAACTTGCGTCATAGTTACGATTTCGAACGATTCCAATTCAGATAGATATTTAGCCAAATAACTTTCGTTGCTATTGGACACGTCAACTAAATTATAAAATAGGACAACTGGCCACCTATTAGTTCTACGTCTTTCAAGACAATTAATGCGCCATTTGATCCAAAACATCAACTCCTCCTTTTGTTGTGTTATAAAAGTGTTAATTTTAGATTTGTTGTTATTCACATCAATTTCTGCACCGTGGTGTAATGTTGATAATAACAGGACAGCCTTATTTTTTTTTCATGATACATACACTACCGTTCATAAGTATTTGGGCACCCATAAATTTAGAAGAAATGATTAAAAGCACTAGTGACAAAATGAAAATATATTTATTACATGTACATACATAACTAATTACAGTATCTGGCAGTAGAATTACATATTATATTTAAATTTTCGATTCATCTATGTGACCTCCTTTGTTTTTTATAATGGCAGCACATAATCGCGGCATTCTTGCAATTAGTTTTGCTAATGTATCCGGTGTTATGCGGACCCAAGCTTCCTGCAGTTTCCTCCACAAATCAGCCTCCGATGTTGGTACTGCTTTCCGGACCTCCCGATCAAGTTCCTCCCACAATAACTCTATTGGATTTAGATCGGGGCTTTGGGGAGGCCATTTCATAACTTCGATGGATCCTTCCGCTTCCAAGAGTTGCAAATAGTCTTTGCATATTTTGGATGTGTGCTTTGAGTCATTATCCTGCTGGAATACAAAATTCCTACCCAAAAGTCTTAATCCTGAAGCAATAGCGTTGGTCTCCAAAATGTTTCGATACTGCTCTTTCCTTAGTATTCCCTCAATTTTCACAATATCACCCACGACCGTACCACCAAAACAACCCCAGATCATCACGGAACCACCGCCATGTTTAACCGTAGGCACAATACATTGCTCTGCCGCACGCTCACCTGTAGATCTCCGAACGAAAACACGTCTTCTGGACCCGAAAATTTCGAACTTTGACTCATCGGTCCACAAGACTTTACTCCACTGTTCAACTGTCCAATGTTGGTGTTCACCAGCCCAGTTTAAGCGTTTCCGCTTATTCTGTTTGCGCAATAACGGTTTTTTCATTGCAATTCGTCCGTACAAACCTGCTTTGTACAAGCGACGTTTGACCGTTGTTACGCTTATTGACTTTGGACGGTCTGCATTGATTTCTGCAGCGATTTCTGGGGCTGTTTTCCGTCGATTTCTTTTGCTTGTGATCACTATTGCACGATCCTCAGCAGAAGTTGTCGCTCTGGGTCTCCCACTCCGTGATTTATTGAGAACACTGCCACTTTCTCGGTATTTTTTGACGACATAGTCTACGGAAGTATTATTTAATTTTAATTGTTTCGCAATTTGCCGGTTGCTTTTGCCATCTTGATGGTGCGCAATTATAAGAGAACGCGTTTCAATGTCCATCTCTTTTCTTTTTGGCATATTTAACGATCTTAACAACACTACTAGCACAGGAATATCTCACAACGAATACAGAAACGTAACTGAGGACAATTTCAAAAATATAACATGAAACTCGCCCGAGGTCATTAAAACATCATTACTAAACTTATCCTTCAGTATCCTTCACAGAAAGACAATTACAAGAACTTGGAGAAACTTTTATTGCGCTAATCCCCAGGTAGTCCCAATAGCAAATTTTGGTTTATTGCAGGTAATAAAGTAATACATAATGTTACTTATGCAGCGTTTCTGTAGATTTAATACTTTCCTTATACCTATCCAATATTACAAGAATGAATTTCCTAGAAGCTATGCTGTTCAAATAATTTTATAAAATATGGGTGCCCAAATACTTATGAACGGTAGTGTAAGTTGCTAACGTAATATTTTTTTCTGAAGCCAAATGTGTTGTTTTCCATTTCTCGCTCTCTCTGTGGTAAAAATGCGGGCGGAATATATTTCTTATTTTTTCTTAGTATTCCAACGGATGTCAACCCCATTTTCAATCAATTATAGGTTAGTTCATAATTCGTAAAGAAATGACCAAATGTGATACTGCGGTTACTGTTCTGAACTGTATGCACAGCTCTTCAAAGCATCTCTGTCCCAAATTTTGTTCTCGATTGGCTCTTTCCTGTCCAAGATACGGGATTCATTTCAATGGATAGTTGTTGCTGTTGTCGCATATCCAATAAAATTTGTTCATGTACTTGCCTGGATTTGATGGTATGTATTGTAAAAATAATACTCTTCCGCGATAAGGAACTAGCTGTTCATCAATCGTCAAAGTTGGTACAGGGATGTAGTGTTTCAATAAATTTTTGTTGTTTATTTCCCGCAAATTTTGAAATGGCCCAAACTTATCAAGTTCTCTGCGGGCTTACTGTGTGCGCTTATTGTTGAATCTCAAGTGGTGACACAAATTTGCAAATCTATTCCTTCAAATGCATACCCTATATAATAGATTACCGTGTAAAGGGTCTCAAAATTCTCCAAATTCATTTATGCCTTCCTTTTTTAGGCTGGCATTTATAGCAAGGCCAACAAGAGCTTGTATTTCGATTGGGCCTGTTCTTTCCCATTTGTCAGTAGACACTCTCTGGCCTTCCATGTTGGTGCATTTGTTGATAATTTCTTTATCGAAGTATAACGAAAAAGCGTCCACCGTTGAGTCAATATGCTTGCCTGGTGGTAACTTTACCTTATGAATACCTCCCCGAATGTTGCTGAGTATTCGGTGTGCTTTTCCATTACGTGCCTTCTTTTCCAAGGTAGGTTGTAGGACTCTCATTCTAGTCTTCGTTATAATCATCACTGCTACCTAAGGAAAGCTCATCATCAATATCGGAATTATTTTCTGCAGCATTTACTCTGCTTTTTGAACACTTTCATCGTTTTCCAAATTAGCTTCATTATCATCAGTGTCACTCAATTTACGCACGATGAATTTTTCCCTCAGTTAAAAATATAGTCTAGCAAGTTAATTTATTTTTGTAAGCCACAATAAACGCGGAAAACTAAAAATGTGGTTCAGGAGCCCGAAACATCCACAAGAAAACGTGTTCAACAATTGCACATTTCGCGACATTCTTGCGCCGTATCTTGATATTGGACTTAGAAATGTTCCCATACAAAATTCAGGTTTGGAAACAGTTGTTTCCAAACGACTGTAGTGCCCGTTTAGAATACAGCCGTAATATTTTGGATCTCAATGACGAAGTGGATGATTTTCCATCGAAATTGATCATAAGCGGCGAGGCTCATTTTTATGTCAGCGGTTACGTCACAAATGCTACGTACAGTTATGCAAAATGTAATCAAAGGAACCCGAATTTGCATGTATGCTAGCGGTGGCCATTTCTCGGACATAATTTTCCACAATTAATTGAAACAAAATGTATAAGTGCCAGTAAACATAATTAGTTAAAAACCAAATGAGTTTTCACATTAAACACAAGTTATAACGAAAGAAAATCAGATGATGCTTTTTGCCCCAGCCTGTATATTCTCAACTTTTTGAATTATATTGGAAATAACAGTATAAAATAGCAAAAAAAGTAGATAGAAATTAATAAATTGCCAAAAAATTGTTTATTGATCTTTTAATAATTTAATGAATCAGCTTCACTTACTTGCATTAATTAAATTATCATTAATGACATTACATTGTACGAATTAAATATAATATTCTTAATTATTTTCTAGTGGGCATACCACAGATAAAATGGTGCGGTTCGGAAGGTGATTATAACGTAATGGTGATGGAATTGCTCGGACCCTCTCTGGAAGATCTCTTCAATTTTTGTTCGAGGCGGTTTTCGCTGAAAACGGTTTTGCTTCTGGCCGATCAGTTAATTTCACGCACGGATTTCATACATTCTAGGAATTTCATCCACAGGGACATAAAACCGGACAATTTCCTGATGGGTCTTGGTAAAAAGGGTAACTTAGTATATATAATCGATTTTGGACTAGCGAAAAAGTATCGTGATGGCAGAACGCACCAGCACATACCGTATCGAGAAAATAAAAATTTAACTGGTAAGTCCCAATATGTGTTCTTTTAATTAGTATATGTCAAGTTGAATAATATTTGGGTAATTGAGATTATAGTAGTTCAGAAAATGTGTAAGTATGAACTGAGATGTAAATTACCCACTAAAGAAACTAATAAGATACAGTATCATACACAAGGAAAAATCCAACAAGCTATATGAAATCAAATTTTATTTGATTTCATATAACTATATAGATTTCATATGTACGAGGATAGTTTGACAAGTAGTGAGAATGACACATAGGTTGCGCTCTAATTGGTAAAACAAATGCACTGTAATTTAGATTGCCTATTTATATGTTTACATTCCGGTATTCAGATAAATCGGTTGATTAGTTTATTTTTGACAGCTGATTGAAAAAGAAGCAACACGTCGTTTTGTTAAAATGGAAAAAGCAGAGTATCGTGCGGTGATTAAATACTTCGTAATTAAGGGTATGAAAGCTACCGAAATAAAAGATGAGTTACGGGAAACATTAGGTGAATCTGCTCCATCATCCGCCACAATAAGTAGATGGGTAAATGAATTTAAACGTGGTAGAACAAGCTGTGTTGATGAAGCGCGATCTGGAGCACCCAAAATCGTGACTTCTAAGGAAATGATTATAAAAATCCATAATATTATTACGCAAGATCGACGACTCAAAGAGAGAGAGAGATAGCAGACATGGTAAACATTTCAACAGAACGCGTACACTACATTTTAACGAAAGAATTGGGCCTTTCCAAGCTTTCGGCAAGATGGGTGCCGCGATTGCTTACGACTGATCAAAAGTTCACTCGTTTGCGCATTTCCAATGAGTGTTTGGACCTTTATAAGCGGAATACGGTTGATTTTTGTAGGCAATTTGTTACTTGCGATAAAACTTGGATACACTACAGTACACCCGAAACTAAACAACAGTCGAAACAATGGTTACAACGTGGTTCTGCATCTCCAAAGAAAGCGAAAGCCACTTTATCGGCAAACAAGGTGATGGCATCAATTTTTTGAGATTCAAAGGGCATTTTGCTCATTGATGACCTTCAGAAAGGCGCCACTATAAACGGACAATATTATGCAGAACTCCTACAAAAATTAAACGGCCAGGAATGGCAAAGAAAAAGATTCTGTTTTACCAAGACAACGCTCCCTCGCATACCAGCACAGTTGCGATGTCCAAAATTCACGAGTTGCATTTCCAATTAGTACCGCATGCGCCTTATTCGCCGGATCTAGCCCCTTCCGACTTCCACCTTTTTCCAAAATTAAAAACGGCACTAGGTGGAAAGAAATTTTCGTCTAACGACGAGCTTATAATCTTCGTAAATGAGTATTTTGCAAGCCTTCCGGAATCGCATTTTAGAGATGGCATAAGGGCATTGGAGCACCGTTGGAATAAATGTATTGCTCTTTTAGGAGAATATATTGAAAAATATAAATTATTTTGTATTTAAAAAATTCGTTTTTCTTTTCCATTCTCACTACTTGTCAAACTACCCTCGTATAACCTTGTACATAGACGGGTTTAAGAAAGTTTGAAAACAAGATGAACTTTGTGTGAGGTCTATAGATTTCTAAAACATACAGAAGAAACTAACGATAAGACTTACTAACATAAGCGGATCTAAATTCTTACACATATCCAGGCTGAAGAGGTCTAAGATTGCCATCAAGCTGATATGGTAATATCTCGAGTAGCTCAGAGAACTGGCACAGTGGAATGCAGTAAAGCTACTTGCCCGCAAAAGATCAACCCAATGAAGCACATCCCATCGATAAAATATTTTTGATGGGCAATTGTATTTGTGTGATCCCATCAAATAAAATTTGATTTCATATAGCATTCATTCATTTATTAATTTTATCCGTGGTTGGATCCCGATCAAGGCATTCCTTATTAGGATTTGATGCGTACCATTCATTGCTTTTAACAGCTACGGATTAAGCCTTTTCCTTTGTAAGAACCGAGGAAACACTTTTCGTTTGGGTCCTCCAAGTTTCATTCTTGTTCTCTGTTAATCTTTTGGAGTAGAAAAATTTAAAATTCATATAAGGATTTTTCCATAATGCTGCTTAATGATGTTACTCTGGTTGCCAAAGTATTAGACAAAATTGCTTTTCATGGTGTTCGATTGCAAAAATTCAGGAAATTAAGATTAGAAAGAGAAACGTTGCGTTTTGGATAGAAATCTATGATTTTTTAATTCAATTTCTGCGCCTGTTTGATAGGTACTGTTTGATGCTAGTATAGAATGGCAAGGAATGGAATGAATGCATTGAAATAACATCAAACCGCAGATATTCTTTGAACATTTGTGGTCGACAAAGATGTCGTCGAGTTTTTGTAAATCATGAGTGAAAACTACTTTGATACGACCATGTCGCTTTCGATTAAGTATCGTTCTAGTTGGAAAAAAATGGACCTTTTATTGACTAGCAAAACAACACAAAATTTTATGATAATTCATGAATTAGGCTTTGGAAAGATAAGTACAGTTCTTAAGAAACAGTTACGCATTTATTTTGGAAAAATTTTATTAAGAAATAAGCCGACTGATAGTAACTGTATACGTAGTAATATATTAACGATTTTGAAACACATCTTTCTGCGAAACATTGTCAAACTGAATTAATTTAGCTATACACTCGCAGCATTTGATGTTTCAAATAGCGCTTCAGTGATCAATGTTCGTCGCAATGAAAAAATATTTTTATACAAAAGAAAACGACCGTTCCAAGTCTAGTAATGTAACACTTGGCATTTGTAGAAGCACAATCATTGTTACTACCAGTTTTTCTGAATTTGATAAAGTCTGAAGCTTTATTAAAAATACATTTGAACTTTTTTGATTTTTCACGTCACTTAAAGGATTCAAATCTGAGTTGTGATAATCGTCCTGTATTTGCAATGGCTTCACTAACTATAATGAAAGATTTTGAGTCTTTCCTGTTGCTTCAATTATTTCTTTGTAATTGTGAATAGTTTGCAAATCTGTAAATATTTCAGTATCTTGAAAATTTTTACTGACTTTCTTTAATAAACACTGCTTCTTTAGAATCAAATTGTAAAATTAATTTCTTTATTTGTAATTGTTAAAAATACAAGAGTGAGTCAAATATAAACTCTATTTTATTTTTTTCTGGTCGATACAAACTACAAATTAATATTGTACATACATAATTTTTCTAAGTAACAACTCTCCTTTAAAACGCACTTGTCCTATTACTCCGGTCGCTTCTGTATTCCTTTCGAAAAAAATTCTTTCGGTTGACGACGTAGCCAATTTTGCCCGCATCTTTCAATTCCTCCTTAGAGGCAAGTCGCTTGCCTTCCAAGAACTTTTTAAGTGACTCAAAGAGATGATACTGGAAACCAAGTCCGGAGTATATGAGGATGAGCCAGTTCTTTCCAAACCAATTTAGCCAATGTATCGTTCGTTAGATGCATTGTATGTGGACGAGTGTTATTGTATGGCCGGCTTAACCTTTTCGAGAAGTAATAAGCTGAATTAATCAGTTTGCTTTTTTCGAGAAATTTGACGTAAACCCATCCAATTGGTTGTATTTTGATTTTTTTCGGGCGATGGTGAGCTTGAGGGACGCCATTCTATACTAACATTCTTGTTTTATGAGATGTAATGATGTATCCAGATCTCACCAGTTGTCACGATACGTGACAAAAAGTCATCACCTTCATGCTCGTAGCAAAACTGGAGTTCTCTGCAAACCTGAAGTTGTTTCTGTTGTTGTTCCGTGTAACATTGTTTTGGAACCCCCTGACGTTAACATTACTAAATTTAAACTTGTAGACAACAGTGTGAACACTGTCAACATTATGTTTACAATCCCAGCAATTTTCTTCACAGATATTCGTCTATTGCACTTCTCCAAACTGTTTATGAAGTCTCTGTTGAATATCAGTTGCTTTTACACCTTTATTAGAAAGAAATTTAATAATTATACGTTGTGCAACAGAAGTTCACACATTGATGCACGATATTATTAATACAAGTGACAGTATTCACACAATTAAGTTGCAGTTGTTTATGGCATTAGCTAACATGCCTACTTCGATGTATTGGGTCTGGGAAAAAGTTCGTGGCGTTTTTCCCGATAGATGGCATTGGTTGCCGATAACTAAAGAACAACAAGTCACAGCGACACCACCGAGGGCTCGTTTTTTAGATGACCTTCCGAACGTTAGTTTGAGCGTAGAAACATTGTAATCGGTGCAGTGGTTGGAAAGTTATTCGCACTTGAAAATGGAGAAGAATATTGAGAAATTTCGCTATATTCTGCAATATTATTATGATAAGGGGAAGAACGCTGCGCAGGCTTGTGATAAAATTTGTGCTGTGTACGGTGAAGGTACTTTATCGAAATCTGTTGCGCGGAAATGGTTCGCTCGCTTTCGTTCTGGAAATTTCAATGTGAAAGATGAGTCACGCTGCGGTCGTCCAATCACTGAAAAATCTGATGAAATTCTTGAAAAAGTCCAACAAGATAAGCATATCAGCAGTGTCGATATTGGCATGGAGCTAGGCATTGACCACAAAACTGTTTTGAACCATTTACACAAAGCTGGTTACAAAAAAAAGCTTGACGTATGGGTTCCTCATGAGTTGAGCGTGAAAAACATGATTGACCGAATTAACATCTGCGATGCGCTGCTGAAACGGAATGAAATCGAGCCGTTTCTGAAACGTTTAATAACCGGAGATGAAAAATGGATTACGTACGATAATCGGAAGCGTAAAAGATCGTGGATAAAGGATGGTGAGCCGTCACAAGCGTTCGCTAAGCCAACATTGACGCCAAAAAAAGTGATGCTGTGTGTATGGTGGGACTGGAGGGGAATCGTCCACTACGAGCTACTTCCAACTGGTCAGACGATTGATTCTCAACTCTACTGTGCACAACTAGAGAGATTACGCCAGGCGATTGAAAGAAAACGGCCCGAATTGATTAATAGGAAAGGTGTTGTCTTCCATCATGACAACGCCCGACCACACACTTCTTTGATGACCCGTCAAAAATTGAGAGAGTTTGGTTGGGAAGTTTTGATGCACCCACCTTACAGTCCGGATATAGCACCCTCTGACTATCATCTGTTTCGATCTCTGCAGAACTCTCTCAATGGAATTAAGTTGGTTTCAAAAGAAGCCTGTGAAAACTACTTGATTCAGTTTTTCGACCAGAAACCACAGAAGTTTTTCACCGATGGGATCATGGATCTACCAAAAAAATGGCGAAACATTGTCGATAATAATGGAGCATATTCGGTTTAAATGAATTCGTCCACGCGCCATGCGGGGACCAGTTGAATTTTACTGAAAAAACGCCACGAACTTTTTCCCAGACCCAATATATAAAATCACTTTCTTCTATCTCTTCATTTATGTATGTTTAGAAAAGAATAAAATGCTTGTCAAATTTGAATTACCCTCGTAGATACGAGGTGTGGCTATTAAATAACGAGACTGGCTGGTACAGAAGAAGTGCGCATGCGCCAAACGCCAACGACTGACAGCTATTTATCGTGAAGCCTTTTCTTTCGAATGCAATGCCTTTCGCCTCTGTAAACTAATCAGTATAGCCGTAGCCTTCGTTCGCATTACAGTTGTTTTCTTGTTTCGCCGAAAAAATATCAAGTAATTATTAATCAACATTACTATCTTCACGTTCTTGCTCAACTCCGTGAAAGAATAAGGAAAAAACTACCTGAATTGTGGAAGGACAAGTCATGGGTTCCCACCAAGATAATGCACCAGCTCATACCGCATTGTCAGTCAAGAGGTTTCTAGGCAAGTACAGCATCCTAGTATAAGACCATCCGGCTTATTCGCCGGATCTTGCGCCGTGCGACTTCTATCTGTATCCTAAGGTGCAATTTGAATTAAAGGAAACAAAATTTGAGTCCGTTGAAGCTGTGAAAGCGAAAGCGGCACGCGTCCTGAAGGAGCTGACAGAAGAAGACTTCCAGCACTGTTTCGAACAATGGAAGATTCGCATGGAGCGTTGTAGGAATAGAGGAGGGGTGTATATTGAAGGTGATAATAAGTAAATATGTATGAAATTAAAATAAAATGTTTTACAGCGTCAGTTTCGTTATTTAATAGTCACACCTCGTATACGTGTGTATATTATAATATTAAATATATTTTTCTAAAACTAATATATAGCGGTTTTTAATGATTTCGTACATTTTAGTCAATGTCCGAACTTTTGTGAGCGATAGTGTACATATATTATAATGGCTTTAAATTAGAATTTTCTGTAAAAAAAACATTTATTCAAGACTTTAATTTTACATAATATTTCCCAGAACAAAAGAATACGATGAGTATTTTTGTTGATATGACTGTAGCCTGATATTGTACGCCACAAAAGAGCGATACTAAAACTTTTTACGATAAGAAGTTACTTTCCAAAGTTCGTTTATGTCACATAGATAATTGCGTTAGTTTTTGTCACATTTACTTTTCGTCTAGCTGTTGCGAATTTAACGACATAACGCGATCTCTTGCACTGAAATCAAGATTTTACTGTAACGAAGTTATAATTGTAATAAAGACGAATTGTAACAAATTAATAACGCGGTCTTCTTCTGCATTAGAATCAACATTTTGCTGTAACGAAATTATAATTCTAACAAACAACAAACATCGACATCTGTAAAGTCTGTCTGTTAGTAACACCGGTCGAAAATAATGAGGTATCCCTAAGCCTCTTCATATTTACTTGTCATTCAATAAATGTAAACATGCATATTTAGCAACAAAATTATCCTAGTAACATTTTGTTTAAATATTTTAAAAATGAGTCATGTTTTTGTATAAAAATTAGGAATAACATATAAACATACTAGGATACTTATGTATCTATTAATACCTGCATTGGTTGTACTAATGTTTGTTTGTTTAAAAATTGAATCATTAATTCGCATTGTAAATATTTTTCTTAATTCTGATACGTATACTTTGTCCACGTTTGATTTGAATGGCTTGTATCTTAACTCGTTCGAATTTGTTTAATAATTTAATTCTTGCTTATACCATATATTGATTAAAAAACTGGATCTCTTCGGTTTTAGTAATTATTTAAGGCGTTTTTTTTTCATTTTACATTTACAAAAAAAATTCAGCATGTTCATTGTAATGGCTTTAAATTAGAAACTTATATTTCAACATCTGGTGTGTTTCAAGGATCAAATTTGCGACCACTATTGTTCACAACGTATAGTAATGGTTTCCTTGATATATCGACTGTGTTAACCAGAGTTGGAATGTGTTCCCGCGGGTCAGGTCCGTACTGAGTACGCAGCGCTCCCGCAAGTGTAATGTATCAAAACATATGAAGTGTAGAATTGTAAGGTAGTACGGAGCGGATCTTTATTAAGGCGAACGTAAAATTATTAAGTATGATGGACGTGTGTAAGGGAAAAACGCGACCAGTGGTCCACGCAGTGCGAAAATTTATTGAGGAATTTCTCGATTTATATTATAATGTTGCTAAAATATATTGTAAAGTTTGCGATAAACCGTTGATGTGCTGGGACAAAGGCGACTGTAAAATCATATAGAGAGAATACTAAAATAAGAAAAATGACGTGCCAGCAAAAACGCATTTTATGTTTTTATTTACTGTTCATGATAATCGCCTATGATTTGAGATTTCATCTACTCGATAAGAAACCGTTTCATGACTTCTGGAATAAATACTATCCTAACAGGAACCTACCATTACGGAGAGAGTTATAGAGCCATATGCCATCTGTGGGTCGCACACAACATCGAAAACATGATCAAAGCTATAGTAAAGGATAAACAGCTGTGGTTATATGTCGACAAAACGACACATCGACAAGAGATTCTGCTTTGAATATTATAGTTCGTGTTCTAAATTCTGTTAAAGCGATATTTTCCATTGTATTAGCTAGCAAAAGATTAGAAAAATGCACTGACCAAACAATTATGAAGTGCTGGACACGCTAAAAAATTTAAAGTTTCAACTAACTAACTGTTGATATTTGTGAGCGATGGTGCAGAGACAATGTGTAATATAGGCCGTTCTCTTACAGAAAAGTGTGAGGGACTTTTACACGTGACGTGGAAAGTTTATGCTTTACATCTTATAACACAAGGTATTCGACAATGTTATCCAGAAGTGAATGCATTAATTTCAAATACCAAAAGAATGTTTTTGAAATCTCCCAAGCGAATTCGAGGATTACACATACGTTGCCCCGGTATTCCTGAGCCACCAGAGTCAATTCTCACACGTTGGGAAATATGGGTGAAAGCGGCTTTCTGTTATTGCGAGAATTTCCAACAAATAATATCTGTAATTCTACGATTCAAATCTAATGAAGCTGCAGCGATTAAGGAAAGTCGGAAAAGATTTGAAAATACTTCCGTTGAAGCCGATTGAAAACAAATTTACGATAACTATAAACGTTTATTTGACTCAATAGAAACATTTCAAATCGCTGGGTTGTCGTGGAGTCAATGGAAATTCTGAACGATGTGTTATAAACAAAGGTTTCGATTTTATCAGATTAATACAAATTTGTAATGGTGCGTGTAGAGATCCGTTATCTATTTCTAAAGGTTATTTTAATTATACGTGTATTACATACATCCATAGATGTCGGTCGGTTATTTTCCAAATGTAAAAATGTCTTTTCTCTGCGAGACATGTGGAAATTTAGGTCATGCTGCAGACATTTTGTCGGCCTTATCCATTTTGCGTTACGCAACAATAGCTGTGAATAATGTAAGTGTGTTATTTATAAAACAAAACATAGGTGATATAAATAACACATGCATCGCAAAGTGGCCTTTTTGTTCTCACACTCGCCTTGTTATGATCCTGGTCGCCGGGAAAAATATCTCAATTCTAGTGATAACTGTATGTCTACAGATGATTTATAGAAATTTTTTCTAAAGATATTAAAATAATGACTAATGGCAGTTATACACAAAAATAAATTGATAATATATCTGAATGCTGTCGACAAAATAAATTACAAATAAATGTTTTAAAGTGCTCTGTTCTGACATATCCACGGAAAGCCACCCCCATTCCGCTACGATTACTGCATTAGCGATATTACACTCACTTATCGTTCAGTTACGGATTTGGATATATGTTTTGATCCTCGTTTTACATTTTGGTATCATAGATAGTTTTACATTTTTGCATCATAGATTAGTACATCGCATCGTGTGCGTTAAAAATGTCGAGCTACGTTATGCGAAATGCAAAATTTTCCCAAAAGTTGTAATTATTTTGTAGAGTATATATACGAGGGGGGAACCAAAAGAAACGAGTCTCGATCTGTGGAGGGGAAGGATGGCTGGATCGGTTGTCGTAGCAACTGTCATAAATCAATCGCTGTGAGACCATCTGTTCGTGCGTAACATTTTTTTAACCTCAACAACTTTTTTCGACGTGGCGAAAACGTGAGATGGCTCTCTGGCGACCCTCGAGAGCAACGTGCGGCCGTGAAATTTTGTTTTCTGAGAGAGAGAGAGAGAGCATCAAGAACAAAAGGGAATTAATTATCTAAGAAAACGGGCAATATACAATTGATTGATCTTTCGTTTTATATTTATACCTATGAAAAACAGAATAAATACGTCATGACTTTTCTGACAATCCAACTTAAATAGTAATAATGAGAAATTATTTGTAATTTTGTGTAGGCACAGAAATTAAATACACGAAAGACACGTGTATATAACACATAGTCAAAATATTTTATTTTACCCTAGTATACGGAGATAGCCTTAAGAAGTATTTTAAAAACAGTTCTTTAAAGCACTTTAATTGAACTATTTAAACGTCAAACAATCTATTTAGTTTCCAACAAATTAATTATATTCGATTTTCACTTTTTTTAGAATACATATATATTCACAAGTTTTTAAATATTTTCAATATAAAATGTTTTTTTAGGCACGGCGAGATATGCTAGCATAAACACACATTTAGGAATTGAACAATCGAGAAGAGATGATCTGGAATCACTCGGTTATGTTTTAATGTATTTCAATAGAGGCTCGTTACCTTGGCAGGGATTAAAAGCTGCAACTAAAAGACAAAAATACGAAAGAATTTCTGAGAAGAAAATGTCTACGCCTATAGAAGAATTATGTAAGGTTAGATTCGTTTTCCAGTTACTTACATCATAATGTGTATCATAATTTTTGGTCATAATGTCTAGTTCTTTTTGTATTTCGTTTACGCGTACAAATTTACATTTAAAAACTCACCAGATTTTAATAATGCTTTATCTTTCATATTGCATTTTCAGGGTTACCCTGTAGAATTTCCCACTTATCTAAATTATTGCCGGCAATTGCGTTTCGAAGAAAGACCAGACTACAGTTATCTGAGACAGCTGTTCAGGACGTTGTTCCATCGACAGGGTTTTACGTATGATTACGTATTTGACTGGAACATGCTCAAATTCGGTATGTATTGTCGAAATATTCAGTAACTTGCTTCATATCAATAGCAACTCTATAACTTACTTAGATAATCGTCACAAAAAGAATTGCGAATATCGTTGATAGATGGCTTCCGTAAAATATTTATATACATTAGCAATGTTATCACACTATTGTATTAAAACTGAAATTGAAATGCAGTAAATTTCTTTGAGGTGAGTCAAAGAATAAAAGCAATGCGATGTTTAGGGAATTAATTAATGTGTAGAATGATTTTGCCCATTTCTATTCATAACAAAACGATAAGAAAAAGATCCACTTTGCAAAACTGATGATAAATGTATCTTTTTTATATATTCAAGTGACGTGGGAAAAGTTCGTAAAAGATGTCTCACAATATAGCGTGTTTATGTATTCGAAATATCAAACTAATATAACTCTGTCATAATAAGTACTGTGATTGTCTTTCAGTGAAAGTACTGTATCGATAGGTTGTCTAGCTTTTATTTGTTATTCGTTGAAAAACTGTAAAATTAAAACACGAATTTTCGCCATGTTTTGCCTTTTTACTTTCACAAAGTAAAAAACGAATCGTAATCTCATAAAAAGTTAGCAAAATTTATGTATGATGACGAAGACTTAAACGGCGTATCGCAATTGGTTTGCACTGTAAGATTACAGACAAGCCCATATATGCCTTGGAAAGCGTCACAACAAATTGACTAAGTACAAGACGCGATTATTAGTAAAATAAAAACAATTGAAAAACGATAAATTCATTAAGGGTTCCGAAAATTAATATATTTGTCATTAATCACTATAATTCCCCACACTTTTGATATCGTAAAATA
This sequence comes from Dermolepida albohirtum, assembly GCA_031893035.1. Taxonomy (NCBI): domain Eukaryota; kingdom Metazoa; phylum Arthropoda; class Insecta; order Coleoptera; family Scarabaeidae; genus Dermolepida; species Dermolepida albohirtum. The sequence continues at coordinate 60,019 of JAVIWB010001128.1, read as the reverse complement.
AGCAGCTGTTTCTTCCATTGAAGATGTCAATCGGCTTCAACCGAATGATTTATTACTGACCTTGCCTTGCCCTGCCTTGTGCTATGCCGACGACGTAAAGATTTTTACAGCTAGTTCTTCCATAGAAGATGTCAATCAGCTTTAAGCGAATCTAGATCTTATTTCATCTTGGTCTAAGTTTAATTGTCTTTGTTTGAACATAGAGAAATGTTTTGCCATGTCATTTACCTGCAAGTCATCTCCTATCTCTTCCTCATAGTTCCTAGATGGACACACTTTTACGAAAGTCGACTCCATCAAGGACATCGGTATTTTCTTTGATTCCTCATTGAGTTTTAATTTACATATATACAAAATATATGTCGTTCAGCGGCTAAGAGTGCTGGCTTTATAATGAGGACAACACAGTATTTCAACGATATTAGCTTATTGAAAATACTGTTCATTGCATTGGTCGTCAGTAAGCTGAAGTATGGGTCGATTGTATGGTATCCCCTATAGGAACGCGTTCAATGTCGATTTCTGAAATTCCTTTCTTTCCAGTCTTCGAGTGTGTATCCAGAGCGTGGCGTTGATTACAACGTTCTGTTGGAGGAGCACAATCAATGTCCAATCACTGGAAGAACTCAGATCCAGTCACAGTGCTCGTTTTATTTACAAGCTGGTGAATGGTCGGATATACTGTTCAGACCTCCTGGCCTATCTAAACTTTTGCAATTTCTTGCTCCTCTTCCAGAAGCGTTGCCATATTTGTTTACGGTACGCCGAGGACGAATCTCCTATGGAAGGCTCCCCTCTATCATATGGCGTTGAACGCCAACAAATTATACGGGGATATTTTTCACGGTTCCCTTAGTTTTTAGTTCTTAATTTTCTATTATTCTTAATTATTCTATTATTTTAAGTTATTATTAATTGCTTAGTGGTATTGTTTTTATTTTTTATATTATTAATTATAAGGTCTAGTAAAAAGAAATCTATTATTTTTCCAATAGACGGCTTTAGTAATCTGTATCTCGCGTTGTATAAGTGCGATCGCGTTCCGCTAGATGGCGTTCGAAAGATAAGATTTCGTACTAAACGAACTACTCAGACAGTTTTGTGATTACTTGACTTAATATTGTTTGAGCGCGCGTCAAAGATGGACACCAGCAAAGTTAAAATACACCATATTTTACAGTTTTTCTTCGATGAAGGCGAAAACGCAAGCCAGGCGGCTAAAAATGTGAATAGTGTTTATGGTCCTGATACTGTAACAGTCAATCATGCGCAATTTTGGTTTCGTCGATTCCGTTCCGGTAATCTTGATGTCAAAGATGCACCACGCTCTGGAAGGCCAATTGTCGAAAATATCGATAAAATAATGGAAATCGTCGAGTCCGACCGTCATGTAAGCACTGTTTCGATTGCCCAGGAGCTAAACATTGCACAAAAAACCGTTTGGAACCATTTAAATAAGGTTGCATACAAAAAGAAGCTTGATGTATGGGTGCCACACGAGTTAACGCAAAAGAACCTCATGGACCGAATTTCCATCTGCGAATCGCTGCTGAATCGCAACAAAATCGATCCGTTTCTGAAGCGGATGGTTACTGGTGATGAAAAATGGATCACTTACGACAACGTCAAGCGAAAACGGTCGTGGTCGAATCGTAGTAAGCCGGCGCAAACGGTGGCCAAGCCAGGCTTGACGGTCAGGAAGGTTTTGCTGTGTGTTTGGTGGGATTGGCAAAGAATTATCTACTATGAGCTACTTCCCTATGGCCAAACTCTTAATTCGGACCTGTACTGTCAACAATTGGACCGTCTGAAGGAAGCAATCGCCCAGAAGCGGCCAGCTTTGGCCAATAGGAGAGGAATTGTGTTCCATCAGGACAACGCCAGGCCACACACATCGATAGTGACTCGCCAGAAGCTCCGGGAGTTTGGTTGGGAGGTTCTTATGCATCCACCTTATAGTCCGGACCTAGCACCAAGTGATTACTACCTGTTCCTGTCTATGGCGAATGATTTTGCTGGTGAAAAATTCGCCTCAAGAGAAGCTTGTGAAAATCGTCTGTCCCAATTTTTTGCCAATAGGGACGAGGGTTTCTATGAGAGAGGCATTATGAAATTACCTTCAAAATGACAACAAGTTATCGAACAAAACGGTGCACATTTGACCTAAGTCGGATCATTCTAACTATGCTAAATAAAACCTTCAATTTAATGCAAAAATAATGGATTTCTTTTTACTAGACCTTATATTTTAGATATTAATTTTGACTGCATGTACTTGGTTTTATTTGTATTCAATGTTGTCCTTAATTGGGTTCTCCTATTGGGCAATAAATATATTATTATTATTATATCGTAAAATAAGCTTATTCAAATTTCTGTAAAGTTTGACCGTCTCGGTTTATACACATTTCAATTCCTCACTTAAGACGTATAGACAGACACAAACCAATTTTTGGAAATGTCGGAAGTGATGGTGGCTACAAAAATTTCCCATCTGAATTTTTGAATTGTTTCCGTAGTGCAATATTGTGAAGGAGAACAACTTTTGAGCTCCTTATTCTCCGTTGTCTATTTTTATTGTCACGGCGAAGTTTAAAAAGTTTCAAAACAGGCCCATGATGTAATCTTTGTCCCAGGTTCCATAAAATTAATGAAGAGCACACCCTTTGATTCCAGAATAGAGTTGTCATGAGACCGGATTTGTTTGAATTGTTTCACTTCAGGCAAATTGTATAGATTGTTGGAAAAAACGAACAGAATTAGTACATCGTAAAAAACACTGTGTTTCATTATGAAAATGGAATGTCACACACAGTTTTGGTTACTCATCATGAATTATTGGAGCTTTATTGATCCGTATTGCCACCACATCAATCATATAGTCTTGATTTTACACCATCAGATTCCCATTTATTTCATTCTCTTCAATAGCAAACATTGTAGTGTAAAAGAATAGAGAAAGGGACTATAACGAACAATAACAACATAACAATTACATTGAAAGAAATATTTACTTTATCAGTGGCGTAATGTTTCGCATCATCGATATAAACGTAATTATAATGTGAACAGACGTCTTCTCTCTCCGCTACTGATAATTCTTATCGCACGAACCAATATTCGTACATTGGGTTGCCATGTCACAGTCCCTTTCTTTATTCTATTATACTCTAGTAATATTGTTAATTATTATTTGACTTAATTTTCACCGATATGAACCAGAAATTACATCATGAACGTGGAGTATCATAATGAAAATGTCAAGAGGTTATTAAGAAAACAAAAAAAATTATAAAAATGTTGCGTCCTATAGCAAATTAAGTGTTTTGTTTTAAAAAGAAAAACAAAATTTCCAATGACTTAATTTTAATAAACATTCTTTACGATTTTACTTAATATCCAGCTTGTCCAAGAAAATTGAGAAATTACCTTTATTCTTTTTACTATTTATTTAGCTTCTATATTTGTTTTGATATGTTTTAAACTGTAATAATCTTAATATTCTGTAAATACCCATTAAGTCAGTAGTATGTAAGCTACCACTTTTTAACTATTTCTATTTATATCTTTTGTAGGTGGGCAACGTGGTGGTCACGGCGAGGAAAGTGGTAGATCCGGAACTCGATACGGCTCACACGCGGCGACTCCAGGAGATTCCACTCCATCTGCTCCACAAACTAGGGCAAGAAGGCCGCATGATCGAATGGATATAGTTCCTAACAATGCAGCCGCTCCAAATCCTTTAGAAGACGTCATTACTAGTAGTAAGTAGATACAAAATATTTCTTTATTATTGATCGAGAATTTTTAAATTAAAGTAAAATGTGTTCGTCTCTGTCCTGTGTTTGTATTGCCTCAAAATTGTAGGCAAACGCAAGTTTATGAAAATGCAAGTGCTTCTTCAAATAAGAGCTAAAAGGTCTGACGTGTGTTAATAATATAACTCATGCAAAACGTATAAAAGCTTCAAACACTAAAAGTTAATTGACCGAAATTATCTAAAAATTCTTAAGGACGAGGTTCATAAATTAAAATAAAACGCCTATGAACGATTATCTTCTGCATTGATTTTAATTTTAGACGAAATTTACATGCCTGTAATTGCTTCAAGATATTTATCTCTTGCCTAAGCCTTGTATATTGCCAAAAAAATCTATTAAAGTCATCGTGAAAGACGGGAAATAATTAAAGAAAGTTTCTCTAAGCTAAATTGTGTCGCTTCTTCAGTATCTTCCTGATGTCAAGCATATATCAACATGTATGTCTATTTTATAAACAATGAAACATAGTTTGCGATCATTTCTTCAAATCTAATCGGCAAAATGTTTCTATTTTCGCAATGGTTCATAGATAAAACGATGAAGTCTAATTATTTTTAAGAATTTATTTTTTTAGGGTTGAAGAAAGTTGTTATTAATGAATGGTTAGCAGATACCATAACCCAACCTGGCTAATGCGACCGCTGTATAAGAAAATTTTGTGTTTCGCGACTTTCCTTTTCACGTATCACTTACACTGAAATGCAGCAAGTCATGTCCTACATTAGCTCTGCACGTGGACCATTTCAAAATACAATAGTTAATAAAAAAAATCCGATAAATAAATTCCATTCCAAAATCGACCAAATGTTTTTTATTTGTATTTTATTTAGTATAGTTATATTATTCAATAAACTTTATTTTACTTTAAATAATTAGGATCTATATGCATTCATTTGGTTTTTATTTATGGTAGTTTTGCAGAATTTTTTAAATTTAAACTCTTCAATAAACGTATTTAATATATAATTTCAGTTTTGACACCACGTTATTAAGGAACGCTATAATTTGAATCCAAGCTCCAGGAAAGTACATTGGCAAATTAATTATGTGTAGATATTGTAAGTTTACAATATGAATGACAACTTCATTAATGAAGCTGTAGAATATTCTTGATATTGACGATAATTTATTAAATTTGCTGGGCAAGGAAAAAGGGAGTGTATATCTCAAATAGTATTGTCACAACAGTCGGCAAATTATTTGATAAAATACGTTTAGGGTCAAACAACCTTTCAAAATCTTTAATAAGCTCTTATGTACACTCCGCGCAACATGAATAGGACCAACTGCATATATGACATTTGTAGTTGGTATAAACATGGTAGCGCGCTGGAATTGTTATTTTCGAAAATAAGAGGGTTGATAAAAAGATGTATGTAGGTACCAAATATAATTTTTGTAAAAGTCAGTGCAAATGTACGTTACTAATGACAATAAGTAGAGTAATTAAACGCCACTTGAACACGACCAATCTACAAAATAAAAGATTCGTTTGCAATAAGAAAATACTTTATTGTTCAATAATGAGTACTTTTGCCATTATTTCTTATAACCTCAAATAGTCGGGATGGAATGGAATTATACAGGGTTCTCAAGTAGTCAACGGGAAGTTCCGCCCAACTTCGTTTCAGCGCCTGCTCTAGTTCGTCAGCGCAACTGAATTGGGTAGCATTGGAGTACAATTTACGCGACAACCATCCCCAAACATTTTCTATGATGTTCAGGTCGGGGGAGAGCGATGGCCAATCGAGAACCTCCATGCCTTGTTCTTGAAACCAGCGTCGAACAATGCGCGCGGTGTGAATACTGGCATTATCCTGTTGGAAAATAAATGGCCCACCTGCCATAACGTTGGAAAATTTGTCTTTCACCTGTTGCAGCAGCTGGACGTACTTTTCCGAATTCTGTCTGCCCTTCACTATTACTAAATCAACAGGTCCGTTATAGGAAACAGCTCCCCATACCATGACTGAACCAACATCGGCTCGCCTTCATGACTGAATCACTTCATCTTTACGTAAATCGTGGAAATAATAAGAAAACCCATCCGGGCCATCTAAATTAAACTTCTTCTCGTCACTGAAAATAACAGTTTGCCATTCTCTTGTCCACCCCATTTTTGCTTGAGCAAACTGAAGACGTGCAGTGCGCTGAAATTCCCTTAAAGGAGGCCGTCGTTTAATTTTCAAACGTTTTAAATGCGGACAGGTCTTCAGTAACTTCTGTACAGTTCTTACCGATGCATTCGTTCCAACGTTATTCGCGATTTGTCTTGCCGTTAATGCCGAATTCGATGCTTCGCGTAATATGGCTCGACGTTCTCTCTTAGTTGTCACGGATGTTGTTCGCCCTTTAAAACGTTTTCCAGAATTCTCGGGATCCCTAATAAAATTGTTCACAACCTGGTGTGATCGACTTATTTTCTTTGCAGTAGCCCTTGAGGAATACCCTTCTTGATGGAACGCTTTAATTTTTCCAATTTTTTCCATACTTAAGCACTTCTGTCGTCCCATCGTTGCACAATACTCTTATTTACAGATGTTTGTTTATCCGGATACACGTTGTAACTCGACACTCATCCGGTAGCTTACTATTAAATACTGGTCGTATCCAACCGGCGCGGTGCATTTTATATGTATGTGGTACTTACGTCACCCAATGCATAACGTTAGGCACTATTGCGCAATAATGCGTATTATTTGCCATATCATACCATTACAAACTTGCATTGTATTTTTAGTAAATGAATTGTTTTTCAAACCACCGAAAGCTTGCAACAAGTCGGGTGGTCCTATTCATGTTGCGCGGAGTGTATATACACAGTCATGTCCACAAAAATAGCAGCGGTCTTAAATTTGCTGGAATATCAATTTATAAGCTAAATAAAAGTAATTCAAGTTTATTGAACTCTATTCCAACATGTTACATAACTATAATAATAAGTAAATAAGTTTCTTAATACCAAAGAGAAAATAAAACTGTTTATATTCTAAGACAAACAAAATAATTGTGCATTAAAATAACAGTCATGCCAAAATACTAACCAAATGTCATTTTTACTTAGTTAATTGAATTGAAACACTTAATATTTTGTTGCTTGACCTTTATTGTTTATCATCTTTAGACACCTGTGGAGGTCAACGAGTTCAGTTGCCTACATGTCTCTGCTGAAATTGATTTCCATTCGGCTTGGCATATTCTCCACAGATCGTCAATATTTTGCAGCTTAGCAGCATATACCTTCTTTTTCAACTCCAACCATAAATTTTCAATGTAGTTTAAGTCTGGCAATTGTGCTGGCTAAACTAAAACGCGAACGTGATAATCTCGAAACCATGTTTTCGTTTCACGAGAAACATACTTCGGGTCGTTAGCCTGCATATACAACCATCTTAGTGGCATTTCTTCCTCTGCACATGGTAGAAGAACAGTTTGTAATATGTTCACATAGACATTAGCATTTATTATTAGTTCTATCTTGTGTAAAGAGCCTACGCCATTCCACGAACAACACCCTCGCAGTATGATTCTTGAGCTTCGAAGTTTACCGTCTTTTTGGTGTACTGGGGTGGAAATGCTGTCAATGGTGGTCTTCGTACGTATTGTTGGTATGCGCCGGAATTAAATAAAACTATTTTCGATTCATCGGACACCCTACATTACGGTATTTTTTTCCTCCCATTGTACGTGTTCATAAGCAAACGACAATCTACTTTGTATTTGCCTTTTATTTAATAATGGTACCTTCCTTCTTTAAATTCACTTTGCCCCGAATTTCACAAACCACGTTCACTTACAACATTGTCTCAATAACAACACGTCTTTTTCGCGGTATGATTAACGTTCTTGCCTTAGGTAATAAAAATTCATAAAATGCTGAAATTGCACTTTTTCGATCTCCATCTTTACACCGATACCAGACAGACACAGTTAAACCAATATTAATAGTGAATACATACAAATACACGAAGGCGCCACCTTTTACAAAATATATAATGGCAAAGGTTGATAAGAGTAATACAAAATCCCTACAAAAATCAGGATATTTTATTGAAAATTGGTGGAGGCTTTCCCAACAACACAATAATTTCTTTTATAGTTTATAAGTCAATATATTATGCCCTATGTTGTTTATGTTCGTTGACTAATGCGTAAATGCGCCAGTTTCTGTGAATAAATATTGTTAAAGTAAATCAATTAAGGTTAATATAACACCTTTCCACAATAAATTTCGTATTGTGATTACGTATTTCGACAACTAAGTTGCATCATCAGCAGATGTGTCGCACAGAGATAAAGCCCATACTAGACTTACATTGTCGAAAGCCAAACACACTCAGTGTATTTGTCTGTCTCACACTGTGTCAGTGTGTGATTAGCTTTCGACAATGTAAGTCTTGTATGGGCTTTGTCTCTGTGCGGGCTTTGTCGTGTGATTGTCTTTCACACACTGAGTGTGTGTTTGGCTTTCGACGAAGTAGGTCTAGTACGCACTTTGTCTCTGTGCGGGTCTTGCCGTTGTTCCAGATGCGACACTGATTAATTATCTGCTGATGCTAAAAACTCGTCGAAATACATATACAGAATACGAAAATTATTGTGGAAAGGGTTATATTAACCCTAATTGATTAATTTAAACAACCATACTTTAAGTTTAAAGTTATTTTTATGTGCGATGCCGGTGTACCTAAAACTTACGTGAATGGTATTTGTATTAGTTTATTTTCAATTTATTACATAATGCTTTTATATATTATCATCTACGGATAAGTTTTGCAATATTTCTTTTTTAGATTCTCCAAGGTTATACGAAAGCCACGAACGTAGAGTTTCCATGAGGCTGCGTGCAGGACAAGGTGCTCCAAACGCGTCGACTTCAGACCTTAGCAACTCAAAACAGGCCAAGTGAGTTACTGAACAGCCTTAGTTTCATCCTTATTAATTTCTTTATATATTTTTTTTACATAAGTTGCTTACGTTTTCGTTTTTATTTTTCTTTTTCTATAATTTGTCATTCGCCTCATCCCATGCCATCATTTTCACCAACAAAATCGAATCGAAATCACCTTTATATGATCGGAATCCTATGTGTGATGTTTTTTGTTTTGGAAGCGCCTCCGGCGTAGCAATGGCCCCGCCCAGTCAGACGACAGGTCAGGGAGGGCCGCCTAGAAGAGGCAGCGCCTCCAAAGACCCCCCGACCAGACTGAAGAAGTAAATCACACAAGGATTTGAGAAACCAACGATTTTGTCGTGCGTCGGTGTTACAAACGAATTATATTTTAAACTAAGAAGTGATTACTTAAAAATCGATTAAGTGTGTTTTGTGTGTCTTCTCGAATATCGAAATGATGAGTTGTACGGATCTGCAACTTTTAACTATTTTATTTAATTCTTATTTTCCATTTTTTTTTGTTTTGTTTACTTTAAGAATGGAGTTGTTGAAGAAATTCAACAATTGTACGGGTTAAGCATAAATTACGTTACATATATGTATGTATTTATGTAAGCATTCAATTTGGACAATCTCATTGTGTTTTCTTGATTTTTAAACATAATTTCAATACGATTAAAACTTGTTAGTATACTTTTTTAAAACAGGCAACAGTGTAGTTACATTGAGGTATAAATCACACAAATTAATGCACTTGCCGATGAAGGAAACGTGTACTGATTGCATTAAAAATGGTTTATGATCTACGTAACCTATTCTTATTATATCCATTTAAAAAAATCAATCGAGAAAAATATAATGAGTATTGATTGTATGTAACTGTATCTTTAGAATTAAGCAAAAAAGAAAACACCGAACCCAAGCACTTAGAAAATATAAAATAATTAAATTGTTTTTATTTTCTAAACTATTAAATATGTATTTTTGGTAATTCCATAATTTATTAATTTTTTTTAAGTATATCTAAGACTATATTGCTGTTACATGAAGTAAGTTATTACTAGATTATAAGTTGCATATAATCATTTCTTATTATCGACAAAAAAAAATGTGTTTCCTATAAATTATTGCATGTTTTCTCAATTTTCATTGCATCATTTTTTTCCTTATTGACAAATATATTAACAGTGTATTAATCATTCATAATGAAAATTGTACAGAAACGTTTTTAAAGTATATAAAAAAACGATTTTTTTCTTATTTATTTTGTAGATTATATATTATATTTTACACAGTGTAATAGGAATATTCGTTGCAGTATTATACTAGTTCCAAAATTATTAGGAACACTACAATATTGTTTTTATATTTGCTATAAGAAAAAAATTAGGCTCAATGTTAAACATTGAAATATTTATATTGTAAATTACTAAAACTGCATAAATTCTTGGGTTATATTTAAAATTAAATTGGACTATGTTTTCATGTAAATACAAGATAATTCGACATCTTAAATAACTTACAATTGCATCGTAGTTCAACAAGTCCATTCTTAACCGATGCGATCCTGTAAAAGTATGTTTCTTTTCGTTTTGTAGAAATTATTTTATATTTTCTTTTAGAGAAAATATAATTTCTTGTTCTTTCTTGTAAATACTAGACTGATTTGATTGCATACTACTTTTAATTAATGTAATTTTTATATTATAAAGATGTATATTTGTATATTCAAGTGATTTACCATTCATAAATCAATGAATATGTTTGCTTACGTTACGCTGTATAGTCTGTTTTATCGTATGTATGTGTGTAGCCATAATGGCCCTACTTTTATTAGAAATGTTTACGTTTTTATATGTTATGTCATTATTGTATGATAAGAGAAAAGAAATTGACATTGTGAAAGTCACCTTGTATATATATTTCAATATAACATAATATTTGTTAATATTGCGAAGAAATATTACGATTGCAAATATGTGTAACATAGTGGATGGAAATTTTTAGGAAAGCATCATCGATTTGCTTTATCTTCTTCTTTTTGTGCAAGTGTCGTTTGATATTAGGCAAAAGGTTGGGTTTAAAATAACCTTTATTGATTTATATATTACGGTATGTTGCCATACTGTCTTTTACTTATCAAATTAATATACAAAGGCTATAAATTTTGTGTGCAATGTTTCATAAGATCAGCGGTTATTGCAAATATATTTAAATTATTGAAAAAAAAGTTTAACTTTTTCATTTCGATTACATTAAAATGTGATGTATTCGTAACAATAGTATTTTTATATTTGACTTGGATATATTACAATCATCATATCGAATCAATTTTTTTAAAATTAAAAATAACAAAACTGCGACAGTAATGAATATGTAATGTTCCAGAATTCTTAATTTTAAGATGGAACTTAAAGCTTATTTAATATACATTGATAAGTTATCTAAGGATAGCATATTCGATTTCGATGTCATAACATTTTTGTCGTGGTTCCTTTATAATTGTAGTTTATCATTTGACATTTTAATAGTTCAATAATCCATAGTATACACATAATTACTAAGCTAAAACGATTTGAACAACGATGCTGTCATCTTCAATAGTGATGCTAAAAAAATTTAACGTTACTGAAATATATTTATAGTTTAACGTGTATTTGTGAGATATGGTATACTAAGTTATTAAAGTGTTCGATGTTCTATGTTTACTGTAAATTTTGATATACTTTGTTTCTGTTGAAGTATATGAAACAATTATATTAATTTCCAATTCGGTTAATAAAATATAATTATTAAAGGTGGAAGTAACAGGAATTGAAACCAAATCCTAATTCTAGTAGTAATCTCTTGTCTAATCAATTTTGTTTGTTCATTTTTTTTTTATTTCTAATTTGGCCATACAACGTAAGTTATATCTTGTTGATCATTTCATAACCATTTAAAAATCAAAAATATTGTAATTGAGATTGTTTGGTTTGCGATAATTTACAGTACACTAAACGTATTATTTACGTGCCATCGTATTTTAAGTCTATATTTACTGATAAAATCTTTTACTTTGTCGGCCAATGGTCAATTTTAGCTCTCGCACGTTCAACATTATTGTTATATTATCAATTACCACGCATTTATGTATGTCCGATTCGATATAGTGTTTGTATCGATTATTTTCTGACAGACGATATACGTACTGGCGACCTCCCTGGTTATACGACGACCTGCCCCTATCGGGCAGGCATAGCTATGCAACTGTAAAGGTTAGTCTTGCTGTTACTATGCGGTACTGTACCTCATTTTCTGGATTTCATTTAAACATTAGACCTCACTTCTATTTCATTGGGGCACAAAAACACTATTAATTATTTCAATTTTAATTCTGGGGAGACACAATTGTTTTTTTTTGTTTTTTTAATTTCCGAACTCTTGTACTGGGGAACTATTCTATGCACACAGTTCTATTACTGTTTTAATAAATTTGATAAAAATAAAGTAATTTGATCGAAAAGAATTAATCATTTTGATATATATTTTATAAACTGTTTGCCTGATATCATTTGACACTTGTAATTTCTTTAACTTGTTCCTAAGTTTATTTATATATTATATGGTCGGTACAGTCAATGTTTCAAAACATTTAATTTCTAAGACTGATTTAAACTTCATTTAGAAAAGTAAAAGAATTTTTGATTTTATTTTCCAGATATTTTTCGAACACATACATACATGTTTTAATAAAATTTCGAAACTGCAAAGATGGAAATACGTTTTGGATATATCATTTAAAGAGAACATTGTAATTTATTTGTATACTAATTTCAACTAGAATATCTATAGAATTACATCACTTGACCGTCTTTTTTTTTTATTGAATTAATATTCTGTAGGTGAATATTAAAATTTAGTATTTAATATTAACATAAATGTTTTTTTTTTCTAATTTTATTAAGGCTGTTAATAAATAAACAAATCCTTAAAAATAGATGGCACAATTTTTCAAACTACTTGGAGGATTTATTTTTAACTACTACAAATATAACGTGCATTCATATATCTATATATATATTTAAAATATATGAAACGGAATACCAAACAGACAAATAAAAATAGATTTAAGTATTTGTTAGGTGTAGATTTTATATATATACATAAAATATTTCTTTTATTGATGTGTGTACCAATCTGATACCATTTTTTTTGTCATCGTTCATGCCTTCCCCACTTCATCTTTCTGACGATCACAATTGTTTTTTATTTGTGAAAATTTAACGTGACATTTTTAATTTTATGTAGTAAACTTATTAATAGTTTTCATTTTATTATTCAAGAATTTATCAAAATGCAGTCCCTGGCTTTTAAATTAGGCCTAGTTTAATAGCAAAGGATTGCATATACTGCTAAATACTACAAATCAAGAAGCTACACATTGTACTTTGGCAAAAATACTGTTTATTCTGCTTTTCATTGTATAATCTGTAAATATTCAAAACAAATTTCGTAATTAGAATATCTAATTTAATAGGTCTTTAAACTCGATATTGACTGGATAATGTATTATGTTAAATCGATGCCTTTTTAGCAGTATTTGTACTCTTTATAAACTAGTTATAATTAGTTGTTTTTAATTTTTAATTGAAGAATGACATGGCTTTATTACTAAAACAGGTGCTATAAGACATAGGATGCAAGTCATGACGTCTAATTACATAACATAAACATTAAAGTAAGTTTCCATAGTTATCTGAAAAAAATTGAATAGTGGAAATCTAACGATTAATAAGACTACACCTAATAATAATCTTCTATGCTTTCTTGTTTCTAAAACAATTTAGTCTATTTTATAAAACAAAGACAATGTCTATAATGTTTCTCTTATATCCAATGTGGTGACAAAAACAGATTTGATAAGAATATGATGTCTTTCGAAAAGGTTTCTGTCAAAACTGTTCTTATTGCTACAAGTGATAACTAAACTATTAAGAAACGTAGAATTTCTTTCTCATAATTTGATTGTGCTGACTGCCTTTTTATTTAAAAAAAAACTAATTTGTCATGGTAGTATACACACTGGCATACTAGTTGCTTCTCTTTTGTGTGCTGAAAAAAAAATAATTTAATTATTTTTCAAATTCTTTAGTAAGTGATTTTTAAAAAACATTTAAATGACCTTAACCTGTTTTAGTATTTAAAATTTAGTTTGCGAAAGAATTTGTAATTATTTACAGTAGTTTTAATGATTTTAAAAAAAATATTTTGAGACAATTTTTATTTTGTACACGTCGAAGCATATTCTTCATGCAAAGCGTAACAATAAATTTTTATTTTGAAAAATGATAAAATACTTATTTTTGGATGTTAAATACATAGAAATTTTTTAAAATTTCCATTCGTGTTTGCAATTTAATCAAGACTTTTCTCGTTATTTTTATAAGAATAAGTCTTAACTTTGATTTGAAGCTTAGGTTTCATATTTTAAAAATAGCATCGCTTTTAGTTGTCGCATCACTAAAATTGGTGGACATAATTTTATAATAATAAAATCCTGAGTATCTTAACAGATTAAAGAAAAGAAGTTAAAGTTCTTTAGTTAATATTAATGCAATAAATGGTCAGCTGGTTTTTGCATTCCTGGTACCAGTACCTAGTACTGCCTGCTTCCGACACCATTAGGGGAAAAAAAAATCAAGAAAAGATTTTTTCTCCAACTCTGGGTAATCGCTTTCCTTATTTCCACGCGTGTTTCTTCTTCTATCCATCTGTTTCGCTTATGCACTGTCATTAATTAGTATTTTAAATTTTGAATCCAAATTAATTCCGATACTGGGTTTAATTCAAACATCTCTAAGCCGAACTTGTTTATGTATACTCAAATTTTTTTATATTTTATTGCATATCCACTTCAATATTTTTGTCATATTCCAAAAGCATACCCGACCCTCAATTTCAAACTGATCATCTGTTTTAAATAAGATTTTTTTTTGTTTCTGTTGTAAACGGAGTGCCCAATTGGGTCCTAAGTCTTCAACATGACCACGTGAGTGTGTAAAGTGTTCCAGGTCTTTGTTACCAACTCTTCCTCGACCTAAAGGGAAAGCAGTGTTGATTATTCTTCCTTAAAATTGAAGGATACTGGGAGACGTACCTTCCATCTTTGAAACAAGAAATTAATTAAAAATTGCACAGCCCGATCCCTCGGCCTCTCTAAATAAATATTTGAAGTGCAGCACTTTTGCTGCATATGCTATCCCAACAGATTCTTTTTTGTCGTTGTTGTTTGACCTAAAGTGTAATCTCATCACACACAAAACTCGTTTTAAAAACATAAATGATGTTTATATTGAAACAGGTAATAAAAACCCACTATATTGCATCGTAGATACGTATTTCGACAACCAAGTTGTCATCTTCAGTAACGATTAATTATTACAGTAGAGACTGGTTGAATACACAGTCTCCAGCGTAATTGCATAAATGATGTTTATATTAGTTCTTTTGGATAAGACTTGTGGTTTGTCGTTGGTTTCGATTGGATTAACAAAAATTTTTGCATTACAAAGAAAATAAAAGTTTTTAGTTTACTCAATTTGCAAGTTTATATTAAATATTATATAAATTTAACTTCAATTTTTCTGTTGTACATAAACTCTGTCCAAAAAATTCTGTAGGCTTTTACGACTGGCGTTATTAACACAATATTTTTTCTCGATTTCGTTGAGTGATCATTGGTAAACCATTTTATCAGTCTGATAGATCATGAATATGACACTATGAAGAACGAAACATCGGTTACTAGAATGATCGCGCTGCGAAGTCTGGGGAATGTATTATTGAACTCACGTCGTCTTCTATTACTTCAATATGGACAATTTTCATTTCTAAAATGTCACTAAACATTTTGTTTTATTTTAAAAATGTAATTTTCAAGCCATTTACTCAACAAATAGTTTTATCACATGTATATTATTTCGACTGATGCCTTAAATAATACTACGGACACGTTTAAAACCTCACATTATCCCGCCGCTAACATTTCATTCATTTTTATTTTTAAATCCGTCGATTTTAAATCATTTAGCATATGATGATTTTTGGTGTAAAGCTTTAATTTTAATAAGAGCTATACTCTATCGTAATTTGTATGTATAGGTGTGTATTTTTTAAAGAAAGGTCCGTGACACGTAAGATATAAAATGCGAGAACTGATATAACAAACTACATTTTTTTCTGTCGTTGCATATAGTTAAATGATTTCTTCGATCATTTTTTATGGAATTATATGTCTTAACAAATTCATTTTACGTGGTTGGCATTATTTAAATTGGTCTCACTTTATAATTGATTAATTTAAAATTTAATCGTAAATGTATTTTAAACAATTGGTATAGTATATATTTATTCTATGTCGGGGATAAGTTTCGTTTCTACTTGTATCCCCATTTCTTGTTTCTCCTCTTAATATCTATCTTACTTGTTTCAGTACATGTCTTTGAGGTCTATTCCTTCGTTTCCTCCCACCATCCACTACATCCACTTTTTTAATCAACCTCTTGCAGTTAATCCTTACTAAACGCTCAAACCGGTTAGTTGTTTGTTTTTCTGTATTTCTAACATTTTTTCCGTTCTTCCAACCTTTCTTTAATCTTAATTTCTCAGTCTATCATTCTCAGTGACATCTAATATCCTCAAATATTTTATATCCGTTGCATTTATAATGATAATAATATCTTTAATCACTGAAGATTGATATATTAACCCCTTTCCACACTAATATCCGCGTTCTCCACATGTATTTCGACAACTAAGTTGTCATCATCAGCAGATAATAAAGCAGTGTCGCACCTGGGAAACGACGGCAGAAATATCCGTACCAAAAACAAATTCCGCACACGATCTGTACCGTTGAAAGCCAAAACGCACCGGAAATTGTTTTGAGCCAAAACTCACACAATGTGCATTTAGGCTTTCAACGGTACAGATCGTGTGCGTAATTTGTTTTCGTATTGGTATTTTTGCCGTAGTTTCCCAGGTGCGACACTGTTTAATTATCTGCTGATGATGACAACTTAGTTGTCGAAATACGTATACAGAACACTAATATTAATGTAGAAAGGGGTTATATATCAATCTTCAGTGATTAAGCTAATCAAGCACAGGCTCCATCAAAATTATCTTCAATAATGTCTTTATCGTCATCGTTTATGTAAACTTAAAAATAAGTTTTTAAAATACCTCCAAAACAATTGAAAATTTCGTCAAAATAATTGGAGAAAACTTGGTCCCACGCCTATGAATGATTATCGTTCAGTTTGGTGTATTTTAGAAGGGATCCTCTTTTTTTTCGTTTTCATGTCCCATCTTGCCCTTTTCCAAAAATCTTTTGGGATAAATCTGGTTTTTCCATATTTTTTGCTGATGATGTCACATGATGTCACTTCACAGTTAAGACGTCTTTTATCTGTGTATATTAACAGTTTATGCACTGAAGAAAATAACAAAAGGTTAGAAAACGTATTTTCGAAAAACACCTGTATATTGCTCATTAGTAAGATAGTTTCATTTGGCATCATGTGTTAGAGCAAGATGAATCATCATTATGGGTTTTAGAAAAAGACGAGACAAGATCGAAAGGACATACGGGGAACAAAAAATCGATACATAAAAGTAGATGAAAGGAATCGATAAAATCATATATGAGTCTCCCCATAAATTTCACATCACTCAATGTCGGCGTAGGGATTGCATACCACGTCTACTTAATAATAATTTGTAGGCTTTTTCAATGGATAATTATAAATAAAAGTAATGAGATAACTGAACAGGCGAAGCATATTCAAATTTACTAATTACAAACGTAAAGAATATAGCTTTAATAAAGTCCAAATTCAGCATAAAACCTAAAGGTTAATAGTAATGGAGACTGTGGTTAACGGACGCTGAATCGCAAACACCATTAATATGTGGAACGAAACTTAAATGTGGATCAAATGTAACACCAGGGTCTTTAGCACTATCGACTCTTTTGAGAAAAGTTATTTATAAGATAGCCAAGATCAATACACTTCACTTTATTCGTGTAGGAAACATTTATTAGCACTTGATAAAACACCATTGCCCACAAATATACTCAGATTTTCTTGAAGGTAAAGTGCATTATCCCAAGTTTTGATACGCAAGTAATATTCAAGTCATCTGCGTAGGCGAGAATAAATCCCTAAGTCATTTATAAAAAGAATAAACAAGAGCGAACCCAAATGTGACTCCTGCGGGACACCCGACAAAGGAAAAACCCCGTTGATTTGAAGCCAATATAAAAATAATGTGATCTATTACTTAAGTAATGTTTATGGCTGACTTTATGTTTTTATTGCAGTCCTAGATTTCAAACATATCCTAATGTTTTTATGGCACCGTAACGATATCTTAACCATTACATTGTACAGTCCAGTTCCAGTTCAATTTTGGTTTTTCGTTATTTTAGAAATTCATCGCAATAAAGTGTAAATTTGGCAAACATCAAAATCCTATTCGAAATTTCTTACATGAAATCAGTAAAAAGTACTTAGACACTTGATAAAAATAAAGCATAAATACATGAAACTATTGGAAGATCTTCGATACTTTAGACTAGCGATACGTGAATACCCTAATAATTAATATAAACGAGAAATATGAAAGAGGAATGTGCCAAGAAGGGTGTATGGAGATGTAAAGTAGATCACTATGTTATGGATGTGTTTATTTTATTTCTTTTCTTTATATTTACTTTCTTATCTTATTACTTATGAGAGCCCCCAAGTAATGCAAGTCTGAGCATTCTATATATTTTTTTGACTAAATGTACAATCCGTGAAAAGGGTAATGCCTCCTATTGCTATATTTGCCTTTTCAAATATTTAAACAACTATTGTGAATTTCTGGCGTTGCTACTTAACTTGGTCAAGTCAAGATGCAGTGCCAGAGACGTAGTTCCAGCTTAGAAGCCTAGAAATGCTAAATTAACTAATGTGACGAGCTTGCATATTGAAAGTAGGGATATAGGGATCCATCTTAGAAGATATTGATATTTAACTCTATCTAGGAGGAGACTTTACTTTCTCAACAGACTGTACATAAACAATTCACTTTTTCTGTTAAAATTGCATATTCTATACCTCTTAATATGTACTCAAAAGCAATGAACAAATATTCCGATCAAATAAATGAATTTGTTAAGGATGTACGTTCTAGTTTACATGGTAATCATATTGTGCAATGTCTTAAGTGTTTGTTCAGTGGTTTTTGTTCAATTTAATCCTGTGTTCACGTATATTGTTTAACTAGATTTGTTATCGCTATTGTTACAATTTAAAAGTAAGACGCAACTTTTCGGTAGTTTAGTCTTCTAGTCTGGCGCAGACAGTTATTCATGTTGTTTATTTTTTTTTCGATTATCGTGATATTTTTGTCTCTTTGTGTACATAATTTTTCTATTCCGGAAGACTTGCGTAATCGAACAGATCGAAGAGTCTATTCGATACCGTCTCGTCACTCCTGCAAAAAAAAAAGATGCGGTTCTTAAAATTATGTGAATTGAAAGTAAAAGAAAAGAAAGATTGGTTGTGCTTTATATATTAGTATAAGTATACATATTTATATATGAACACATCAACTACTATGTATATACTATTATAATTAGCATTTGTTTAATGATAACTTGTATAGAAGGTTGAAGTGTAAGTGACAGTATTTTTGACCATTTAGAATTATTATGTTGTCTCCCAATTAAAAAGGAAACGTTTATTATTCCAATTGATAGTTCTTATTTGAAATATTTATTTCTTTTTGTCACTACATAAAAAGATATACTAAACAGTTACCTAAATTTTTTAATTTTCTAATTTGTGAACATATAATGATTAACAGCGATACAGCCATGGTCATATGTGCCAACCAGCCCTCCCCCTGGCTACTGTACGTACAAAGAAAATAGAATCATTTAAATAAAACATTCGTATAAATATATAGCTATTATGAGCAACAATTTCTCTCCTTAATAAATCTATAATCTCGAGTGTTTATTTAGAAGTTTCAATATCTATCAAGTGTTTATTATTTTGATAAATTATTTAATTTTAATTTGACGTTACGTCAGGATATATGCATGCTTTTTATCCTGAGCTTATTTATCTTTGTTATTTGAATAAACACTCTTTATCAAAATGATACAAAAAATAAATGAGAGAATTATGCTTCTATCTATCAGACAAAAATGAAACTATCTGAGAGAAGGACGTGGTGTGCGCGCAACTATATCACTTTAAATCAGAATTTAGTGGATAATCTGTTACTATGAACTACAAATACAGAGGAACTATACTTCCATCTCTCGGACAGAAAATGTCACTATTCGAGAGATGGACGTACCGTGAAAGCACTGTTCTTTCATTATTTTGACGACAAAGTCAGATGCCCGATGAATTTTAGAATTGATTGAAACACATCGTGGCCAGTACATTATTCGAGAATAGTTGTTTTCAACTCGAAATAACATTTCGTGCGATTGGGTATTGCTAATATAACTCTACTGGAAGTATATGTATGGCTAATTTGATACGTAGACTTCCGCGGTCGTGGTCTATGCTATCTGCTTCTGGGTTTCCGGGCTGGAACCGCGTCACTAGTATATCTGCCGACGTTTCGTGAGCTAGGATCGTAAGGCAGTCCCTTCAAGCTGTTTACCAGGTCCCGGTAGTCCTTGTTCTTGTTTCGGAATTTTGTAACTTCTATCGTAAATTCCTCGGATTTTGACGCCAGATAGATGTTTATGTGACGCCCTGTGTAAGACACTTCCAGTCGCGCCAACTCAATGGCGGCGTCCTCGTCAAAATCCCGCTTCGAGAGTCTGCGTTTTGTCTTGACTGCCTCCCCCTCTAGGTCCCGATTATATTCGGCTGGATGGCGATGCCGAAAATACTGTCGCATCCCAAAGTATCCTTTAAAAGATTGTCTACACACCGGGTACCTTTTTTCCTCGCCGGTCTTCGGGCGGCAATGGTAATGCTGGTGGCTTTTCAGATTCTGGATTCCATTGAAACGCTTCCCGCACACACACATAATCAAGTCCATCTTCTGGGTCAGAGGGATAAACAGGAAATCTTGTTCACCGTAAATTTAAAAATGTTTTAATAAACCCTGACTAACCAAGGCGCCGCATAGCGGCTTCGCAAGTCGCTGCCAGTCCAACTAATAATGCCTGACGCACAATTTCTACTGCATATATGTATGTACAGTCAAGGCGAACCAAGAATGTTCTTTTCCTCGAACCGTGATTTTCCTATTTTTTTTGTGTTTTTAATATAGGGTTAAGACATATTCTAAACGGAAAATAGCAGCATAATATCCTAACGGGCCTAAAAGGCATAGTAATAAATAAAACCTGTATTAATCACATATTGATGCAAAAGACATCTTTACCAAATTGACCTGACAAGTTCACTTTCGTGTAACACCATCTTAAGTCACTTTTCTGTGAACCTATCATTACTTTATCTAAATAAAAACTAAATGGTTTCCTCTTGAGGTTTCTTTGCAATTTGTTTTACAATATAAAATCTTTAAAACAAACTATACTCAGAAACCGATAGTTTTACATACAAAAGTAAGTGGGTCATGATGTTTTTTGCGTTTAGTATATCTTTTTGTGTGGTTGCTCAATATATTAAAATCAATTCTGTTAAAATAAAAATTTAATTACTTGTAGATTGCAAGAAAATGTGTACATATAATACTAATACACAATATTTTTTTTTGTTTTTAGTGTTCGCTATTGACAAAACTAAAAAAATACGTTACAAAACTTTTGATTTACATTGTATTTATAATTCGTTTTAATGTAATTTTCTATTTATGTAGAATGAGTATGATTAAAGCCTCGTTGTTTTTGAACTGCTGGCATTTATTATAATTTCTGTTTTTCCATGTGCATAACATATTTTTGTGATAATACTGTGCAAGATGCCATCGGTACAAATCATAAAATACAGATGATGTTGACTATCCAATATTACATTTTTCATTCTCTTTACTAACTTGTGGATCATTCGTTTTCATTCGATTCCTCCTGATGTTTCTTTTTCTTTTGTAACTTTTACAAAACCAAAAAGAACACAGGGCATAAAATATTTCTGATCCATTTTGATAAAGTTAAGATAATAAAACTAATAACGAAGAGAAATGTTTAATATAATAAACAGGTTATTAAACTTTATGAAAACAATTGACTTTTTGTAATCTATTCGTTATTTGATTGTGAATTCAGTGTACTTTGGTCAATTGTAGGTACATTACGAAGTAAATTAACAAAGTGAAAAAAAAAATTATAATATGGGTGTTGTTTACAGCACTTGTGCAAGAATGTTATCGATTTTTGTAAATATGTTTTAATAAATCGGTGAAATTCAAGTACATAATAAATGGTAATTATTAAGTTTTTATGAGTGTGTTTTATTTTACATTACATCCTTGATTCGAAAATACGTTTTCCTGAAAAAGTAGCACCGATTATTTGTGCTAACAAAGAGATGAAATGGCTTGAAACAACTATAACCCAAATATATTATGAAGAATACTAATTTATGTATTTTTAATGTATAGCTCATAATTGTATAGAGGTCATCTTAATATTCTACATCATTCGCAGAACAAATACACTACCGATCATATTTATTTGCCCACCCTTAGTTTTAGCCCAAATTATTAAACTATCAAATGTGTACTAAAAATGTATTTATTGTACCAATACAATAGTGTAAAATAAACATAAAATAGGTACATTTTTCTTATATAAAAACTTTATCATTAATTATTATTAAATTTTGCTTTCATCAATGTGCCCACCTTTATTTTGTTGTCCTGTTGAAATACAAAGTTTTCGCCAAGAATCCTTAGTTCTGAAGGAACAGCGTTATTTTTTAAAATTTTCTTGTAGTCTTCTTTTCTTAGGATTCCCTCAATTTTGACGAGATCGCCTACAGATCTTCCACCAAAACACCCCCAAATCATTACTGAACCTCCTCCATGTTTTACGGTAGGCGCAATACATTCTGGCAGTACTCTTTCTCCTGCGGATCTTCTTACGAATATTCGCCTTTTACTACCGAAAAGTTCAAACTTCGATTCATCTGTCCACAACACATTATTCCACTGATCAAAAAAAATGAAACTATTGTCAGTTTGTGCTATACTGTAATATTAAAAGAATAATAGAATGCAGACCTGTTATAAAATTGCTTATCGAAAAAACCAAAAGTTATTTGTGAAGAAATGTTGACTGTACGGAATTGATTGTTCTTACAAGTCAATTATTACGAAGTAATCAAAACTATTCAAACATGGTCAAGAGTAAAAGATAATTATCTCATTTCGTTCATGTTGTTCTGCTACCGTGATTATTTCATATATTGTTAAAACAAAACTGCGTGTATAAAAATGGAGTACATAAGATTGAAGTAGTAGCAACTACTTCAATCTTCAATTCAAACCACTTCAACAGAAGTTTTAAAAACGACGATTTTGAGCATATCTTACAATAAAAAAGATTTGTGCAAGATGGATCCGGTCGATATTTTCACTCCTTCAAATACGTGTTCGTATAGAGATGTAAATAATTTTTGGCGCTTCATGGGGACGAATCATGTTTAATGTTTAACAGACTTACTAGGGATGAAAGGTCAGCTCGTTATTATAATTCTGAATCGGAAAAAAAGAGACAATACACTAACACGTTAAGGGCTGCAGTCTTTCTAAGAAGTTTAAGATCAATTCTGCAAGAAAAACAATGGAAACCATTTTTTCGTAACTGTTAAGAAAATCTTGGTATGAAGAATGGCAGTATACTAGTGGAAGAGTATTATACAGGCGTAATCAATGGTCTTGAAGATTCTATTTTAGTAAAACCTTGTCGATAATTGATAGAATCTTCTGTTGCTTCATGATATACTAGTGCACAAGTTAATGCCTATAGAAGCTATTTGCTTACGAGCTGGAACCGCGTCACTTATATATCTAAAGATCTTCAGCTGTATTAATTCACTTGACGACAGTATTAATCTTCAATCTAATCTGTGCATTATTGACGATTGGTGTACCCACAATCAGATAAAGCTCAACATCGACAAATGTGCTGTTCTCTCTTTTAGCAGAAGTGATACACCGCTTTACTATAACTACAATGTTCGGCAATCCATTACATCCAGAGTACACAACTTCAAGGATCTTGGAGTCTTGTTTGACTCACATCTTATGTTTTCGAAGCATATAAGTAGTATAACTTCATCGTCTTCCAGAGGTCTTAGGTTCCTTATTCGTTCTTGCAGGGGTTTTAGTAGTTTGCACACTTTGAAGATTCTTTATGGTTCTCTTGTCCGGTCCAGATTGGAATATGCTTCAGTTGTGTGGTACCCGCTTTACCATTACCAGCAGTTACTCCTGGAGCGTGTTCAAAAGAGGTTCCTCAAATACTTATCCCACAGGATTGATGGACATTATCCTGTCTTTGGTTCGACGTATGAGGGTCTGTTTGCTAGGCACAATTTTGATTCTCTTGCTATACGCGGGGACAAAGCTAGTGGCGGTTTTCTTTACAAATTAATAAATAATTTTATTGATTCCTCTGTGCTGTTGTCCCAGGTTGATTTCCTCGTGCCTAGTTTTGACACTAGATCATCGGCAACCTTTTTAATGGCTCGGGCAAGAACCAATGTTCTCTACAAGGCTCCATGCCAATGCATTATACAAGGATCCTTTCGCTAATTTGTTAGTTCAGTTTTTCTTTACTATTTTTTTTATTTTTCATTACTATAAGTGTGTATATACCAGGTCGGCTGAAAAGTCCCCAGTCTGACACATAGATGGCGTTACTGTTATTAAATCCATATGTTTTTTAGATAGTGCTAACCTTCAAACGAAACGTGTCAAAATTTGACAGCAATCCGACCATTAGTTACTGAGATATTGCGTTAAGAGTGTACTGCTTTTTGAAGGGAAAAAATACCATTGAAGCAAAAGCATGGCTTGATGAGGAGTTTCCGGACTCTGCGCCAGGAAAATCAACCATAATTGATTGGTATGCTAAGTTTAAACGTGGTGAAATGAGCACCGAAGACGGCGAACGCAGTGGACGACCAAAAGGGGCTGTCACCGACGAAAACATCAAAAAAGTTCGCAAAATCATTTTAAATGACCGTAAAGTAAAGTTGATCGAGATAGCTGACATCCTAAAGATATCAAAGGAACGTGTTGGACACATCGTGCATGAATATTTGGGCATGCGGAAGCTCTGTGCAAAATGGGTGCCGCGCGAGCTCACATTCGATCAAAAACAACAACGAGTTGATGATTCTGAGCTGTGTTTGAAGCTGTTAAATCGTAATAAAACCGAGTTTTTGCGTCGATATGTGACAATGGATGAAACATGGATTCATCACTACACTCCAGAGTCCAATCGATAGTCAGCCGAGTGGACTGCACGCGATGAACCGGCTCCAAAGCGTGGAAAGACGCAACAGTCAGCTGGAAAAGTTATGGCGTCAGTTTTTTGGGATGCGCATGGAATAATTTTCATAGATTACCTTAAAAAGGGCCAGTCCATCAACAGCGACTATTATACAGCGTTATTGGACCGTTTGAAGAACGAAATCGCAAAAAAACGGCCCCATATGAAGAAGAAGAAAGTGCTGTTTCACCAAGACAATGCACCGTGTCACAAATCAATGAAAACAATGGCCAAATTAAGTGAATTGGGTTTCGAATTACTTCCCCATCTATCGTACTCTCCAGATGTGGCCCCCAGCGACTATTTCCTGTTTGCAGACCTCAAGAGAATGCTCGCCGGGAAGAAATTTAGCAGGGATGAGGAGGTGATCGCCGAAACTGATGCCTATTTCGAGGCTAAAGACAATTCGTACTACAAAAATGGTATCGAAAAGTTGGAAGAACGCTATAATCGGTGTATCGCCCTCGAAGGCAACTATGTTGAATAATAAAATCGAATTTTGCCAAAAACTGTGTTTTACTATGGTAGACCGGGGACTTTTCAGTTTGACTGTTATGTACATATATATATTTTGAATTCTTATTTTTATTTGTTTCAATTTGTTTCAATATTAATTTTTTTCTTATGAGCATTATGTCCTGTAAATGGTTTATGTAACTTTGGGCATTAAAGATATTATTATCTGGCGATGTTTCGTACCCATTTGTATGGGACATCTTCAGGGCTAAACTACTGCACTGAAACTCAACCTGTAGAAGCTTTTTCTTTTTATCTTTATGCCTAGCCCGCAATTATAAAAATATCCCCTTTTGTTATTTGAACTTTATGAGGCCAAACCAGTAGAAGTAAATGCTAAAATTGAAGTGATAATGGTTGACATATGATAATTGTTTGTCTGTAACTTTTGTACGAGTTTATAAGTTAAACTCACGCAGACGCAACTACAATACTTTTATTGTAAATATATCATGCTGAAAAGTCGGTTTCTCCTTTAAGAGTTGGACAATCATATTAGTTTTCTTTAAAGCTAGGAAGATTATTTTTTGTCTTTCATAGTAAATAAATTCCTAAAGAAAACATGAACATAAGATTATATACAAATAAGTAGTTTTCGAAAGAATTTATTTTGAACTTTCGTGATGAAATTGGTATAAGAAATGATATCCTAAAGAATTAAACTGCTACAAATCCACCGTCAACAGGCAAACAAGTTCCGCATATCATGGACGAACGGTTGCTTAATAGATACAGGACAGCATCTACAACTTCATTCACTTCACCAAATCTGTAAACAAGGAAAAAGTATACAATAGCTTCTAAAATATCAGCATCAATAATTTCTTTCACAAAACTATAGTTAATTTTGATGGACTCTGTGGTTGATTAACTTAATCACTTAAGGTTGATATATAACCCCTTTCCACATTAATTTTCGTATTCTGTATACGTTTCCGACAACTAAGTTGTCATCAACAGCAAATAATTAAACAGTGTCGCACCTGGAAAACTACAGTAGAAGCTCGCGCGCAACAAATTACGTATACGATCTGTACCGTCGAAGGCCAAAACGCACACTGTGGTTTTCGACGGTACAGATCATGGAATTTGTATCATGCGGGCTTTTGCCGTAGTTTTCCAGGTGCGACACTGTTTAATTATCCCCACCTGTTACATATATATCTCAATCATCCACTCTGTAACGGACTATTTCTATTACGCGAAATGAGTTCGATTAAGAAACTGAATTTTGGAAGACAACAACTTTCGGAAGGTTCTTCACAAGACATACACATCAATATGATCTACGCCTTCATATCCTTCAACAGCTTAATTACAAAGTTAATTAGAAGGTAATGAGTTATTATTACGCTCGTCGAACAACTTAAGGTTTTTAAATGTCGGCATTCACGTCAAACGGCCTCATTCACATCATACGAAAGCCTCAAAAAAAACTCCGAGTAAAAGGCTCCGGCAGTATAAGGTAGTAACTTGCCACTGAGCTATCAGCCGCTTTTATATCTGAATATACGATTATTAGTTTTCAGTTTCAATTTTAAGATTTTATTTTGATTTCCCTTCTATATCGACATTCCCTAATTTTTATATACGAGGGAGCGTTTTTATATTCGCGGAATGGGGGACAAGGGGTGGAAATAAAAAAACCAAATTATTTTTCTTTTCCAATATATTCACCTTCAAGACGGATACATTTTTCACATCTTTCAATTAATTTATTTATACCCTCATAAAAAAATGATTTCTCTTTATCTGAAAAATACGCCGAAACTGCCTCCTTGGGGCCAGGTCTGGGCTGTAGGGTGGGTGATTCACAATTTCGAAGCCCACCTTATACAGGGCAGCTAACGCAACGCGGCTCTTGTGGACAGGCGCGTTGTCGTGCAAAAGCAGAACACCTTTTGTCAATTTTCCCCGTCTTTTCTCTTTAATGGCTTCTTTTAGTCGCTCTAATATTGAAGCGTAATATTCTCCGGTTATAGAAACACCTTTATCTTTATAATCAATCAACAATATTCCTTCCGAGTCCCAAAATACCGTTGCCATGAGTTTCCCAGCTGATTGTGACACTTTAAATTTCTTGGTGTCTCTGTGCCCTTTTTATGCCACTGCATGGAGTCTTGTTTGGACTCAGGCTCATATTGATGAACCCAAGTTTCGTCTCCAGTAACAATTCCACTCAATACACCATCCTTGTCTTCATTACGGAGGTCCAAAAATGCACGCGAACACTCTACGCGCTGTTGTTTTTGCGGCGGCGTGAGCATTCTCGGCACCCATCTTGCGCTGACCTTAGACATGCCGAGATGATCGTGTAGGATTTTAAAAATTGTTGTATCGGATACTCCAACCATTTCTGCGAGTTGTTTCTTCTTTACTCGAGCATCTTTGAGTACAATTTGTTCAACTTTTTGGATAAGTGCTGGCGTGGTCACCTCAATGCTCCTGCCCGGCCTCGGGTCGTCTTCAAGGGATTCCCTTCTTGTTTAAATAAACTATGCCACTTGTACACCATGGTTTTTCCTGGACAAGAGTCGCCGTAAACCAATGACATCTCATTCATTATGGTCGCGACTGATTTTCCTTACCTGGTAAGGAACTTTATAACGGCACGATATTCGATTTTTTCCATATTTCACTTTTCACTCCTGATTATGTTACTTGGTTGACGATAGCTCAAAGACTAACTGTCTAATAACAATGAAACTTCGTATTTATACTAATCATGAGTCGCTGCACAGGCCACGTCCCCCTTGCGCCTACTCACCCCTCTACAACCCGCTCATTCGGCGAATATAAAAACGCTCCCTCGTACAAGTATATGTAGTTCAACGTAAAAATGCCAATAAGAAAATTATAATTCATTTGTTTCCTTTGTTGCATTGCTATCCGAGAAAGATAATACTATCTTAAGAGAATATAATACACTACAACGCGAGTCTTTACACTTACTCAATTAGAATGCATTGCTTATATTTAAATTTCACAATAAATTCCCTCACTTACCGCCTTAAAGGTATTTTGGCGAGCATCGGATCCGCTTTAGCAGGATCGGACCATCCAAGTTTTCCCATCGCTGTCATAATTACTGTGGGGTTGACACTGTTAACGCGAATATTATGGGGACCAAGTTCTAAAGCTGCCGCTCTTGTAAACGCATCTACAGCCCCCTTAGTAGCGCAGTATACAGTATGATCTTGTAATCCAGCCATCGAAGCTTGGGATGATACATTGACTATTGAACCAGGAGCTTTTCTTGCCAAAAGATTCTTCGCCACGATTTGCGTTACGTTAATTAGTCCCTTAACATTAATATCAAACAATCTGTAAAATTTATTCAGTATAGAATATAAACAAAATTATTTCGGAGCCTGTTGATAAGTGAACTATGTTTATGAAGCTATTAGTTGTAGAACATTGAGCAACTACGTTGTTATCATCAGTAAGTAGTACGTAATATTCTAATTAAGTCATAAGTAAATATTTATTAATGTCAGGAGTATTCTTTTATTTAAAACGTTTAAAATATATAAGTCATATTGCAAGCAATGCTTCGATATCACTCGCTTTTAGTTTTAGTTAAGAAATAATTACACATCATTCGTTAAATTTCAAAATATTTTATCTGTCTCCTGCTAAATGTATGAAGTCTTAGGCAACTACTTTGCGCAGTTAACAGTAAGTATACTAGTAAATACGCCGGGTTTGTCCTTCCCAGCAGAGTCGCCGAATATGTGGGAATACATGTAGCCAATGAAAGCTGATAACATTGTTTAGGAAGGTAAGTGTTTTATAGTATCTTATAATTAGCACATTGTAGCATTACGTTGGCGTGTATGTATGTACGTGCACGTACGTATATATATATATATATATATATATATATAACACAACGCTTGTTTGTTATCTAATTTAATCGTACTACAATTAATGTATTTAATAGGTCTGTTTAGGTGACAATGTGCCAGTCTGTTTATAAATTACAACTTCGAAGCAAGTGCTTATTGTTACTTTCTTGCTTAGAATTATTTTATGTTATTTGAATTACTACGAAGCGACGAAGGTGACGACTCTGATAGGAAGACGAAACTGGCGTTTATAATGATAAATACATTTTCTTACTTATCGACTTCATCTTCGGTCACATCAGTTAGTGGTGTCAGTATAGCTAATCCTGCGTTATTAACCAAAAGATCTATGGGACCAATATCACTTAATGCTTCTTTAGTTGCCTTCCAGTCTGTTAAGTCAACAGCGACTATTTGGATCGATGGCACCTCTTTCTGCAGAGAAGCTAAATATTTCTTTAGACTTTTTCTTTTCTAATTTAATTACATATTTACCTAAGAGATATTTTGATCTGCTCGCCGCAATTACTTCTGCTCCACATAATGCTAGTTGCTTGACGATTTCTCGACCAATGCCTAGAATTATAGTAGAAATATTGGAAATGTATTAATACTACGTTTACAGTACATTTTAAATAATATTAGGATATTGATAAGATGTAAACAGTATTAGTTTGATGTGGCGATAAGACTTTTAAACAATATTAAATGACCCTAAATACATTAAACTGACAGAATTTTTGAAAGGCAAACGTAGTAACTATAATAGGTATTAGAAGCATGGCAAAATGAAAAACTTAGTAAAAACGTAAATTGGTATACGATAGTAATACGAAAGATGTTAAAAATAGGAGATCGACGTAAATCCAGATAAGGAAGTATTGCTTCAGAATATACTAACGCCTGACAGTATGCGAGTTCTTTTTTATAATCTATCTAGCCATGGAAACAAAGCCCTATTTTGGTAACTTTGTTATGTCAAGCTCTTGTTTGGCGCTCAAATCGTAGTTTTTAGTATTGTTAGAATTAATTTCACAAAGTGCTATTTAAGAAACTGATTATTTCAATGGTATTACTTCATAGTATTTTTCCAAGTAAATTGTATACGAGGGTACTTTGACAAGTAGTGAGAATGGAAAAGAAAAACGAATTTTTTAAATACAAAATAATTTTTATTTTTTAATATATTCTCCTAAAAGAGCAATACATTTATTCCAACGGTGCTCCAATGCCCTTATGCCATCTCTAAAATACGATTCCGGAAAGCTTGCAAAATCATTTACGAAGATGATAAGCTCGGCGTTAGATGAACATTTCTTTCCACCTAGTGCCGTTTTCAATTTTGGAAAAAGGTGCAAGTCGGAAGGGGCTAGATCCGGCGAATAAGGCGCATGCGGTACTAATTGGAAATGCAACTCGTGGATTTCAGACATCGCAACTGTGCTGGTATGCGAGGGAGCGTTGTCTTGGTGAAACAGAATCTTTTTCTTTGCCATTCCTGGCCGTTTAGCACGAATCTCAACATTTAATTTTTGTAGAAGTTCTGCATAATATTGTCCGTTTATTGTGGCACCTTTCTGAAGGTAATCAATGAGCAAAATGCCCTTTGAATCCCAAAAAATTGATGCCATCACCTTGTTTGTCGATAAAGTGGTTTTCGCTTTCTTTGGAGGTGCAGAACCACGTTCTAACCATTGTTTCGACTGTTGTTTAGTTTCGGGTGTACTGTAGTGTATCCAAGTTTCATCGCAAGTAACAAATCGCCTACAAAAATGAACCGGATTTCGCTTATAAAGGTCCAAACACTCACTGGAAATGCGCAAACGAGTGAACTTTTCGTCAGTCGTAAGCAATCGCAGCACCCATCTTGCCGAAAGCTTGGAAAGGCCCAATTCTTTCGTTAAAATGTGGTGTACGCGTTCTGTTGAAATGTTTATCATGTCTGCTATCTCTCTCACTTTGAGTTGTCGATCTTGCGTAATAATATTATGGATTTTTATAATCATTTCCTTAGAAGTTACGATTTTGGGTGCTCCAGAGCGCGCTTCATCAACACAGCTTGTTCTACCACGTTTAAATTCATTTACCCATCTACTTATTGTGGCGGATGATGGAGCAGATTCACCTAATGTTTCCCGTACCTCATCTTTTATTTCGGTAGCTTTCATACCCTTAATTACGAAGTATTTAATCACCGCACGATACTCTGCTTTTTCCATTTTAACAAAACGACGTGTTGCTTCTTTTTCAATCAGCTGTCAAAAATAAACTAATCAATTGATTTATCTAAATATCGGAATGTAAACATATAAATAGGCAACCTAAATTACAGTGCATTTGTTTTACCAATTAGAGCGCCACCTATGTGTCATTCTCACTACTTGTCAAACTATCCTCGTACAGTCTGAAAAATCGAATATTTTTTTAATTGTCCTGGGCTTATCATTTAAGAAGCACTATACTTCTGTGGACAAGAGGGCATCGCGTGTTCATGACACTTCACTGTTAGGCATCATAGTGACGTTCCAAACCGTAATACAGTGTTCAAACTGAGCTGAAAATTTCCAATTTACCGAAATCTCCCAGAAAACACTAAGTGTTCAGGCTCCAGAAAAGAGGCTTTACCTATAACACATAGCCAGGCTAATTTTAAATAAGTATTTAAAATTCCACATTTATAAGTGACTATTCATAAGTTGCAAGATGCAAATTGTCAATAATGCTCTTGTTTTTTTGTCAGTATTCATAATTCTAGAAGAAAATGGCAACGCAATAATGGGGAGGAGCAATGAAGACTAATTTTATTTTAACGGAATCGTTAATAAACACAGTTGCTGTTATTGGGTCCTTGGAAACACGTTTGCACCAACGACCGCTGCACAATTCCAAGGCGACGACGTGGTGCACTATTTTTCGACGCGTTATTATTGGGTCGCACCGCGTTCAAAAGAACAGGGTAACTATTATAGTTCCTTCGGTTAGTTATGTCTCAATTATTGAGAATTCTTTCATTTTCGTAGTAGAAAGTGCATTAACTAGACGGAAATTATTCATCTCCAAACACTTCCCGACAGCTACATTATTCTAGAAACTGCTGCAGAATATATGAAAGAAGGTACTTGGTAAAGAAATGTGGTTCTAACAAGATGGAATCACTTCTGATGCTGCTGACAACTAATCGCTTGAGCTAATTTCTCGATTCAATGATGTCGGGTGTCCAGAGAATTCAATACCTGCGACTTTTTTTGGTGGGACTCTCAAAACACATGTAGACGAACTGAGACTGCTTACGAATAGATGCGTATTTACGGATTATTTTATGCGTAATTACGAATCTGTGAAATGTAACCTTAACAAAAAACATCTCATAAACGTAAATCAGTTTGATGTTCTTGATTTTTTGCATATAATACGCGAACAACCTAACTTAAACTTTATTCGTATCGTAACGTAGAAGCGATTCATAATTATAGAATTCGCTTTCTATTGGTGTATTTTGTGATACGTATACTCATTTATAAGCATCTACTTGAAAAGAAGTGGCTCATATAGATGTTAATGAGGCGTGGATCAAGATTTTTTTACACAGCATACTTCATTCTACAAACAAGACGCTTGGCATTTATTGGTTGTTCTTTCAGGAATGAAATGGCATTGATGTATCTATACTCTGATACAAA
Organism: Dermolepida albohirtum; assembly: GCA_031893035.1. NCBI lineage: Eukaryota > Metazoa > Arthropoda > Insecta > Coleoptera > Scarabaeidae > Dermolepida > Dermolepida albohirtum. The sequence continues at coordinate 26,732 of JAVIWB010001128.1, read as the reverse complement.
TAAAATATTTTAAACTAAATAAACGAATACTGGGTATTACAGTCATCCGATTTTTTTTTTGACACACCCTGTATTATTTAACCTATTTTTTATTAAAACTTTTTACTTTTGTTTGTCCAATATATTACCTATTTAGGAAAAAAATACACTGAAACTCTTTATACAGTATATACACATATCTCACATAAAAAAACTACGTAAAGTACGTGTTACGAGTTACGTAACATGTGCCTTGTTTTGCAGTTTGATGTACATATGAAATACACACTACAAACATTTGAAGACGACAGAAAAAGTTGATGAATTTAAGCAAAACATAATAGTGCTTATGTATGTGTATTTTTGTTTTGACATTGCAATATGTCTTGTATAATTTAATAGTTAAGGTTATGTTGTATAAACAATAGAAATAAAGTAAGGTTAAGTGTAGAAATATATAACGTAAACTGTATATAAATATGTACCTTGACTAGCACCGGTAACCAGAGCTCGTTTGCCGTTGAAAGAAATCTCCATTTTACGAACTGATCTTTGCAACACGTTCTAGAGTGAATTTAATATTGCCAAACTAAACAATTTTATCAATGTATTAGGATTATATTTAACAAGGTCATAAAAGGATAAGACAGCTATAAACAAAGTTTGAGCAATAACTAATAGCAGCTGATATTTCTATTTACTCAATACACGAGTACGACCGTGTTGGCCGTTTATAATTCTGATGTTAATTGAAGTTATTATATGTCTAATAATAAAAGTAATAAAGAATGATAAAGAGCAATAAATTATTTTTTTAAATCATATTAATATTTTTGGTTCATTTTCTTTTTCCTGAAAATGAATAGATGTGATAGTGGATCATTTGTCTATGAATTATTCGAATTGGAGAATATTTTTTGATATGAATAGAAAAAATTTCAACGATTTCTAAGCTACAACTTGAATTTTGAAGAATTGTGTTTTATCGATAAAATCATACTGCACAAAACGCTAATTGTAGTGCAATTGAATCAGGAATTTATAATTTCTCATTTCTTTTCATTTCCGCCTTTTATATTTGTTAATATACTTATTATTTAATTAATTAATAAATTCAATAAACCAGTCTCCAACAATATTTACTTTTGAATGTAATGCCTACTAGATATTGCTACACAAACAATGCTTTGCATTATACTATTACCTGATGGGTAAGTCAATATTTCCTTAATAATTATTGGTTATTATATGGTGATGTGTAGTATGTACACTACCAGTCATATTTATTTGCCCAACCCAATTTTATGCGTTTCCTGAAATACGGATTATCTTTCGAAAAATCCGTATTATAATTATTCAACAATATTATTAGTTGAAGTAATTCCATATGAATTTCTACGAAAATCTTAAATTGTTTATGATATATCGTAAAGGTGTCATAAATTGGAAAAATACCATAAATATTATATAGGCTAATCCCTTCAGTATTAACAGTTTTACCTGCATTTCCGAAACGTATTACCAATATTGTGTTATTGTACTAACTAATTACAATATTAGGATGTGTTATTCAAAAAGGAAAATAAATTTTATGTCAGTCATCGTTCATCTTTTGTTGCGAAAACAGTGAAATAGAGAGTTATTGTCAATATTTTAATGCAATGCCGAAGACGAAGGAATTATCTGTTGAAATGCGTGCTATGATAATTGCTTATCATCGTTCGGGTAAAAGTCATCGCGAAATTGCAAAAGAATTACAATTAAATCGCAGAACCGTTGATTATAACTTTAAAAATTTGTAGAAATTGGTACATTTTCCAACAAATGAAGATCTAGACGACGCAAAGCGACGACATCTGCAGATGACCGGCATCTAATACGGATAAGTAGAGGCGATAGACGAAAAACAGCACCAGAAATTGCTGCTGAAATGAATAGAGCGCGTGCTAAACCAATTAGTGTGTCCACGGTACAGAGAAGGTTAAGGCAAGCGGGTTTATACGAAAAAATTGTTCTGCGAAAACCACTACTACGAAAGCAAAACAAGATAAAACGACTAAATTGGGCTAAAGAACATAAGAATTGGACGATTGATCAGTGGAATAATGTGTTGTGGACAAACGAATCGAAGTTTGAACTTTTCGATAGTAAAAGGCGAATATTCGTAAGAAGATCCGCAGGAGAAAGAGTACGGCCACAATGTATTGCGCCTACTGTAAAACATGGAGGAAGTTCAGTAATGATTTGGGGATGTTTTGGTGGAAGATCTGTAGGCGATCTCGTCAAAATTGAGGGAACCCTAAGAAAAGAAGGCTACAAGGAAATTTTAGAAAATAACGCTGTTTCTTCAGGACTAAGGATTCTTGGCGAAAACTTTGTATTTCAACAGGACAACGATCCGAAACACACTTCTAGATTGTGTGGCGATTACTTGCGTCAACTAGAAGAGCAAGGGCAAATCTCTATAATGGTATGGCCAGCTCAAAGTCCTGATCTGAACCCAATAGAGCTTCTTTGGGAAGAATTGGACCGGAAGGTTCGAGAACGTGCTCCATCATCCACCACTGTACTGTGGGAACAACTTCAAGAACCCTGGGCACAAATTACAAAAGATACTCTGCAAAAATTAATTGAAAGGATGCCGCGGTTATGCGCCGCAATTATAAAAAATAAAGGTGGGCACATTGATGAGAGCTTATTGTGGCGGATGATGGAGCAGATTCACCTAATGTTTCCCGTAACTCATCTTTTATTTCGGTAGCTTTCATACCCTTAATTACGAAGTATTTAATCACCGCACGACACTCTGCTTTTTCCAATTTTAACAAAACGACGTGTTGCTTCTTTTTCAATCAGCTGTCCAAAAATAAATTAATCAACCAATTTATCTAAATATCGGAATGTAAACATATAAATAGGCAACCTAAATTACAGTGCATTTGTTTTACCAATTAGAGCACCACCTACTTGTCAAACTATACTCGTAATATGTATTTAAAATATATTATTCATTATAACTGAGACTTGGGCTAATTTACTTACCAGATACCGTATATATTTACGTTGACAAGAGAAAGTAAATATTATTTTATACAAAATATGAAAGCGAAATACTAAAAACATTTAATTAAAGAGAAACATAAAAAATGAGGTAATCCTAAATACCGGATAACGTTTCAATTGCGACTCTTAAATCCTGTTCTGTGTGTTTTTTTGCGGATACCGAGTACACTTAATCAAAATGGACGTGTTCAACACATCGACGAGACATTTTTGTTTTCATTTACAAGATAAAATCCGGTCCCTCGGAAACGTGCTTTAAAAGAAATGAAGAGATATCGCCTAACCGGTAACTGCGTCTTGAATAGAAAATGACTTGATTATACCTGGTAGACTTTTATGCCATAGGCGTGCGTATGTCGTGTGCATTAGGAGAAAATGTTGGCGGGTTTTAGAAAAAAAATATTAAAAAAGTTTCTAATTTTTAGTGTAAATTATTAAAATTTTCTGATGTCATAAATTATGTACGTAACATTATCTTACTTATTATGTAATATAGCATATATGTAGGTCGTGCCTAATACCCCTAATACGACCTAAAGTATTTGTATCATTGTCATAGGCTGTCGTTATATCAACGTGACCCATATTACTATTGTATGAAATTGTATAACGAATTGCCCGGGGAAATAGAATTTATGGAAAATTATTGTGTAATGAAAAATAAATTACATAAATTACTTTACAACATAGAGCCATGTATGATACATTTGAAGAATATCATAACTACGAGGGCAGCCGTTTATATTTCGGGAATAGCAACCAAAAAAAATTTTTCATTATCGAAAATAGTTTTATTGCTTTTAAAAGTATCCTGCTTGAAAATCAATGCACTTTTGCATTCGTTTAAACCAATCCGAAAAGCATTGCTGCCACTGTGAAGGCGGTACCTCCAAAATATGGGTTTAGAGTGCCTCGACTGCCTCTTCCGGCGTAGAAAACCGTTGATCACGAAGTTTATTCTTCACATATGGGAACAAAAAGAAGGCTGTGCGGCAGATGGCTCATCTATTCAATGTTTTGCCCGGTCAAATATTCAATTGTTTGAACCGACCTGTGAGAGCTAGCATTGTCATGGTGGAGAATGATCTGTCGTTTTCGGTTTATTTTCATTATTTCTTCAAAGGCTTTTGGCAAACAAATAGTTGTGTACCATTCCGGATTGACCGTTCTAGAATTCTCTAAAGACACGGTTGCAACGTGACCGATTTTTCCGAAAAACAGGCAACTATTTGTTTTGATGCGCGAATAACTTTTGTTGGTTTTGACTCATCTTGGAATACCCACACAGTCTACTGCTGTTTACTATCGGGCTCATACGTATAGATTCAAGATTCATCACATGTGACTACTTTATAAATGTTCTTTGAAGCGCCGCCATTGTATTTTTTTGTGAATTTCTTGGAAACAATCGACGCGAGTCCTTTTTTGAGCGGATGTCAAATTATGTGGCACCCAACGAGAACATAGCTACTTAACGGCTAAATGTTCATGCAGGATCTTATGCACACTGGTGTTATTAATACCTAGAGATACCTCGATCTCACGGTATGTCACGTGACGGTCTTGCATTATCTATTCAGACACTGCATTAATGTTTTCTGAAACAACAACATTTGTGGGGACGAAATTCGTCGTCCAAAGAACGCCGTCCAAGTTTGAATTCACTATACCAACGATATACTGTAGTTTTCGATGGTACTTCATCACCATATAAAGAATTCAGCTCGTCGATGCATTCTTCGCGAGTTAATTCCATTTTTTTGGCTGACATAAAATTTTCAAGTTACTGTCAACAATAGTTAATTTTTAATATCGAGACCACTAGATTTACATCAAAATAAGACGATATTTGAAATATATTTTAAATACAAAAAAAAGTAATGCGAGAAAATCACAACTGGCAAAACATAATATGATACTAATTCATAAAAAAATATGCCAGTTTGTATCTAGCAAGTCCATCCCTAAGCATGTACAAGAAAGGGTTATTTAGAAAACGAACATTTCGAAATAAAATCCTCCCAATATAATAAATGCCTTATAGTATTAGAGGAGCTATCACCTACACAATTACACGAATTACAATAGTAAAAACAAAAAATCGAAAAACTTGTAGTAAAATGGGAGGCAAGACTCACACCCAAGTAGATCCTACAGTATTAGAAATTTTTGATAACACTAAGAAGATAGAAAAGAACAAAATCTTTTTAGTTAGCCTAAAAAAACAGATTTGTGTTAACACAGCTAAGTTACGAGGTTTACGATATAATGTAAACCTCGTAACTTAGCCTTTACACATGGAAACAAAAGGAAATCTTTGGGTACCATTATTCCAATAGAAGAATAGAGGAATCATTTGACGCAGTTAAAAATGGAATGCACAACCGGTGAACCAAAGAAATATGTTTGTAAAGACAATCTATAATGGAGAAAATTAGTCAGGTAACAACTACAAGTGACACCGGCCATGAAAACCGATAGTAAACCAACGAAGTATGTGTATAAGAAGAACAACAACGGAGAGAATCAGTGTAATAACAAGTCTTGAAGAAGCTGGCAGTATCGATATCAAAACGTTGATGGAAACGATGATAACTTATACTACAAGTAGCATCGGATGTTAAAACCTACGGAACTTTATAATGGAATAAACAGTCTAACACCGAAAGGTTGAATAAAATGTTTTTATGATTATTTTTAACGGATTCGAAAATGCATTAACTGTGGATGCAAATATTTTAAAACATTGTATTTTTTTCAGTATTTTCAACAGAAAAAGGAGAGCTCTCGTAATCAAATTTTAGACAAAATCCAATGTCACTTATTTTCAATAATTGAAAATAAAAACTTGCCCTGTTGCAAAAAAATAATAATTGATCTCTTTATAATATGGAAATTAAATCAATAAATGTACTACCAAAAAGAGTAGTAAATAAAAGACAGTAGATTAGAAACTAGTTGCCTGCTTGTCATCGCAAGTACAAATATCTATTTACATACATGTATATACGAATTTAAATCGGTTCTGGAAATGACATTTTATCATTGACAGGTAGAATTAGCAATACATTCTGACACATGCAATCACTTAACAGTCATCAAAAAAAAATCCTCAATACGTATGTTACATAACCATTTAAAATGGATTCATTTCCCATACCTAACATTAAACTACTATTTCCCACACGAATAATAACCCGAAGACGAGTCGCCACTGGATTTTATTTATTAGGATTACTTCGGCACTTCAATTTAAATAATAGAGCAACACCTATATAAAAGAAAATACGAAGAGAAAATCATTTTCAGTTATGCCAAAGGTGTTGACTGTTATACTTCTTTGTAGTTGGGTTCTAATAACTTCATGCAAGAAAAATGAATATACAGATAATGCCATTATCAAGCTTGAACGTGCCGTGCTTTACATGAAGCGAAATAACAAGCTTATGAACGTGGATGCCCTTTTTGGTTTAGTTTTGGCGCAAGGTATGTGAAAGGATAATTATTATGTTTACATGTATGTAGATAAATAGTTTGCATTGCGTGTTTGTCTTTATTTTGTCGAGAATAAAAAATGAATATATCTTCTAGAAATTATAAGAGATTCTTGGCATTGATTAGATGTATAGAAATTCAGTCCAAAAAAGAACTCGTTATCCATATTTCAATATATATCCTGCAGGCAAGTAGTTTGCGACATGCATCGCGTGTTAATCTTTATTTTGTAAAAAGTAAAAACGATACTTTTTATAAATCGTAAGAGGTTCTTAAAGCACCATTTTGAGTAGATATATAGTATAAATATTCTGTTTAAAAAGAACAATATTAGAGTCAGCTATACGTATCCTAATATATGTATATCTCGTAATTTATATTATTGTTATATCGACTTAGTATTTTAAATTTATTTACAGTCCCATCATTACTTTTGTACAAACGGTATTAGGAAAGTTTTGCAATACAGCTTTGTTTATTTAATTTTTTTCAAAGTAATTTCCTGTACACTCAATACACCTCTCCATTCTTCGAAACCAATTTTTAAACCAGTTCTGCCAAGTTTCACTATGGAGTAAAGCACACTCGTTGTCCCATGCCCGCAGAAGATCCTCATCACTGGAAAACCGCCTCCCTTCTAGCTTCATTTTCACATGCGGGAACAGTGTAAAGTCGCAGGGAGCAAGATCTGGACTGTAGGGAGGGTGTTTGAGAAGTTTCAATCCTGTCGTGGTCAAATATTCGGTGCAGGCTTTGGCGCGGTGAGCTGGAGTATTATCGTGATGGACGAATCAGGTGTCCAGTCTTGACTTTGGTCGGAGGTTCTTCATAGATCCAATGACTTTAAGCAGGCACTGTTCAGTATACCACTTAGCTGTGACTGTCTTCTATGTGTCCAAAACGACAAGTTCCACAATTCCATTCGATTTGAAAAATACAGCTATCATTTTCTTCTTTACGGATCGGGATTTTCTGAGAACTACGGGTGTGTCCTCATCATCAAAGACCCAAACTTTGTTTTGAACTTTGTTCGGCACATCGTAATAGTACAGCCAAGTCTCGTCACCTGTCACGATGTTGTTCACATACCAAGATTGTCCCTTATTAAACTTTTTCAGCATCTGACGACACCAGGTCACACGTCGTGTTATCTGCTCTTCAGTCAGTCTATGAGGCACCTAGAGAGAACAAAGTTTCTTCACGTGCAAATGACGATGCAGAATCGAACGATTTGCTGGTGCATTTAGGCCTGAAGTACCCTCTATCTGTTGGTTGGTAGATCACTTGGCTGTCCTCGCCAAGCATTTTCCTCACAGTAGTAACGTTTTTCTCCGTAACTGACGTTCATGGCCTTCCCGGCCTCTCAGCATCCTCCACAGTTAAATTTCCCCTTTGGAATTCTCTATACCACCTGAATATCGTTTTGCGATGTGGACAAACATCACCTAGTGCAAGAGTCATTTCTTCGAAGCACTGGTCTATGTTTAAACCACTCACGAAATTATAACGCAAAACTGCCCTTATCTCATTTCGTGACCACGATGCCATCGCAAGCACTTGACGCTCTCGCTGCTAATGAATAACTTAGCCCATCGACATGGCGCGGCGGCTACTATGCACGTATGAACCTGTCTCAACATGCAGCAACAAGCAGCTTCCTACGATTCATTGTTGTGTCATATTGCAAAACTTTCCTAGTACCCTTTGTATTAAAAATTATGTTCTCAAAAGTTCATTTCATATGGCACAACCCAATGGTATGCAGTAAATTAAGATTGTTTTTAATAGCTTTTATTCTTTTAAAAATCTCGAAAGTATGCGGCATTGGACTGTGTCCAGCATTTTAGCTATCAATTGATGTCTATACTGAAAAAAAAAGTACGATTACAAAAGACCTAAACTATTTTCTTAAGTAAAAGATTAAAAGTTACATTCGTTGTCTATAATTTCAAAATATTAGGATAATGTTTCTCATAGCAGATGATACTCGCGTATTCCTTTAATGGAAGTAATCAATGTTATATTTTCAGCCAATTTGCAAATGTTACTAGAAGAAGGTATTCCAAATGCATATCGAGCAAAAGTTAAATTATTGGAATACATGGCTAATGAAACTTCCCATCAGATTCAACCAAATTTGGAGCGAAACTTCAAAAATCTTCTATGTTAGCATACATTTTACATACTTTATAGCAAATTTTACAATGTTAAACGTTACAGTTTCGCATACTATTCTAATCGTAGAAGCATGGAAGAAATCTATAGCATTTGGTTCGATACCATTAAACATGGCTTATTTCCGCAAAAGCTTTTTCACCAATGTAAATTCAATAAGTAAATATCTGCGTTTTCTACAAAAGAGTGATGTTACAGAGGCAGAATCTGATGATTGTTTGATTGAGCTGTTGGAACAGCAGAGGTTTTGCTGTAAGGAGCATAAATGCAACGCCAGTACCGTCTGCCAAAAGCTCATAATAAGAAATCTGGAAAATATCGAACCAGCTTATGGAGTAACGCACAGGTATTGGTGAATTTAGATCTAATTATTATTCAAATAACCAATGATCTTTTTCTAGTCTGTTGTACTTCCAAATAGCGAGGTCTCAAAGATGTCGACTGAATGAGGAAATGTTAAATAAACGCATTAAAGACTATTGTTCGTATATCTTTTGGGAAGCTAATACTAATTATAAATTCGGTTTTCCCCCACAACTAGACGATCTATTTTTGGAGCAAGGTACTTATATATTTCAGAAGCAATATATCGGGTTTTTCAATAAAGACATAACAACTTTCTATTTAAATAAAGTACAGAATAATTGAGATACTGGGCTGAAATTTATTCACATGTTACATTTAACTATGGAATTTGATCTCGTTCATATGACCACCGCGAGCACGTTTGCAGCAATCGATTCTTTGGAGACAGTTTTCCACCACTCACTTCACACATATCGGTCAAACGTTGGCAATTTCGCGTTCGATATTGTCTTTGAGTTCCTCTAGCGTTGTTGGCTTGTTAGCATAAATTAACGACTTAAGGTAACCCCGTAAAAAAATCCGACGGCGTTAAATCGCATGAACTAGGTGATCACTCGACCGGACTATTCCTCGAGACTACATGGTTACCGAACTTCTCCAATAAATCAATTGTTTAACCAGAGCGTGACATGTGCCATCATCTTGTTGGAATCGCATATCATCACTGATATGCTAGAATTAGGACTCGACAACACTGTCAAGTCCGCCTAATTCTGGCGAAAAATAGTCTTCCGACATGGCGCAATAGCGAACTACATTGACCGTAACATGACAATTATTTTCATCGACGAAAAAATACGGTCCAATCACACCTCCGGCATAAAATCCACACCATGCAGTCTCTTTTTGTGGGCGTAATGGAGTCTCTTGAAGCACATGTTGGTTTATTGGTGTCCAATAACGTATATTTTGCTCATTGACGAATCCGTTAAGACAAAAATGAGCTTCATGGCTGAAGACGCTTTTTCGATGTAATTCAGGATTTTCTTCAAACTTAAGCAGAACCCCGTCGGAGAAGTTTCGGCGCTTCAAATGATCAAGAGGCTCCAGTTCTTGAGTTAATTTGAACTTGTAAGTGTGTAAGCCAAGATTTTTAGGCAAAATATGCCTCGATGTGGTTTGAGAGATTCCCAATTCCTGTGAACGGCGTGGAATAAACTTACGGCTGCGATATTTTCGGTACTTCGACCGGTTCGTTGCCTTATTGGCATAGAAACACCCAATAGTGAATATTTTAACTTCAATTTATCCACTATAGCACGCACAGCCTGTTGGTGGGACGATTATTACGACCGAAAATTGGAGTAAGCGCTCTTAAAGTTGCGACCGCTGAGTCAGAATTGCCGTAACAATTTTTAAAAATTTGCAAACGTTGCTCGTTCGTGAACTTCATAGTAAAAATGCTAACCTTCGACTAACGTTTTGACGTTGACAGATCATGAAAAACGTTCAAGCGTGCATTCGTATTAAAAAACAAAGTTGTTATGTTCCTATTAGAAAACCCGTTATATAAATGTATCGTATTTCCCAAAATCAATGTCATTTAATCTTATCAAAATCAGATCTTAGTTTGTACATGTACATAAGTGATAATGAACATTCATATTTGTTTAAATTATTGTATTTCCTTCTACAAGAAGAGAAGAGAAAGTTTAACAGATGGAAGATGTCACATCCTAAAGTAGTCTCAATATCAAACGCATGTAATAAAATACTATCACGAGAGAGTTCTCTTGCACTGCTGTAGTACAACACAGACGAATATTTGGCTCCCATATCTTCACATACCCTACCTTCAGCGGACGAGTTTTTATAAAATTGACTACATTCGCTATACATTTGAAGACCATTCTCATTGCACTTTGGACGAGCGTAACTGGCGTGTCATAATCTTATGTGGACACCAACAACGACCAATTTTGGAAGTAAGTTTCCTAGTTACTGGACCAAGTCGAGCATTTTTGGTCAAAGGGATGTAAATATCTCGGAAATAAAAAAGATAGAAATTTTCGGTTTGGACGAGCGTAACTAGCGTGCCATGATAGCACTAATATTTAAGTACTTCTTCGTACTGATTATATACGTACGTAATGGTAAATGTATGTATAATTAGCAGGTGGTTATAATTTGAATGAAGACAAGTTTAATGTTAACTAGAAGGAAAAGAATAATACTACCTACTTTGCTTAAACCGTTTCATTTGTATACGTATCTCCGCAAAAGCTGATAAAGTATTGTTTATTTGAATAATATGAAAACATACACGTGGGCAAACACTTATGGCCAGCAGTATAAATGCTAATTAATAAAGGGATCAGTAGAAAAAATTTTTTTTCAGAAACAGAAATAGACACTAGAGAAACGACCGCTTCTGAAAATAAGTTTCGATATTACAGACCAAATTGAGTATTTTTGGGACTAAGGGATGTAAATACCTCGGGAACGAAAAAAGTTAGAGTTGTGGCTTGAATAAACGCAACTTTGTCACGATGTACAAGTGAACATAAAAAATGAGCACTTTTGAGAGTAAATTTCGGAATTACAGGATCCTATTGAGCATTTTTAATAAAAAATACAAATATATCAGGAATGAAAGGAAAGAGTTTCGGTTTGAACAAGATTAACTAACGTTTCATGGTGCATAAGTGGACATCAAAAAACGATCGTTTTTGATTAAAAAGACGCGAATATCTAGGGGAAAGAAAGAGATAGAGAGTTCCGGTTTGGACAACCGTAATTGGCGTGTCGTGATGCATAAGTGAACAGCAAAAAAAAATTACCACTTTTAAAAGTAAGTTTCGGAGTTACCAGGTCAAGTTGAGCATTGAGGAATGTGAATGTCTCACGAACAAAAAGAGAGAAAGAGTTTTGGTTTAGACGAGCGTAACTGACGTGTCATGATTCATAAATGGACACCGAATGTCTTGAGTCTTCCTTCCTGCAGAGACATTTACTTTTGCAATATTCCGCTCCTATGAAGACGCCGTGGTCCACATTGTACTACGGCACAAAATTTGGAAACCGCTGCCGTAAGTCATTGGTTTTATTTTGAGTCCCACCTCCCATCAAATCTTCGTAAGTGGTTTGATCGTTGTTAATAACTTCTTCTCGGTTAACAGGCTGGAACAGCGTCTTTTGTACTACTGAAACTGTTTCAATGCAGCACCGCCAAGAACAACGCCAGTCCTGAAAATCTATTTTTGCAAGAGTAAATGAATCGCTATTAAGTGAAATAACAGTTCCAAAGACATTATTCTAACTGGGAAGTCAAGAAGAAACTATAAATTTGCATTTACTTAGTTGGGAAATAGTATTCTAGACTTCTGACGTAGTGCGAATTAAAAGTACATTTTTAAAGAATAAAACGTTCAAATTCTTCTTAAATTAATTTTCGCGTTTCTCTTTTTTAGTTACCTTATGCGGTTACGAAGGTTTCACTGAATTTTTGAAAGACGACTTCATCGAGCACGTTCTGTCACTTCAAGGAGATGATGGTTGTTTCAAATTAGATACGGAAACGTATAGAAGTAAAAGGGAAACGAATTTGCTAGACCATGGTTGTGCAGATCACACAACGGGATTAGGGGTATCTGCTTTATCAATTATACTGCGTTATCAGTTGACGAGCGTTTAAAAGGATTATTTGCTTACGTAGATATCACATGTTTGCTCTAGTAACATGCATTGTACCGGCGATATTTGTAATGCGCTACCCTTTTTAATTAAATAGGAAATATATTAATCCACGAATGTAGTGTTTCATTTTATCTGATATTTTTACAAAATTTTGATATACTACTTAATAAGATACGGTTAATGAAACCATATCGCTTATGCTTTTGTCAATACAGATACGCTTTTACTCATTATTTTTTTTATATTTATACTGCTACAATTGAAATGTATTAATAATTTGGCTGTCGATGAGGTAACATGAGGTCACAGCTACTCTTAATATTGCCGTTATTAGTTGGCCCAATAGTAGGCGATAATAGAAGTGATGACGCGAAAATGGAATTGAAAGAGATATTTTTTTCGATTCAGAATTTGTTAAATTTTCTTGAGAAGTATTTTTATCAAATGAACATAGATGGTGTATTAGGAATTACTTTAGCAGAGGGTAAGTTTAAATTATTAATAATTTGTATTCAAACCGCGTACAGTCAGTCACGAAAATTTTCGTACACCCCGTGAACGTCGATATCGAACTAATTCTTAATTTATGGCTTACAATATCGAAACATTAAGTGTACGAAACCTTTTGTCACATTAAATGTTAGAATATTTAACAAATTCTTTTGTAGTTGTAAATAATTAACAGTTTTCATATTATTAATAGGGGTTTTAAAGTTTTTAACGTTGTTAAATGGCAGTAAATATACTTTAATAATTATTTAATATTAACATTCACGGGATATAAAAAAAATTGCGTATATACAAAGGGTACTAGGAAAGCTTTGTTTATTTAATTTTTTTCAAAGTAATTTCCTCTACACTCAATACACCTCTCCATCCTCCGAAACCAATCTTCAAACCAGTTCTGCTAAGTTTCACTAGGGAGTAAATCACACTCGTTGTCCCAAGCCCGCAGAAGGTCCTCATCACTGGAAAACCGCCTCACTTTTAGTTTCATTTCCACATGCGGGAACAGTGCAAAGTCGCAGGGAGCAAGATCTGGACTGTAGGGAGGGTGCTCGAGAAGTTTCAATCCTGTCGTGATCAAATATTCGGTGCAGGCTTTGGCGCGGTGAGCTGGAGCATTATCATCATGGAGGAATCAGGTGTCCATTCTTGAATTTGGCCGCAGGTTCTTCATAGATCTAATGACTTTAAGCAGGCACTGCTGTCTTCTATGTGTCCAAAACGACTCATTCCACAATTCCACTCGATTTGAAAAATACAGCTATCATTTTCTTCTTTACAAATCGGGATTTTCTGACAACTACGGGTGTGTCCTTATCATCAAAGACCCAAACTTTGTTTTCAGCTTTGATCGGCACGTCGTAATAGTACAGTCTCTCTCGTCACCTGTCACGATGTTGTTCACATAACCGACATTGTCCCTTATTAAACTTTTTTAGCATCTCTCGGCACCAAGTCACACGTTGTGTCGTCTGCTCTTCGGTCAGTTGATGCGGCACCCAGAGAGAACAAAGTTTCTTCACGTGCAAATGATCATGCAGAATCGAACGAATTGCTAGTGAATTTAGGCCCGAAATACCCTCTATCTGCTGATAGGTCACTAGTCTATCCTCGCCAAGTATTTTCCTCACAGTAGTAACGTCTTCCTCCGTAACTGACGTTCGTGGCCTTCCCGCCCTTTCAACATCCTCCACGGTTAAATTTCCCCTTTGGAATTCTCTATACTACCTGAATATCGTTGTGCGATGTGGACAAACATCACCTAGTGCAAGAGTCATTTCTTCAAAGCACTGGTCTATGTTTAAACCACGCACGAAATTATAACGCAAAACTGCCCTTATCTCATTTTGTGACCACGATGCCATCGCAAGCACTTTACACTCTCACTGCTAATGAATAACTGGACCCATCGACATGGCGCGGCGGCTACTATGCAGCAACAAGCAGCTTCCTACGATTCATTGTTGCGTCATATTGCAAAACTTTCCTAGCACCCTTTGTATACTGTAAAATTCAACAGGATTATCATATTCACTTCGACTTGCGCTTCTAAGTTATACGAATTAAGTCAATATTATGCTTACTATTTCTTTATTATTTCCTTTACTATTCCTTTCCAATAATTTACAATATACACAGCATTTTGAAAATATATCAAAGACTTTTAATTTGATCAGTTTTATATATTTTTAGCCCAAATAGAACAAATAATATACCTAAACGATAATGCCGATTACTTCACCATACTTGAAGATATTTTGGATAAATGTCAATATCTTAAACGGAAGATATTACCACTTCTACCAGATGAACCAGAAAAATATAGTTTGTGTAAGTAAAATAAAAGATTTTCTTCATTTAAGATGTTACACCTTAAAAGTATTCTCCACTCAATTGCTTAAAACTGCTGGAAAACCACGATTACATTTTATTCCATAAATTAAAAGACAAATATAATTTTCATATTTTAGTCAAAGATATCCTCCTACAGCCAAATTTTTGGTATCACAAAATGGAATTCGCCAGCGGGAAATTACAAGATCTGGGTGTCTATCAGAATTGGACTTTAGACTACATTTTAAGCAATAAAGAAGCGGTTTTCAACGGTATACACACGGACGTGTGCTTGGTAGAAATTTTAAAGGAAAATTATAAGATTCAGGAATATAAGGATTGTTACATCAGTATCCTCTGTTTAGTTATGATGTTAGGGGATAGAACTGATACAATGTATTTATTGACCCACAGGTAGGTGCATAGATACACCAATCCTCTAAAGTAGAACCTGCCAAATTTTTTCACTTTACGGCATTCTAGGCGCAGAGAATTTATTTTGCGACATATCAAATAAAAATCCCGATATTAAATATATATAATTATGTGCTTTACGATGCGAAACTGAAAAATTCTAATTTTAACCTCTCGTACATCGTATATGTAGTGCAGACATTTTTGAACGAAATTCTATTCTCCGCGTGAGCCTCGAACCCACGATTTCATTCGCTCCGGGAATGTGCCTTAACCCTTAGTTAGTTAATTCGAGTCCTTCTAATGTGCCACAAATTACATTATGGAAACAGTTATTAAATGAAAACCAACGGTAGGTTTTTAATTGCATACAATTATGTGTTTTACGATGTGTGTGGTGGATAAATTTAAGTCCACTGGTTCAGTAAACAATGAACCAACACCCGTACGACGACGAAACGCAAGATCTGCCGAAAGCATGTCCGTGAGAGTGTGCAGGAGAATCTGAGGCAGTCGATTTCGCGTCGCTCACAAGAACTCGACCTTTCGCAAACCACAACTTAGACAACAACATGTATTCGCTGAATGGGCCCTGGAGTAATTGGAAACTGACCCTAATTTTCATCAAAAAATCATCTTCAGCGATGAGGTCCATTTCTGGTTGAATAGCTACGTCAACAAACAAAATTGTCGAATTTGGAACGATACCAATCCACGTAAGATCCACGAGCGTCCAGTGCATCCCGAAAAAGTCACTGTTTGGTGTGGATTTTGGACTGACGGCGTCATCGGTCTATATTTCTTTGAGAACGACGTGGACCAGGCCATCACCGTCAACGGCGAGCGTTATAGGTCGATGATTACCAACTTCTTTTGGCCTGAATTGGACGACATGGACACCAGCGATATGTGGTTTCAACAGGACAGCACTACGTGCCACATAGCTTATGCCACCTTGGACATCCTGCACGAGCGCATGGTCATTTCACGTGGAGGTGATCTGAACTGGCCACCGAGATCGCGTAATTTGACCACGTTAGACTTTTTCTTGTGGTGTTTTTTAAGTCGCGGGTCTATGCGAATAAGCCACAAACCACAGCGGCCCTCAAAGCTAACATAATCCATGCCATCGGTCAAATTCAGTCTGATTTTTGCGCCAGTCATGAAAAATTGGATACTTCGAATGCGCGCCACTGCGAAGCCGCGACGAACATTTGCATGATGTTATATTCCATACATAATGGCATGGATAGACCTTTCAAACGAATACAAAATTTCGATGATGTCTCACACACACTTTGTTTTATTTAAATTTAAAGATAGCTCTTAATGAAAGACTCGTTATGTAAGTACATCGTATGTGTAATGTAGAAATTTTTAGGCATTAAGTATTAGCATAAATGACACATTTGCTCATATTTTTTTTTGCGAAAGTGGTATTAAAATGAAGTTACCTAAATTAAATGAAGATAGAAGATCAAAACATCAAATTGTCTTGTTTTTATTTGATATCCGTTCAACAATATTGTCATACAATAATTTAAATATGTTACATAATCGTTCGTTTTACTACAATTTTAGTGTGTATTTGACCATGAGAAGTTTAGTTTGGTGTTCTTTTATCACAATTTTTTACAAGCGAAATGAATGTTCTTTACATTTATATCTTGTATTCCACCAGTACTAGACAATGAAAGAAAAAATAACATATTTTGTAAAAAATTCTGGTATTTGGTTACGTTTATGATGCCTAGTATTGATATTTATGATTCATTTAGTTAATTTTTAGCTCTGGGCTGTTTTGTATCTTTTGTAATTGAAATAAAAAAAGTATTTCGTTGTGGAACACTTTCATCTCCATTACCTGTTTTATTTAGAATAATTAATAATTTTATTTAGACTCATTACTAATATTTATATAGAACGTTATAATAGTTATTGCTATTCCAATACTACCAACACCTGCACCAATAATCCGAAATCTAACAACAACTTAAAATAATTAATATTTTTTAATTAACTTTTAAAAGGTTATTATATCTTCAAATGGCGCGGCAGACCAAGTGCGTAATGGGAGGCAGCATTAGTGAAGAATTAATACAAAATTATTGCTCGTTAATCTGGAAGGAAGCGAAAACAAATGAGTTCTTGGGTTTCCCCCAACACGACATATTTCTAGAAGGAGGTAAGTCTTTAACATTAAATATTTTCTATTAGTTCTCATAAATATTTCGTTTTACTACTTTTTGCTTAATAAAACAATTTATTCTAATTAACCCATTAACGCCCAAATTAAAACCATGAACATTTTTAATAATTCAATTTTTAATATCAGTTTTAAAACACTTTTCTTAAAATATTATGAAAGGAAAAAACGAAAAAAGAAAATTCAAATTGTGTTTTTAGAGGTGTACTAAGTTTAGTACAATGGGCGCTTAGGAGTGATATTTTGCAAAACATCCTCTTTTCAAACAAAGCGTTTTCAGGCACATATCACATGATGTTTTCACTCGATTTGAGCACATAACACATCTAAGTTGGCTTGGAATTTTTTGAGGGTTGTGGCCATTATTTTTTCTGTCCTCACCTTCAATTCTAGAAGACGTTTGCCTCGATTTTTTTTCCTTTTTGTCGCTAATGTGTACATTATATACACATTCATAATAGGTACGTGGGATTTGTTTGTACTCTTGTTGACTGGTAAAAAGCGTTGCCAGAGTAAAAAACAACATTATATAATTTTTACCTCAACTTTAAGTTGTGTACTATTTATAGTACAGTGGGCGTTAATGGGTTAAGAATGGTTATCTTGAAAAGCATATTATTCTCCTGTTCCTTCGGAAATTTATGCGTGGTAGTAGTTTTTTGAGGGCTATGCTTGAAATCTTAAAAAGCAATGAGCGTTGTTTTATAATAATAATAATAATAATAATAATAATAATAATTTATTGATGTATATGTACATATACACGTCATGGAATAATCATATATAAATAAAAACACAAAAAAGAAAACCTTTGTGGCTCACAATTAATGCGCCACCAAACACGTTAAAACCCGCAAGATCTATACAAAACAAAACACCAGAGTAACAATTAAAACATAAAAACACGAAAGTGGCAATGTCAAAATGTATACTTCAGAAAGTCATTTACTGAATAGAAAACGTTCTCCATCAGCACCCTTTTTATTAATCTTTTGAGACTAATCCATGGTAGGCTCCTAAACCTATAAGGCAAAGCATTGTATGTCTTCACGGCCATGTAATTTGAACTTAGCTGACTTTGTCCAATGCGATGATACGGTATGACCAAACTACTCTGGTTTCGTGTTTCATATTCGTGAAAATCACCATTTTTGCAGAACTTATCTGGCGACTTATGAACAAACCCCAGGCAAGCAAGTATATACAAGGATGGGAGGGTCAGTATTTTGTGCTTTCTGAATCGGTTTACACAACTTGTGGTATTAGATACACCATTAAGGGCTCTGATTGCACTGTTTTGCATCCTGAAAACCGCCTCAGCTGCGCCAGACGCGCCCCACGTCAATAGGCCATACAAGACCCTGCCCTGAAAATCTGCATAGTACACAGTCTTAGCCGCCTCGGGTGTAGCCACTAGTTTCACTCTTCGTATAGAATATATTGCTGATGCCAGATTGCGACACAAGTTATCAATGTGGTACTCCCAAGTCAGGTTGCTCGCAATCAGCAGACCCAGAAACTTAATATTCGCTTTGGGCTTCCCCGCCACTCCCCTTGTTGTTATTGCCAGCTGTTGGGTTTTGTCCTGATTTAATTTCATAAGGTTGCTACTAAACCACTCGCTTGCTTCCCCCAATGCAGTCTCCATATAAGCCTCTGCAACTTCCCTGCACTGGGCACGCACTATTATGGACGTATCATCTGCAAACTGGGTGACTCTACCCACGGTGACATTATGGGGCATATCATTGACATAGATTAGAAACAGAAGAGGCCCCAATATTGACTCCTATGGAACCTCCCGATCAATTGGAGCTGCATCCGAGAGCCAATCATTCCAGTATACCTTCTGTCTTCTGTTTGCCAAATACGAACCGATCAGCTCATTTGCTTGTCCTCTCATTCCATACATGTTTAACTTTCCCAGAAGTATCCCATGGTCCACTGTATCAAAAGCCTTACTCAGGTCGCAACATCCCAGAATTACCGCATCTTTAGCATCGAGAGCATCCGCTATATATTCCAGGACCTCCGTAAATCGCGTTAGTTACTTTATCTCTGACTGCTTGGTTTCTGGATCATATTGAAAACACTACATCTTATCAACAGTGATAATCAGTTTGGAGAAGTTTTCGTCTGTTTTCCAATGTTGTCTTTGTAGTGCTCACTTTGAAACAATTTTTAGTCAGCCTTCGATTCATGCCGTCGTCTTGGCTTTAGATTAAAAAAAATTGTTTTTTTTAAATTAAAATGCGATTAATTTTTGTCTTGACTATTCCAAGTTTCATTTTTACGAATTTTACTCAGAATTTTGTCAAAATTTCACTTTTCCACATTTTCTTTTCTTCGGACACCGTTTCAATTGATCGACCTACAACTGCTCTGCTTTTTTGAATCGTTGATGCTACCTATTTTTGATAAATTTCGTACACACTGGTATGGGACATCTTCAGGGCTCAACTACTGCTACTGTTTTATGCACTGAAAACTGTGCAGTTTTCAGTGCATGTTATTTCAGAATGAGATTACTTACGTACTATTAATTCCTGTTAGTTCTTAATATATTTATAAACTTGAAGAAGATATGTAGATACTGCACTGAATTCGAAAAGTGTTTTTTAAACTGCAAAATAAGTGTTTAAGCATATTTTTCTTACGTTACATTTATGAGAACTATTGGACTCGTCCTTTTTGCAATTTTCATAATGCATTTTATTCATAAGAAAGTGGAAAAAGCCAGTTCACGAACGAGGATATTTCGTAACGAGAATATTGTATAGTTCATAGTTCACATCGTCTTTACATTTTGATAACCTTTGATACATTAAACATTTAAAAATCAATAATTACTTAGACAGTTATTTTTCCTACTGAATAAATGTATAATGTATTATTCTCTTTTTTAATATATTAGTCATTGTTTTCTAACTATAGCTTTTATTGAAAATTATTATTTTCTGCTATTTCATCGTTATTTAAATTCGCAGCAATTAATTAAAAATTTCTGCGCTGGAGATGGACTCGAACCTCTAGATCTGCCGTTTTCTCGACGGCTGCCTTACTTATCAGGCCATCGGGCAGTATAACATCTTTTATTCTTTTGTGTTTAGGTTTTCTGACTAGTAAGAGATAATAAAATACATGGGAGGTTTCCCTCCTTTTCAAGTTATTTAATTGTTCTTCTTTTTTCAATTTAATATATTTTTTTCAGTTGAATATTGTAAATTTACTAAAATACAATTATTTTTAATTTAACAAAATTATGCTGTGCTTCTGTAAGTTGAAACTAATGGAACGTCAGTTCCACGTGTACCAGGTGTACCGGAAAGTCATTGCCGATTTTTCAGACAGATGTCGCTAGGCTTAAGTATGCAATGTTATGATTTGACACATTTGTCATTTTATTTTACTGATATCAAGCTTCAAAACCATACATGTTATATTTTGCGAAAGTAATACCGTCATAGATTTATACCTCTTTGAAAATGTCGAGTTTCGTGCTCGAAAAAGTTTGAAGATGCGAAACTAAAGGAGTTAAGGGATGAAGACCCAACCTAAACTCAAAAACAATTGGCAGAAGTGTTAAATGTGTGCCAAGAGACGATTAGCGACCGATTACGAGCAATGGGAGAAATCCAAAAGTTGGGACAATGGGTGCCACATCAATTGAATGACAGGCAAACGGAAAATCGAAAAATCGTCTGTGAAATATTGCTTCAAAAGTATAATCGAAAACCATTTCCGAATCGAATAGTGGCAGGTGATGAAAAATGGATTTATTTCGGAAACCCTAAGCGCAAAAAATAATGGTTATCACCTGGCGAAGCCGGCCTGTCGAGATGAAATCGTTTTGGTCGCAAAAATTTGGCTATTTCGTTCGCTACCGACAACAAATTATCAATTTGAACCATGCATTGATAGAAAAGCGTCCAGAATAGATCCGAAGACACGGTAAAATGATTTTACAGCACGATAATGCGCGGAAGCGTTGAAAGTACTTGGATGGGACATAATATTGCACCCGCTGTACTCTCCAGACCTTGCCACGGCCGACTATCACCTTTTCGTATCAATGAGGCCCTTACTTGCAGAACAGCATTTCGCCAATTTCGAAGAAATTAGAAAATGACTCGGTGAATAGTTTTGCTCAAAGGATAAACCGTTTCTTTTAGGATGGTATCCATAAATTGCCTGAAAGATGGGCAAGATGTGTAGAATCAAGTAGCCAATACGTTATATAAATAAATATTTCCATTTTCTTGAAAATTATGTAATTTTTTTTACGAAAAAACCGGTAATGACTTTCCGGGACACCTGATAAGTACTCGTATAAGTCACTTTCACACGTGTTAACGTACAGAAACACTCTATAATTTTGTTAATTAAAAGATGTTTGTGTTTTTATAAATTTACAATATTTAACAGGAAAAAATGCTAAAAGGGAAAAAGAAATAAAAACAATTAAATGACTTAAAAAGGAGGAAAAAATCCACGAAACATCGTTAATATAAACTAAATGTTTTATTATCCTCTACTGGTCTCAAAACCCAAACACAAAAGAATAAAAGTTATATAACGCGTGGACGAATATTTAAAGAAATACTTTTTTTATTTCAAAGACTAAGTACTAAAAATGCTTTTAGAACTAACTTTAATGTTATTCAAGTCATATAAAATTATTTATCTATTGCCCCTATAAGAGTTTTTATAATTCCCATATTTAAATAACTTTTGCCTATTTTACTTTCACTTTTTTTTAATAAATAAAGTTCTTTTGCAAGAAAGATTATTATGAAAAATTATACGATTTTATCGTAATTAATTAATTAATATTAAAATAAACAAATTATTATACTACCTTGAGAAAATTAAGTAAATTATTCGATTTTTATTTTATTACTTTCAACCAAAATAGATGGTAAAAATTAATGTGTGACTAATTACGAATTCAGTCAATATCTTTTTACGACTTCTTAATATTTCTTCTAGTTGTCTTATGTGGTATGGAAGGTTTTGAAGAGTTTATGTCGCCCCATTGGAGACACAAAATAAGAAACTGGCAAACAGAATACGGGTGCTATACACCTGAAGACAAGAATTTAGATGAAATTAACAAAAGAACTACTAACATTATCGAATTTGGCTGTGCGGATCACACCACTGGATTGGCGTTGGCATCTCTGACGTTGCAGCTGCGATACATGCTTCTCATGGGAAAACAGTAAATTAATATATCATTGACATGTACATCGATACATGTATTATCAATATGTGCACGTTTCGAATGTGATATTGTTTACGTTGAAATAAAATTAATTCAATAAAAAGTTGTTTGAGTGATACTTTATGTTGCTTGTATCATTTTATACCTGAAAGAAATAAACAGAAAAAGTTCCTTTTAGAATTTCGTAAGGTCTTTGTGATTGTCAAATTTTTGCGTCGGTCCATAGGTCCTACATTTGTTTACACGTATGCGGAAGGAACTCCTTCCACTACATGCACCTTCACGTTTCGGTACTACCACCCATAGACTTACTAATAGCAGAGAGAAAGGAAGACATTATTATTTAAACAGGAAAAGAAACATATGAGCTACACAGGTATTCATAAATTACAATTACTTCTCCTTGAAAATCAATGCACTTTTGCATTCGTTTAAACCAATTCGAAAAGCATGAGGCGGTATCTCCAAAATATGAGTTTTGAATGCCTCAACTGCCTCCTCCGGCGTAGAAAACCGTTGATCACGAAGTTTATTCTTCACATGTGGGAACAAAAATAAGTCACAGGGTGTTAGATCAAGGCTGTATGGCGGATGGCTCATCAATTCAATGTTTTGCTCGGTCAAATATTCAATTGTTTGAATGTGTGAGAGCTCGTATTGTCATGGTGCAGAATGATCTGTCATTTTTGGTTTGTTTTCCTTATTTCTTCAAAAACTTTTGGCAAACAAATAGTTGTGTACCATTCGGAATTGACCGTTCTACAACTTTCTAAAGGCACGGTTGCAACGTGACCGGTTTTTCCGAAAAAACAGGCGACCATTTGTTTTGATGTGCTTCGAACGCGAACAACTTTTGTTGGTTTTGGCTCATCTTGGAGTACCTACACAGTCGACTGCTGTTTACTATCGGATTCATATGTATAGATCCAAGATTCATCAGCTGTGACGACTTTATAAATGTTCTTTGAAGTACCGCCATTGTATTTTTGGTGTATTTCTTAGTACCAGTCATTTTTTGAGCAGTTGTCAAATTATGTGGTACCCAACGTGAACATAGCTTCTTAACTGCGAAATGTTCATGCAGGATCTTATGCACGCTGATGTTACTGATACCTAGAGATGCCTCGATCTCACGGTATGTCACCTGACGATCTTGCATTATCAATTCAGACACTGCATTGTTTTCCGACACAACATTCGTGGGACCACCTTCACGAAATTCATCGTCCAAAGAACGGCGTCCAAGTTTGAATTCACTATATCAACGATATACTGTAGTTTTCCATGGTGCTTCATCACCATATAAAGAATTCAGCCCGTCGATGGATTCTTGTTGAGATAATCCACTTCGAAAGTGAAAAATAATTACACGAATTTCAATTCCATTTTTTCGCTGACATAAAATTTTCAAGTTACTGTCAACAATAGACACAGCGACCAGATAATAAAACTATCAAGGTAAATATAATATTAAAAATGACCAACTCCACGATGCAATCATCAGATCGGAGGCAACACTGACAATGTTGCCAGTTCCCGAAATATAAATGGCTACCCTCGTGTAATATATTGCAAAATAAATTTATTGTTCCGCTTTTATATATTACATAAAGTATTATACTTCCTGAATTATTTGCCAGTAGGGTATATATCATAACATCAGGAAAATAGTAACAAAACATAAACAAAAACATTGACAACTTGGAAAAACATAAAAACAAGTTAAAACATCTTAAAATCACGAATAAATATACTTTTCAGAAACTAGCATCTTAAATAAAGAGCGCAGGGCGGGCAAAATTCCAACCAAACGTGATTCCGTTTCAAAAAAATTTGGGAACTTATTTAATTAATATAAAGTTGATAAATTGTGAAATTTCGTAATGTGTATTGTGATGATAATGTTATAAGGAAATCCAATTTTTATTATGTCCATTTTGGATTCTTTAATTTAGGAATATACAATAAATATAAAACCTACATGAAGATAGCCATGTAAACAGTAGTGTAAATTAGGTTGCCTAACTCTGATGAACGAAAAGTAAAATTTAAAATGAAAATAATTTTTTTTAGCTCCTAAGAGATAGGAAAGGAAAGTTATTTTGGTAATTATAGTTACAATTGCAGTGAAATCTATTTATACACAATCAATACATTTTCTAATTGTAAAAAACAGCCAAAATAACGGTTTATATTTCGATTTAAGGTTAAATTATAAAATCGCGGTTTGTACGACTATTTATTCGGTCAAATATTTCGTACATTGGTTCCTTCCTTATTAAAGCAATTCTATAGCGAATTAATAATCCTTGATTGTTTTAATTGATTAAAAATGTTGTCTACCTTTTCTACAATACTACTAAATAGCATGGAAGGTAAATAAAATAATGTAAAATACTATTGAAAATGGAATTTTTAAAATTATATTTCGGGAAAGTTAAGATGTTTGTATGGAGGTACAAAAGAATTTTATGATGTATTTTAACAAGCACTATTATGAGTATTAAATATTATAAGTGATATACATATATATATATATATATACGTACAGTTACACGCAAAACTAACCGTTTGATGTGGAAATACATTTTGCATAAATTTTTTAAAAAAGCTTAAACAAAAAAGCATAGGAACTAAACAATATAGAAGTGACAATGCGAATATCACAAACTACATTAAGTTTGGATCAGCATAGGTTTTTGTCCACCAGTTGAAGTACGTTAATAAATCGGGGGAATTATTTGTGAGCTCGGGGGATAACCCCAGCTGTCTATAGCATTTTGTTATTTTCTGTCATATATTAGTCAGAAGTGTATCGTTAAAAAAGTAATATAAAAATGCCCAAAACAAAAGAAATTATATTTGCGTCGAGAAACGTTATTATTAATCTTTATAAGAGGTCAAATTCACAACGCAAAATTGCTGCAATGACAGCTAAACTATAAACAGTGCAGTTTATAATAAGAAAGTACAAAACTATTTCTAGTATTGTCGATAAAGCATGCTAAAAGAGACCGAAGAATACTAACGGATTATAAAGAGCGTAAAATTTTATCTGCTTCTGGGTTTCCGGGCTGGAACCGCGTCACTAGTATATCTGCCGACGTTTCGTATCCATTTGTATGGGACATCTTCAGTGCTGAACTACTGCACTGAAACTGGTGTAAGTCGATGGGGGACGTGTTTATATATGGATAATGGGTCATGGGTCAATGGAGCGTTACGGTTACGGTTGGGTCGATTAGAGATGCAGGATTGCCAAGCGTTATGTAGGGGGTAGCCATCATCGCGGTTAAGATTATTGGGGTGCTTAAAGATCTCTATAGTTTCACGGATTTTGCGACCATAGAAGTGGTTAGTGCGGGATAGGATCTTGGTTGAATTAAACTGAATATGGTGCCCGGTTTCCAGTCTATGCTCGGCAAGTGCAGAACCGGCTATGCGCAGCAACCTAGTACAACGCTCATGTTCAGAAACACGAGTGCCGACAGACCGCTTTGTTTCACCAATATATGCCCTGCCGCATGAACAAGGAATCCTGTACACACCAGCTGATTCTAAAGAAACATGGTCTTTTACGGAAAAAGGGTCAGATAATTTGGAATGGGGTTTGAAGATGGTTTTGATGTTGTTTTTGAGAAGAACCCTACTGATGCGGTCAGTAACACCTTGTATATAGGGTAGGTGGGCTTTAGAGAGGGGGGGAGATGATGTAAGCTGTGTATTAAGTTGTGAGATTTTGGGATTAAGATGTCGATCTATGGTTCGCTGAATATTATGGTTGGAGAAATTATTATTTATAAGAGCTTTGGTAACGTGACTTAATTCCTGGGA